>CM055118.1:348848350-349343205 GCA_029206835.1 Rana muscosa | reverse complement strand
TCTCCCTCTCTTCTCTTCCTCTCTTCATCTCCTCTCTTCATCTCCCTCTCTTCATCTCCCTCTCTTCTCTTCCTCTCCCTCTCTTCTCTTCCTCTCCCTCTCTTCTCTTCCTCTCCCTCTCTTCTCTTCCTCTCCCTCTCTTCTCTTCCTCTCCCTCTCTTTTCTCCTCTCCCTCTCTTTTCTTCTCTCCCTCTCTTCTCTTCTCTCCCTCTCACTCTCACCCTCTTCTCACACTCCCCCTCTCCCTCTCTTCTCATCCCCCTCTCCCTCTCTTCTCATCCCCCTCTCCCTCTCTTCTCATCTCATCCCCCTCTCCCTCTCTTCTCTTCTCATCCCCCTCTCCCTCTCTTCTCATCCCCCTCTCCCTCTCTTCTCTTCCCCCTCTCTTCACTTCTCATCCCCCTCTCATCTCCTCCTCCCCCCCTCTCTTCTCTTTTCATCCTCCTCCTCCTCCTCCTCTCTCCCCCCTCCTCCCAATGGGCACAGTGACACTGATTAATGGGCACAGTGGCTGCATTTTTATGGGCACAGTGACGCATTCGGAGGGGCACAGTGATGCTGATTAATAGGCACAGTGGCTGTTTTATGACGGGCACAGTGAGGCTTCTTTATGATGGGCACAGTGACGCTAATTAATGGGCACAGTGAGGCTGCGTTTTGATGAGCACTAGTAGGCTGCATTTGGTGGGCACTGGTAGGCTGCATTTTGTGGGCACTAGTAGGCTGCATTTTGTGGGCACTAGTAGGCTGCATTTTGTGGGCACTAGTAGGCTGTATTTGGTGGGCACTAATAAGGCTGTATTTGGTGGGCACTGGTGAGGCTGCATTGATCTCTTTTACCATGTCTGCAGTCTCTGACCATCTTTTGTACTATGTCTGCAGTCTCTGATCATCTCCTGTAGTATGTCTGCAGTCTCTGACCATCTCCTGTATTATGTCTGCAGTCTCTGACCATCTCCTGTATTATGTCTGCAGTCTCTGACCATCTTCTGTATTATGTCTGCAGTCTCTGACCATCTCCTGTATTATGGGGGGCTCTTTCTAAGCAAACTCTCTAACAGAGGCCCTCTCTGTGTCCATTAGAGAGACCCCCCTCCAGGTCCAATTAGAGTACTCTGCTTCTCTTCCTGTATTTTGTTGTGAAGAGATCGTGGGAGGATCCCAGGGTAACGATGACTCCTTAGGGGAGCATCTCCGTGTTTAAGTCCTTGCCATAGAAACATTTGTAAAGAGGGAGGAGTTAGTAAGGTGACCACGCCCTTGTAGGGGCGCCAGAAATATTTCTGCACCCAGGCGCATGTGGCCCTAGGATCGGCCCTGTACAAATCATCATTCTTTTGCTAGAAAATTACTCAGAACCCCAAACATTATATATGTTTTTTTAGCAGACACCCTAGGGAATAAAATGCCGGTCATTGCAACTTTTTTTCTTGCACGGTATTTGCGCAATAATTTTTCAAATGCCTTTTTTTGGGAAAAAAAATTGTTTCATGAATTAAAAAAATAACAAAACAGTAAAGTTAGCCCAATTTTTGATATGAAAGATGATGTTACGCCGAGTAAATAGATACCTAACATGTCACGTTTTAAAATTGCGCACACTCATGGAATGGCGCCAAACTTCGGTACTTAAAAATCTCCATAGGCGACGCTTTCATTTTTTTTTACAGGTTACCAGGTTAGAATTACAGAGGAGGTCTAGTGCTAGAATTGTTTCACACGCTCTAACGCACGCTGCGATACCTCACATATGTGGTTTGAACGCCGTTTACATATGTGGACGGGACTTACGTGTGCGTTCGCTTCTGATCGCGAGCTACTGGGGACAGGGGCGTTTTTAATTATTTTTATTTTTTTTACTTATTTTTAGTTTTTTTTACACTTATTTTACTTTTTTTTTTATCACTGTTATTCCTATTACAAGGAATGTAAACATCCCTTGTAATAGGAATGTGTGTGACAGGTCCTCTTTATTGAGAGATGCTGGGTCAATAAGACCCCACATCTCTCCTCCAGGCTGGAAAGCATGAGATCATGAAAAAAAATTCACTGATCTCATACTTACTAGCCGCAATGGCAGGTTTGTTTACATCTGACGACCCGGGTGTGACGTCATCACATCGCGCCCAGGCCTCCGACGGTCATAGAGATGACTGGTGACCATCTGGTCACCAGTCATCTCTATGCTCGTCACGTGACCCACCACCGGCGCCGGACGATTCTCTCCGGGTCCCCGATGGCACGGGAGAGCCCGGAGAAGCACCGGATGGCGGCAGGAGGGGGGGATGTCCCCTCCCGCCGCCTATAAGAACGATCAAGCGGTGGAACCGCCGCTATAATCATTCTTATGGTGCACAGAATCGCCGGCACAACAAAAGGATATCTGAATGATGCCTCTAGCTGCAGGCATCATTCAGAAATCCCCCCACAAAGCCGAGGACGTCATATGACGTCCACCCAGGATGGGAGATCCCATTTGTGGACGTCATTTGACTATGGCTGGGTAGGGAAGTGGTTAAGGAAGGGTGGAACACTGGACCCTGTGACAGCAGCTCGTGACGAAGCGGAAGCACTCAAGGTCTTCCTACCGCCATCTTTATGATCTCGGCGTACCAGGGCCTCCTGGGCCAATTTGGGGCCACTAGGAGTACTGGTATTCCCTCTTTCTTGATCCTGCACAGTAATCTCTGTAAGAGAGGGATCGGGGGGAATGCATAGATCAGTGAAAACTGGTTCCAAGGAATTATCAGAGCATCCGCTCCGTAGGCCAGAGGATCTCTCATCCTGGACACAAAGTTGTCCAAATTCCTGTTGAGCCTGGAAGCTAGCAGGTCTACATCCGGGGTCCCCCATCTCTGGCATATGGCCTGAAAGACATCGGGGTGGAGAGACCACTCTCCTGGCGACAGCTGCTGGTGACTCAGGTAGTCCGCTTGCCAGTTCTCCATCCCTGGAATGAAGATTGCAGAAGACAAGGAACATGATCTTCTGCCCATGCCAAAATCCGATTCACCTCTTTCTGAGTATCCCGACTCTGGGTGCCTACTTGGTGATTGATATAAGCTACTGCAGTAGCGTTGTTGGGTTGAATACGAACAGGGTGGCCCTGTAACCTGTGTGTCCAGTTTCTGAGGGCCAAATATATTACCAGAATTTCCAATATGTGGATGGGCAGGCTCTTTTCGATCTTGGCCCAGGTTCCCTGGGCTGAAGCTTCTTCTAATACTGCTTCCCAGCCCAACAGGCTGGTGTCCGTAGACTGCACCTTCCAGGTGACTGGTAGAAAGGATCTTCCTTTCCGCAAGTTCTCGGTTTTTAACCACCAACTGAAGCTTTGGCGCACCTGTGGAGACAGGCGCATGCGTAAATCCAGAGCTTGGATTCTCCTGTTTCAGGTAGCTAGGATACTGCCTTGAAGTAGTCTCGAATGAAACTGGGCGTAACGAACAGCCTCGAAATTGGCCACCATCTTCCCTTATAGTCTCATGCAAATGCGAATAGAAGGCCCCTTCTTCGCCTTGACCCTGTGGATCAATTCTCTTAGAGACTTGACTTTTGGCTCCGGCAGGAATACCCTGCTTTGGGCTGTGTCTATGATCATGCCCAAATACTCTACCCTTCTTAGGGCTTGTAGAGAGGATTTCTGTAGGTTTATGATACATCCTAAATGCTCCAGGTATCTTACTGTATTGAGCACAGTGTGATCTACCACTGCCACTGACTGATCTACCACAAGTAGATCGTCTAGATAGGCTGTCACCGCTATGCCCTGTGTCCTCAGATTTGCCAACAGAGGGGCCAGTCTCCATTCAGAAATGGCGAGTGTTCAGAAACTGATTCAGAGATCTTAGATCCAGAATGGGTTTGACGTCTCCATTTGGTTTTGGAACCACAAAGAGGTTTGAGTAAAAACCTGAACCTTGCTCCTTTAGGGGTACTTCCCTGATTACCCCTTGAGACAGCAAGTGATCCAATCCTCTGAAGAAGGATCTTCTCTTTAATGGATCTTTGGAAAGCCTTGAACTTCGGAACCGATAAGATTGGATCTCTCGAAATTCCAGTCTGTACCCTAGGGATACTGTGGAAACTACCCACTTGTCCTGGATTTCTGTCTGCCATGCCGCTGAAAACTGCCGAAGCCGTCCCCCCACTCGGCCGAGCGGGGGCGCCTCTTCATAAAGAGGCTTTGGGGTTTTGCTTGTTAGCTTTTTGACCCCATGGCTTCTTGTTCTTCTGGACCTGGTTTTCTTTAGCCTTTGTGGCTGGCAGAAAATGCTGTCGCCACTGGCTGGAGGCAGATCTCCCGGGAGCCGGGGGGAGAGAACGTTTAAAACAAGGACGCTTGTTCTTCTTCTTCTCAGGTAATAGACTAGTTTTACCGCTGGATATCTTTTGGATATATTTTTCCAAGTCATCCTCAAAGAGGCGTTCGCCATGGAAGGGGAAACTGGCCAAAAGCTTTTTGCATGGAGCTTCTGCTGACCAATGCTTTAGCCAAAGAATTCTGCGCATATGCACCAGCTGGAGTGTGAGGCGAGATGCTTGCTGAACAGAATCTCTAATGGCATCCACTGTAAAAGATAAGGCTTTAGGCAAATTCTCCCAAAGTTTGATCTGCTCCGAAGGCAAATCCTTCAGCCCCTGTCTTACTTGTTCCTTTAGAACCTGACACATACCAACTGCCGCCACAGCAGGTTGAGCCACTGCACCAGCCAAAGGAAAGGAAGATTTCAGTAAAGATTTCAATTTCTATTTAGATGGTTCTTTAAATACCTGAGCATTGTCCACAGGACAAGTTAGGTTCTTATTTACACAAGAAATAGCTGCATCTACAGAGGGCAGACTCCACTTCTTGGTAAACTTCTCCTCCATAGGATAAAGAACTTCACATTTCCTAGGAGATGAAAAACGCTTATCTGGATGTAGCCAGTCTGCGTAAATCAGATTCTCCACTAAAGGATGAACCGGAAAAGAGCATGCAGCCTGCGGGGATTTTAATGAACCCAGGGAGGAGACAGGTGATTCAGTTAACTCCGAAGAGGGTAACTTGAATGTAGAGCGTACTGCTTCAGCATAATATTGCACCTGTGATTTCAGAACCTGGGAAGCAAAAAGAGGTTCTTCTGATATCCCTGATCCCTCCGACTCCTCATCCCTATCCCCTGAAGGTGTTACATCATCCTCATCCTCATCATCCTCATCATCCTCAGATTTTCTTTTTCGTACATCACGGGACACAGAGCGACTTAGTCATTACTAATGGGTTATATAGATTACCTTCAGGTGTTGGCACTGGCCAATTCCAAACCGGAAGTACCCTCCCCTATATAAGCCCCTCCCATCCGGGAGCACCTCAGTTTTTTGCCAGTGTCTAAGGTGTTGGCCAAAGAGTAACATGTGTTTTCACTGGGCTTGCGTACAGGTTCTTTTGGGCCTTAGTAAGCTGTTCCGGATCCCACCAAAAAAGCTTCATAGCTAAACGGTCGGTACCCGGGCCTTGCAGCAGAAGAGCAAGGTTTTGCCTGTAATGCCTCTCTTAGGAGGGCTGGACCCTGGGATCCAGAGCTCTGGTCATACCCACGACCAAGATGTTGTCTGTGCAGGGTGCTATACAGGTCCAGGGGAGTGGAATCCTTGGGAACCCGGTCCCTGAAGGTTTAATTACAATGCCTGCCGTGATAGGTGAAGTTTGGACTTCTGTGGACCAAACAAAGTCCTGCGGCGGGGATCAGGTAAGTGGGGGCCCCCAGGAACTTGGTTCTATTGGGGGACCCCCAAGCCTAATTTGTCTTTCTGTCTGTTACCTAACGGTATTCCCGCTAATATCTGTGTATGCCTGTAACTACTGAAAATGTAAAATTTTAATAGTAGTCAAGAAAAAAAAAAAAAAGGGGACCGCGGTACCTGTGTTAAACCACTAGAGGCCGCTGTAGTCCATTTTTCTTGTCATGTGGATCTTTGGTTTTCTCAAGTCAAAAGATCCAGGCAGTTGGTAAGTTTCTCTGCCCTGTTGCTGCGCTCATCCACCGCACAGGCCCTCCGGCAAAAAGGGCCCTGGCTCCTAGTCCCTGTTTGATTTCGAAAAGGGCGCACGGGCGCACGCGCGGGCGCGTGCACGCGCCTCCTATGGAAAAAAAGGGGCGGGGCGGGTGGATGACGCTCGATGCGCGCCGCGGCGCTTCTGCGCATGTGCAGGCGTCCCAGCATGGTTAAAAGACACAGTACAAGTGTCAGCTGGATACAAACAGAGCTAGCAACAAACAGTGGCACACAGAGGCGGTTGATGCAGGCATCCCCATAGAAAGGCACTTTAGTGGACACCAGCTGGTATAAAGCAGCAACTGTGTTAGACCATTACCAGCAAAAATTGGTGTATGACGACGGGAATACCTCAGCTTTGTGCTTAAAGGATATGTCGTCCAGACGCTCCGGAAATAGGTCTTCCAGGAAGCCAAAGGGGTCTCCATCGGGCTCTGAGGATATTGGGCATGCTTGTACTGCACCAATCTCCCCTGAGAATTCAGAGGTCAGTAGCCGTAGAAACCCCGCAGGAATGCCTGGTGCTGCGGCTGTCCCCAGTCCACCTGCTCCTGTATATATAACAGAGGAGGTTTTACCTCAACTCTGGGAGGATTGGAAGAGAGATTAACAGCATTGATCGCTGCTTCCCTGTCACAGGAAAAGCGCGTCCGATCTCCGTCTCCTCCTTCAGAGTGCCTGTTAGTGGAGGAACAGCCCCACACAGAGATCGACCTACCTGAAGGGGATCAGGATGAGGTTGATTCAGTTATGGAGGAATCAACAGTGGAAGAACCTTTCTCAGCATCTCAGGCTGAAAGATTATGGGTTCAGTCTCTGACTAATATGGTCCGATCAGCATTTAAAATGCCTCTGGCGGAACCACCATCCACTACGGTTTCCTCGCTGGGGTCGCTAAAAGCTCCCCAGGCTGTCTGTTCCTTCCCAATCCACCCTTTATTAGAAGGGCTTATTTACCAGGATTGGGAGCATCCTGATAAAATATTTGCTCCCCCCAAGAGATTTCCGGTGATCTATCCCATGGAGGATAAGTTCATAAAAAAATGGAGGGTCCCTACAGTGGACGCAGCCATCTCTTCTGTTAACAAATCACTGACATGTCCAGTAGATAATGTTCCAATGTTCAAAGACCCAATAGATAAAAAATTGGAGTCTTTACTAAAATCTGCTTTCTCTACAGCAAGCATGGTGACACAACCTGCGGTAGCAGCGATTGGAGTCTGCCAAGCAGTGAAAGATCAGTTGAAACAAGTCTTAAGGGACTTACCAGATCAGCAGGCTCTTGCCCTAGCTGACCTGCCTAGAGCCTTGTGTTTTGCGGTGGACGCCTTAAAGGATACAATCCAACAGGCCTCCCGCTTTACGCTGTCTGTAGTACATATGCGTAGGCTTCTGTGGCTCAAAAACTGGTCTGCTGAAGCTCCCTGTAAAAAACTGCTGGTTAGCTTCCCATTTTATGGAGAACGCTTATTTGGAGAAGATCTGGACAAATATATCCAGAAAATTTCTGCCGGTAAAAGTTCACTCTTACCGGTTAAGAACAAGGGTAGAAGTCCTTCTTTTAAGAGGCCTACTTCTCCAGTCCCTGGCACATCGGCTGTGAAACAGTTCCGACGACCTCCGCGGTCAAATCCAGGGGGCAGAAATCAGGGACAATCACAGGGTAACAAGAAACCCTGGGTCAAGAGAGGTACAAAACCTCCCCCTAAGTCATGAAGGGTTGCCCCCACTCAGTCGGGTGAGGGGAAGACTTCAGTTGTTCACAGAGACCTGGCGGGACACCATCAGAGATGGGTGATCTCCGCAGTAAGTCTGGGATACAGGCTGGAGTTAAAAGACATTCCTCCTGCCCATTTTATAAGGTCAAACGTGCCAAGCGATCCCCAGAAGAGTGGATCCCTCCTTCTGGCACTAGAGCAACTATTGCCCCAAGGGTAATCATGAAGGTTCCCTTGAAAGAAAACAGGTTCGGGTTTTACTCGAACCTTGTCACAGTCCCCAAACCAAATGGGGACATGAGGCCCATATTAAATATAAAAGGGCTAAACAAGTTCCTACATATCAGGACTTTTTCGGATGGAGTCGATCCGATCGGTGGCCACCGCCCTACAAGGGCAGGAATGGTTAGCCTCGATCGACATAAGGGATGCTTATTTGCATATTCCCATCTGTCCGGCCCACCAGAAATTTCTACGCTTTGCAGTAGAAGGGCGCCATTTTCAGTTCAGAGCCTTACCTTTCAGTCTGGCCACGGCACCACGAGTGTTCACAAAAATTCTGGCCCTACGATTGGCCAAACTAGGAACACAAGGTGTAACGATAATGGCATATCTAGACGACTTGTTGCTGATAGACCACTCAGTGAAAAAAACTAGAAGTGGTCGTTCACAAGATAATCAAGTATCTGGAATCTCACGGTTGCATTATCAACCGAGACAAGTCAGCCCTAAAACCAGTCAAAAGCCTGGAATACTTGGGGGCTAAGACTGGATTCAAATCAGAGAAAGATTTTCTTACCTCCAGAGAAGGTGTCGTCTTTGAAAGATTTGACCCACTTAGTGGGTACAAAAAAGAAAAACCATCCATACGCCTGTGTATAAGGCTGCTGGGAAAAATGGTGGCTTCATTCGAAGCAGTACCCTACGGTCAATTCCATTCAAGGAACTTGCAGAGGGCCATACTGTCAGCCTGGAACAAAAAAGTTCAGGCTTTAGACTTACCAATGTCCCTGTCCCCTTCCGTTCGCAAGAGCCTCCATTGGTGGTTGGTGCCCCAGAATCTGGGAAGGGAAACCCTTCAGTCCGGTTTCTTGGAAGGTGGTCACTACAGTTGCCAGCCTCATAGGCTGGGGGGCAGTACTGGAGCAATGGTCTCTCCAGGGCAAGTGGTCAGAAGCAGAGAAGGCCCGGCCCACCAATCTCTTAGAGATACGAGCAGTACGGTATGCCCTAGTAGCATGGACATCCAAACTCCAAGGGTCACCTGTCAGAATTCAATCAGACAATGCCACAGCAGTGGCATATATCAATCTTCAGGGTGGCACCAGGAGTCGTGCAGCCCAGAGGGAAGCGAATTGCATCCTGGAATGGGCAGAAAGGTATGTCACAGCCATATCCGCGGTTTTCATCCCAGGAGTGGAAAATTGGAGAGCGGACTTTTTAAGTCGCCAGCAATTATGCCAGGGGGAATGGTCTCTTCACCCCGAGGTTTTCCAGGCAATATGCCAGCGGTGGGGAACACCGGATGTAGATCTGCTAGCATCCAGATTCAACGCAAAGGTGGACAGATTTGTGTCTCGCACAAAGGATCCCCTAGCTTGCGGTTCGGATGCCCTAGTGTTCCCTTGGGATCAGTTCAAGCTGATATATGCATTCCCACCGCGATTAATCCGCAGAATCAGGGTAGAAAAGAAACCAGTGATTCTGGTGGCTCCAGCGTGGCCCCGAAGGGCATGGTACGCGGAGATTATAAAAATGTCAGTGGGAAGTCCTTGGACCCTCCCACATCGTCCGGACCTGCTTTCGCAAGGACTACTACTCTTCCTTACCAGCCCTAGGTTTGACGGCCTGGCTATAGAAGCCCACATTCTAAAAAAGAGAGGGCTCTCTAATCCTGTGGTATCTACCATGATCAATGCCAGGAAGCCGGTATCCAGGCAGATCTATTATAGGATCTAGAAGGCGTACATCACGTGGGGTGAGGCCAGGAAATGGCATCCACGTAAGTACGTAATAGGTAGGATTCTGGACTTCCTACAGTGGGCTGTACATAGGAAGCTTGCCTTGAGTACTATCAAGGGTCAGACGGCCTTGTCAATATTTTTTTCAAAGGCCCTTGGCTTTGCATTCATTAGTCAAAGCTTTCATACAAGGAGTGATGCGTATTAGCCCTCCGGTTAGTATTCCCATATGTCCATGGGACTTAAACCTGGTTCTGTCGGTTCTACAGAAACAACCATTTGAACCATTGCGGCACATTTTCTTGGTTCTTTTCACCAGGAAATTGATTTTCTTAGTAGCCATTTGTTCGGCTAAAAGAGTATCGGAATTAGCCGCCTTGTCCTGTAGGGAGCCATATCTGGTTATCCATAAGGACAGAGTAGTGCTACGTCCTCATCCAGCCTTCTTCCTAAGGTGGTATCGAGGTTCCATTTGAACCAAGATGTGGTTCTTCCTTCCTTTTTCCCAAAACCTAGTTCGGTAGAGGAAAAGTTATTGCATTCTTTGGATGTAGTAAGAGCAGTTAAAGCTTATCTTAAAGCCACTGCTCAGATTCGTAGAACGGATACTTTGTTTGTTCTGCCGGAAGGCCCCAGAAAGGGTCAGGCAGCATCAAAAATCTACTTTAGCCAAGTGGATTCGACAGGTCATAATACAAGCCTATGGCTTGAAAAGGAGACCGCCTCCGTTCAAAGTTAGGGCGCACTCCACAAGAGCAGTTGGAACTTCATGGGCAGTGCATCACCAAGCCTCCCTGGCTCAAGTCTGTAAGGCCACAACATGGTCCTTAGTACACACGTTTACTAGATTCTACCAGGTAGACGTCAGAAGTCAGGAGGATGTCGCCTTTGGGCGCAGTGTGTTGCAGGCCGCAAAAGAGCCTCATGCCTGATGGCGCCCAGCTTATGTATCCCTCCCCTCATTTGGCATTGCTTTAGGACGTCCCATTAGTAATGACTAAGTCGCTCTGTGTCCCGTGATGTACGAAAAAGAAAAAGGGATTTTTATAACAGCTTACCTGTAAAATCCTTTTCTTGGAGTACATCACGGGACACAGAGCTCCCACCCCTCTTTTTGGGACACTTATTGCTTGGCTACAAAACTGAGGTGCTCCCGGATGGGAGGGGCTTATATAGGGGAGGGTACTTCCGGTTTGGAATTGGCCAGTGCCAACACCTGAAGGTAATCTATATAACCCATTAGTAATGACTAAGTCGCTCTGTGTCCCGTGATGTACTCCAAGAAAAGGATTTTACAGGTAAGCTGTTATAAAAATCCCTTTTTTCTGTAAGGAAATCTAAAACAACAAGAGATCTGCTTCGCTTTTTTTGTCCTTTTGTGAGGACTTAGAGATTAACGTAGCGATTCTTCCTTCCAAGTTGTTCAGAGCTGCCGCCGATTCTCCCTTCTAAGTTGTTCAGGGCTGCCGCCAAAGAGTCCTCAGTGACATATGCAGGCACACAGGGGAGGGCTGGGCCAGGGGGCAGGGTGGCAATTGCCTCCCAGGCCGCCCTAACTTATGTTCAAAATGGCCGGCAGCCGCTGCCCGCTACCATTTTCTGTTTTAATCTGGTCTAGGAAGTCGGGCCGGGGGCATGGCCATGGCGGCCGACCACTAGCTGTTGCATTCCGGGAGTTGTAGTCCGCACTCAAGCTTCTGGTGGGTGGAAAACACAGCAGCGCAGAGGAAACTACAACTCCCTGGGACAGGATTCTTGGAAGCAGGCAGAGGCAGGGCATGCCAGGGAGTCGGCCTGCAAGGCTGGGCGCTGGCTGCAACTTGACCCCAGGATCAGGAGCGTTACCCCCCCAGGAAACCGTGGTGTGCAAGGACTTGCTGAGCTGAGATCGCTAAGGCGAGAGACCCTGACACCCCTAGCTGACCCCCCAGCTCCACCCCCATGTAACCTGCCCCAGTGATCAGGCTGCATTGATGGGCACTGGAGTTGGCTGCACTGATGGGCACTGGTGAGGCTGCATTGAAAAACCAGGTGGGCCATGGATGGTGAGCGGATTCGGCGGTTCAATGGGCCACTTGACTGGACTTGCCCCCCAGGCCTAAGGCCGTCAGCCCTCCCCTGCAGGCACAGGCACCACAGGAGAGGCTGCTACTCCTGATAGAGGCAAAGGCTCATCCTGTATAGGCGCTTCAGATATTACAGGAGAGGAAGGTACCGAGCAGGCATGACTAGAGCCTCCTGTCTCAGGTGGCGGTGCTTTTTTGTCTTTTTTAGCTCCTGAATTTCTCCTTAGGGAAGACATATTACTAAGCAAAAGCCGAGGTACCAATATGCATATACTACTGTGCTAGTTCAGCAATTTACCTAAAGTATGCAACTATAAACACACAGTTTCATTTTTTGAGTAGGTGTCTTATTTGGGAGTGCTCAGCCAACCACATAGAGATCTTACGTGCCCTCAAGCTGCTGTGTCACCGTCAAGGAGGGAGCTCCAGGCTTGTGAGGCTCCCTTTATAGCTTCCTGTCTGTTCTGGGCGCTGTGGAATAGCTTGCCCGCGCAAGCGCACGTGCACGCTCGTGACCCCGCCCCCTCTTTGCCGTGCACCATAAAGCGCGTGACCTAGGGGCTAATGGCGGCGATTTGAAACCAGGGAAGGTCCTCCTAACATCTTGGCTGAGAGGAGGAAAGTGGCAGCCGTCCATGGCAGAGCTCTGCAGCTTGGGAGTGTGCTATCCGAAGGAGCTGACACTGTACTGGAGTGAACACTCAACTCTTTACTACCTCTAGTGGTGGCAAAAGAGAAGACACCTACACAAAAATAGGAAATGTCCTTAAGATTCCTGCTTACGACTCTTTCCTGGCTTACCTTATCCCCGCCGCAGGTCTGCTGAAGATCAGACAGAACCAATCTTCACCTATCACGGCGGGTATGTGTGCCAACCTTCAGGGACCTTCAACCTTCAGCCTCTTCCCTTGTAAAAGACTCTGCCAGGAATTTTAGCGTATAGTGTAGCGAAAGTGCTGGACCCTAGAGCCCAGCCCTCTAAAGAGAGACATTACAGGCGACACCTCGTACACGAGGCCCGGATAACATCCAGTTTTGGCGTAATAATTTAGGCGTCTTGGATGGACCCGAAAGTGTAGCTCTTTTATCCCCAGAGGGCTTCTTTGGCAGAGCTTCCTTCAGCACATCCTAATCGCGTCCAACACCTTAGACACTGGCGAAAAAACTGAGGTACTTCCCTTATGGGAGGGGCTATATAGAGGGGAACTTGTCTTCATTGGTTGTGCCAGTGTCCAATCACCTCTGAGTTATACAACCCACTATGTAATGAATAGAGGCTCCGTGGTGTACGATAAAGAAAATAGATTTTAAACAATAAGAAAACATGCCATAAATCAAAGACTAATCAACACAAAGGGCATAGTACAGGGGAAGTCTGGAGGGCTCAATACTGGGATCAGGAGGGCACAGTACAGTTTATGGGATGCTGGCTGGGACCCAGCCATCCCATGACAGCCTGGTAGAAAGCGTGACTGTCCTGGCAAATAAAGGACAGTTGGCAAGTATGATGTAATGCAAGATTATCATTGGGCTCCCATGCACCTGGGGCCCCTGGGCAGTGCCTATGCATTAAGACAGCCCTGCTTACTGGTCTCAAGTGTGAGCTCTCCCCCTAACAATTTGGCGGGGCAGAGCCAGCAGGGAACCCAGGTTATGTGTCTGTGGAGTTAAAAGAACAGCTGGCCAGGCTGCACACTTCTCTCACACACTCCATGGGTGCACGTAATTCAATAATTCCCTGTTATTGGCCTAGACAGAATAAATATTTATAACCCAACACATTGTATATTATCACTATCCATTGGAAAACAATTTCCAGTAGCAGGCAGAAGTAAACAATGTCCTTGGGTTTGGGAGAAACCTAATGAGCACAGATAACACAAAGTACAAGCTGGCTACGGCCTAGCTGCAAACCCAAAATTTGGACAGGGAGACAGGAGTGTAATGAAGGGCCATACAACAGGGGTGTCAAACTCAATTTTTTTGCAGGCCACATCAGCAGTGTGGTTTCCCTCAAAGTTCCGGTTGTATCTGGGGTGCGCTACGTACAGAGTGCAGGGTTCAGGGGTGTGCTATGTACAGAGTGCAAAGTTCAGGAGTGCGCTATGCACAGAGTTCAGGGTTCAGAAGTGCATTACATACAGAGTTCAGGGGTGCGCTATGTACAGAGTGAAGGGTTCAGGAGTGCATTACATACAGAGTTCAGGGGTGCGCTATGTACAGAGTGCAGGGTTCAGGAGTGCATTACATACAGAGTTCAGGGGTGTGCTATGTACAGAGTGCAGGGTTCAGAAGAGCATTACATACAGAGTTCAGGGGTGCGCTATGTACAGAGTGCAGGGTTCAGGAGTGCTTAACATAGAGTTCAGGGGTGCGCTATATACAGAGTGCAGGGTTCTGGAGTGCATTACATACAGAGTTCAGGGGTGCATTGTGTACAGAGTGAAGTGTTTAGGAGTGCTCTTTGCACAGTGTGCAACCCCAACCCCCCTCCCCAAAGCTTCCTTGCATCCCTCTCTCCTACCTATCTGGTGTGCGCTACGTACAGAGTGCAGGGTTCAGAGGTGTGCTGTGTACAGAGTGCAAAGTTCAGGAGTGCGCTATGCACACAGTTTAGTTCAGGAGTGTGCTATGTACAGGGTTCAGGGGTGCCTTATGTACAGAGTGCAGGGTTCAGGAGTGCATTACATACAGAGTTCAGGGGTGCGCTATGTACAGGGTTCAGGAGTGCACTACATACAGAGTTCAGGGGTGCGCTATGTACAGAGTGCAGGGTTCAGGAGTGCATTACATACAGAGTTTAGGGGTGCGCTATGTACAGAGTGCAGGGTCCAGGAGTGCATTACATACAGAGTTCAGGGGTGCACTATGTACAGAGTGCAGGGTCCAGGAGTGCTTAACATACAGAGTTCAGGGGTGCGCTATGTACAGAGTGCAGGGTGTTCAGGAGTGCATTACATACAGAGTTCAGGGGTGCGCTGTGTACAGAGTGCAGGGTCCAGGAGTGCATTACATACAGAGTTCAGGGGTGCACTATGTACAGAGTGCAGGGTCCAAGAGTGCATTACATACAGAGTTCAAGGTTGCGCTATGTACAGAGTGCAGGGTCCAGGAGTGCATTACATACAGAATTCAGGGGTGCACTATGTACAGAGTGCAGGGTGTTCAGGAGTGCATTACATACAGAGTTCAGGGGTGCGCTATGTACAGAGTGCAGGGTCCAGGAGTGCATTACATACAGAGTTCAGGGGTGCACTATGTACAGAGTGCAGGGTCCAAGAGTGCATTACATACAGAGTTCAAGGTTGCGCTATGTACAGAGTGCAGGGTCCAGGAGTGCATTACATACAGAGTTCAGGGGTGCGCTATGTACAGAGTGAAGGGTTTAGGAGTGCTCTTTGCACAGTGTGCAACCCCAAACCCCCCCCCCCAAAGCTTCCTTGCTTCCCTCTCTCCTACCTTGCCTAGCTCTAGCCATCCCCGCAGGGAGAATACAGTGAATGTTGCTAGTGGCTATACTAGCCGTTAGCGAAAAATCGCATGTAAAATCGAGCAGGCTGGTTGTACCCATATTGTTCGATCGATCAACTTGGTACATTCAGCCTGGCCTTACATGTGTAGCACTACCCCCGTAGGAGCTGCTGGTTTAAAGTTTTGGGCCTACCGTTACCTTTCTGTTCACCACACTCGTGTCAGGGATCCCTTTTGAAGAGCTTTCATGAATGTTCACACCAACGCTTGGTTACTTTTTCTTCAAGAGCTTTATTATACCAGTTCCAACATAGGGGTAGAGGGATAGGGGAGGTTCAGGTACCTTGCTTTGCGGATCACAGGCACAATCTTAGATCCAGAGGACAAATCAGTTCCATGCTGGATTCAGCAACCACCGGATAGGCCTACTCTCACTGGCCTAGCAACCGGTGCGAAGCTCGATCAAAGTCTCTGCCACAGACTTGAGGAGTGCCGTTGCGTCGTTCCACCATCTTCCGCCACAAGATCGTGTAACCACACTGACACTTTGCAAAAAGTTCCTTCAAAAGTACACAGCTCACGGTGCCAGAATCTTTCAGCCAGCCGGCAGCACCATGAGGCAAACTGGCCAGGATACGTCCTTCAATTGAGACCCCAATTGTTCCGCTTCCTCCCGCAGGCAAGACCGCGTAGGACCATCCCTGGACTAGTAGGCCCCAGCAACTCCTGGGCCTACTTCTCAGTTGCAGAACCTCGGGCCAGCAGGCCCCGAGGTTGAAAATGGCTCTCGCACATCCCTGAGGCCAGGAGGGCCCTCAGGTCAGGATCCGGCAACGAACCCCCATAAGAGCGGTCTCTGTCTCTTAAGTACCCCCTCCCAGAATGCACAGCAGGTTGACCACGCCCCCTGAGCCACTTCTGGGGAAGGAATACCCAATACACTTAGCCTGCTGCATTTCCAACCCTGACCTGTGGTGACAGTGACACCTACTGTCAGGTGGAAAACGCGCAACCCAGCTAGACAGAAACAAAGCCAACAATTTAGCACAATCCCTCTGAGCTAAACTACAGCTCAGATACCTAAATTTAACACATAGCGCCTACCCAACAGGAGTAGGGCGCTACACATGGTTCAAATCTCTGCCAGGTCCTGCTGAGACTATGGCCGGACTTAGGCAAATACAAATGCCTACAAATACCTAAATAAGATATAATAAAATATTTCACTTACCGTATATACTCGAGTATAAGCCGAGATTTTCAGCCCTTTTTTTTGGACTGAAAGTCCCCCCCTCGGCTTATACTCGAGTCAGCGAAATTTTTACATTGGAAATCGTACCCGTAAAGAAGTTGCGGCTGCAGCGTCCATCGTTCAAATTCCGCGGTCTCTTCCTGTTCCTTCCGTGATAGGCGATTCTCAGCAGACACTCTCCGCCTATCACGATCATTCTCTCATCCTCAGTTTCCCAGCAGACGTCTGTGATTAGCGGAACACCCAACACAGTGTCTGCTGGGAAACTGAGGATGAGAGAAAGATCGTGATAGGCGGAGAGTGTCTGATGAGAATCGCCTATCACGGAAGGAACAGGACGAGGCCGCGGAATTTGAACGATGGACGCCGCAGCCGCAACTTCTTTACAGGTACTATTTACAATGTAAAATTATAGGATAGGAAACAGTGAGCTAGGGAACAGCGAGGATAGGAAACAGTGAGGATAGGGAACAGTGAGGATAGGAAACAGTGAGGATGGGAACAGCGAGGATAGGAAACAGTGAGGATGGGAACAGTGAGGATAGGAAACAGTGAGGATAGGAAACAGTGAGGATAGGAAACAGTGAGGATGGGAACAGTGAGGATGGGAACAGTGAGGATAGGAAACAGTGAGGATAGGAAACAGTGAGGATAGGGAACAGCGAGGATAGGAAACAGTGAGGATGGGAACAGTGAGGATAGGAAACAGTGAGGATAGGAAACAGTGAGGATGGGAACAGTGAGGATGGGAACAGTGAGGATAGGAAACAGTGAGGATAGGAAACAGTGAGGATAGGGAACAGTGAGGATAGGGAACAGTGAGGATAGGGAACAGTGAGCATAGGGAACAGTGAGGATAGGGAACAGTGAGGATAGGAAACAGTGAGGATAGGAAACAGTGAGGATAGGAAACAGTGAGGATAGGAAACAGTGAGGATAGGAAACAGTGAGGATAGGAAACAGTGAGGATAGGAAACAGTGAGGATAGGAAACAGTGAGGATAGGAAACAGTGAGGATGGAAACAGTGAGGATGGGAACAGTGAGGATAGGAAACAGTGAGGATAGGAAACAGTGAGGATAGGGAACAGTGAGGATAGGGAACAGTGAGGATAGGGAACAGTGAGGATAGGGAACAGTGAGGATAGGGAACAGTAAGGATGGGAACACTGAGGCATTGTTGACCCTCGGCTTATACTCAAGTCAGTAAGTTTTCCCAGTTTTTTGTGGCAACATTAGGTACCTCGGCTTATACTCGAGTATATACGGTAAATATTGTTGATGGCTGTGGCTTTTTCTTACTGGAAGGTCACTTGGGGACATCTCATGTTGTATGACAACACTCATCAAGACACAGAAGAATGTCAGTTTGTCATTCAATAGCTGGAAAATCCAGTTCTTCATATTTCCTCCTTTCAAATATATTAGAAATAGCCCAAGCAAAAGCGAGGTTTACACCTTCGCTCCTCTATGTGGCTGTTTTTACTCAGTTGCAGTGGAGTGTTGTAGAGATCAGGAGGTAAGTCACTGTTTTTAAGGGGTATTTGTGGTTTTGGTGTTTCTTTCGAACGTACTCATTAACCACTTCAATACCGGACATTTTCACCCCCCTTCCTGCCCAGGCCAATTTTCAGCTTTCAGCGCTGTCACACTTTGAATGACAATTGCGTGGTCATG
Organism: Rana muscosa; assembly: GCA_029206835.1. NCBI lineage: Eukaryota > Metazoa > Chordata > Amphibia > Anura > Ranidae > Rana > Rana muscosa. Next base: position 349,325,023 of record CM055118.1, on the reverse strand, counting down.
CGACGTTGTACCCAAATCAAATTTTGATCATTTTTTTCCCCACAAATAGAGCTTTCTTTTGGTGGTATTTGATCACCTCTGCGTTTTTTAATTTTTTGCGTTATAAACAAAAAAAGACCGTAAATTTTGAAAAAAAAAAATATTTATTATTTTTTGCTACAATAAATATCAATTTTTTTTAAAAAAAACAACTTTTTTTTCCCTCAGTTTAGGCCGATACGTATTCTTCTACATATATTTGGTTTAAAAAAAAAATTGCAATAAGTATTTATTGATTGGTTTGCGCAAAAGTTATAGCGTCTACAAAATAGGGGATAGATTTATGTCATTTTTTATTATTATTTTTTTTTTTTTACTACTAATGGCGGTCATCTGCGATTTTTATCGTGACTGTGATATTGCGGCGGACACATCGGACACTTTTGACACTATTTTGGCACCATTGACATTTATAAAGTAATCAGTGCTATAAAAATGCATTGATTACTTTTTAAATGTCACTGGCAGGGAAGTGGTTGACACTAGGGGGCGCTGAAGGGGTTAAATGTGTGTCCTAGGAAGTGATTCTAACTGTAGGGGGATGGGACTGATGAGAGGAGGAGACCTATCGTTGTTCCTATATACAAGGAATATACGATCACTTCTCCTCTCCCCTGACAGGACGTGGATCGGTGTGTTTATACACACAGATCCACGTCCCTTTTCTGTGATGAGCAATCGCGGGTGCCCGGGGGACATCGCAGCTGCCGGGCACGTGAATCGGGTCCCCAGTGATGCGGCGAGCGCACACCACCGGCGGCGTGCTCTTGCCACAATGCCGGGAAGACAAAGACATCTTATGACGTCCGCCCAGACGGAGGAAGGGTTCCTGCCGCCGTCATTTTACAATACGGCGGTAAGAAAGTTGTTAAGGCTGCATTCACACATGGGTGTTTTGAATCGCAGGCAGAATAGTCGTGATTCTGCCTGCAATTTCAAAATGCCCGGGTGTGAACGACAAATCGCACAACGCACATTTCAGATGCCATTCATTTGAATGGCACCTTAAACGCGGTGCGGTTCTGCCGCGATGGATGTGCGATGAATTGCGGCAAACCGCAATCACGTGAAGCTTTTCATCCAAAAAAGTTCAGGAGCTTCTTTTGGGTGACATGCTTCCCCCGGCAGCTGGAAATCACTAAAGCAGACACCACTACTCCAACGTTCTCTACTTCTGGGTCCCGTGCCGATTAGTTGCCCTGCTGCATTGTGATCACAGGAGGGGGGGGATCTTATAAGAGAATTCTTGCCCTAGCATGACAGCAATATTAAACTTAGAAATCAGTAAAATTAATACACATAAAAAAACGCCCTTGGGACTGAAAGAATGCATTTATCAGCAATATAAATACAGAAAACTGGCTGGGGCAGAGCCATAGCTTTCTAAACACGTTTAGTGAATCTAGGCTCACTTCATCAGGAGATATTTTTGCTCAACTAATGTATACTGTCTGGCGTAATCAAAGATTTATATATATATATATATATATATATATATATATATGTAGCGGGGTCTCCTTAAAGGCCCCAGGACTACGTTACCCAGAACCCCGTTCGGCACCCAGAGTGCAAACTGCCACCGCAGAGACTCATGGGAGGGGCTATTTAAGAGGGAGGCGAGGCGGAGCTCGGCCTCTTTGGACACCGCGCTGCAAGCAACAGCTTCTTCCTGTGCGGGTCCGCGGCAGTGCAAGGCCTGAAGCCTGGGGCCTTGAGCTACTTCCGAAGAGCCTTCCACCCCACTGCGGAGCCTGGGTGGCACCAGACTGGTCGAGTGAGGACATCAGTTGGATCGGGGACCCGATCGTTGCAGACGCTGTGTGCGGAGACACAGCAGGTGGAAGTCCCGGACTGGGATCGCGTCCGGAGTGGTGAGCGAGCACTTGCTCAATCAAGTAGACTTTACTGTTTTAGGCCTATAGACTGCCTTGGCCCACCGATCGTTAGTTTGTTGTTCCATTAGGAGACCAATAGCAGGACAGAGTTGAAGGGTCTCCAGGATAGCGTTTAATTGAGACTACCTACCTGTGGATTACAAATATTATTTCATCAAGTGCACCACCGAATGTTGCATGCGAAGAAGTCCTAGGGGAAAAGACTGAGATTTCTTTTAAGTCAGGCCTGACTAAGGAGGGGGTGTTAGAGTATTGTTTAATGCGCCATAGGGCGCGCACACCATAATAGCTGCGCGCGGTGGGTTACCGCGTGGAGCCATTGTTGTGTGCTACATTTATTGCTGCAGGGCTCTGTGAGCAAGTTGCATGTGTTCTGTTCTTCCTATGCCAAATTGATGAAAGTAAAACTGTTATACTTGATCTCTCGCCTCAGTGTGTTGCCTTACTATAGGGAGATTAACCCGTGGAATACCATTGTTTATGATAAGTTTAACCCTAGACTAACTGTGCCAGAGTGGGTCGAGTAAGATTGCCGGGGGTTGGCGGTGCTGTACACAGGGCCCGAAATCAAACCAGCGGCTCTCTTAACTGGGGGTAGCGATATATATATATATATATATATATATATATATATATATATACACACATATATATATAGTGCTACCCCCAGTTAAGAGAGCCGCTGGATTTCTTTCGGGCCCTGTACACAGCCCCGCCAACCCCCGGCAATCTATCTCGACCCACTCTGGCACAGCTAGTCTAGGGGTTATCCTAATATCACAATCTAACAGTTTTCCGAGGATACCCTCCTTGCATAAAGATAACACACTGGTAGCAAGTGATAAAATATAACGGTCCTTTACTTCAGGTTAAAGGCATAGGGTAAACACATAACACATGTATATCTGTAGAGCCCTACAGCAGGAAATATAGCACAGGTGGTTACCCGCCAACTACAGCTATCTCTACCAATGCGCGCTTATGGCGCAGCAACAAAGTTCTAACTACGGATCAGGCCTGACCCAACTATAGACTCAGTCTCTAGTAGATCTATTTCTTCGCATGCAATTTATCGGTGATGCACAACAGGAACAGTAATTTTGTAATCCAATAGTGAGGGAAAAACGGGAAAACGGACCACTCACAGGAGACTACTAAACTCAGTTCCGCCACGAGTCTCCTGTGGGACAGTAAATGGAACCAGGAGGGCCAAGGCAGTCTCTAGGCCTAGTCAAAGTACAGTTAATGAATGAGCAGGTGCTCGCTCACCACTCCGGACGCAATCCCAGTCCGGGACTTCCACCTACTGTGTCTCCTCACACAGTGTTCGCAACGGTCGGGTCTCCGGTCCAACTGATGTCCCAAACTCGACAAGTCAGGTGCCACCCAGGCTCCGCAGTGGGGTGGAAGGCTCTCTGGAAGTTTGTGCAAGGCCCTGGCTTCAGGCCCTGCACTGCAGCAGATCCGCACAGGAAGAGCTGTTGATTGCAGCGCGGTGTCCAAAGGGGCCAAGCTCTGCCTCGCCCTCTTCTTATATAGCCCCTCCCATGAGTCTCTGCGGTGGCTAAGTGCACCCTGGGTGCCGAACGGGGTTCTGGGTAACGTAGTCCCGGGGCCTTAAAGGAGACCCCGCTAAATTGTATATATATATTGTGAGGGGGTTAGCTCGGCAGCGGGTGTGTGTGACCCCCGGGATGGGCTCCCCACACAAAAACAGGCCCAGCAAACGGAGGTTGTGGTTTTCAAAATCAAAAAGGTGCGGTTTATTTTCTATTTACAGTGACAAAACACAGCAAAGCAAAAGAAACATAAACAAAATAAATCCTGGTCAACTTGACCTCTGACTAAACATACAGGTTTCCTAACTAACAACTGGGATCAGCCTAGTGCTGTCCTAGTCCCTAAGTCCCTGGTTTTAAATGTCCAAGCAAATAGCCACACAGGCTTTGTCTCACCGCACAGGGGTTCACTCTCCCTAGACAGTCCACACAGGTCTGGTTCCAGGCATGAGCAAACACCTAATGAAGCTGGGAGTTTTTATAGAGGCCTTAAACAAGCTGACAAGCTTCAGCTGGTCTCATCAACTCCCTGCCTGCACGACGCCCAGCACTCTCCCTAGAGGTATGAATCATCCATGAGCCCACTAGCCTCAGCTGGGCTTCATCAACTCTCTCCCTAGTTGTATAAGTCGGCATAAAGCCTGAATCTGGGCGAAATATATCTACCCCCCTGGATGCAACCAGGTGACTTTACCTTCCTGCTGTCACATACCCCCCCCTCTTGTTTTAACCTCGGGGTTGGAACACCAGCAATCAGGCATTCATGTACTCGAGACAAAGCATCCACATTCCCCATTTGAACGCCAGGGCGATGCTTTACTGTGAAGTTGAATTCCTGGAGGGCCAGGAACCACCTATTCACTCTTCTATTTGTTTCCTTGTTTTGAGCCATCCACTTTAACGGAGCGTGATCCGTAACCATGTCAAAGTGCCTACCTAGCAGGTAGTACCGAAGGGAATCTAGAGCCCACTTCACCGCTAAACACTCCTTTTCAACGGTGGCGTAATTTACCTCATGGGACTTCAACTTCCTGCTGAGGTAAATGACTGGGTGCTCTTCCCCGTTCCAGACCTGGGACAATACTGCTCCTAACCCCACATCTGACGCATCACTTTGTACGACAAAGTCTTTAGAGAAGTCGGGTGAGTACAACACTGGCTGGCTACATAAGGCTTGTTTCAAGAATTGGAATGCTGCCTCAGCCTCGGGGGTCCATTTAATCATGACCGACCCTTTCCCCTTCGTCAGGTTGGTTAGGGGCACAGCCTTAGAAGCAAAGTGGGGAATGAATCGCCGATAATACCCAGCGATTCCCAGAAAGGCTCGTACCTGCTTCTTGCTGTTGGGACATGGCCAACTCTGGATGGCCTCGATTTTGTTGAGTTGGGGTTTTATTACTCCCCTCCCAATGGTGTACCCAAGATATTTGGCCTCCTCCTGCCCAATGGTACACTTCTTGGGGTTAGCCGTAAACCCCGCTTCCCGAACAGAGTCCAGGACTGCTTGCACTTTTGGCAGATGTGAGGCCCAATCTGTGCTATGGACAATTACGTCATCCAGGTAAGCCGCAGCATACTTCCGATGGGGCCTCAGCATCTGGTCCATTTTCCGCTGGAATGTGGCCGGCGCATTCTGTAACCCGAACGGCATTCTTTTATATTGGAACGCCCCGTCTGGGGTTACAAATGCGGTTTTCTCTTTGGCCGACTTGGCCAGGGGGATTTGCCAATACCCTTTTGTGAGGTCAAGAGTTGTCATGTATCGGGCTGTTCCCAGCCGGTCGATCAACTCATCAATACGTGGCATGGGGTAGGTGTCAAATTTTGTAACTTTGTTCAACTGACGAAAATCGTTACAAAATCGCCAGCTCCCATCCGGTTTAGGCACCAACACAATGGGACTAGACCAATCACTTTGGGACTCCTCTATCACCCCTAAGTTCAGCATTTTCTGTACTTCCTCCCGTATTGCCTCTCGTCGGGCCTCTGGGATCCGATAGGGTTTTAACTTCACCCTTTCACCGGGTGGGGTAATGATGTCATGCTCTACCCCAGATGTTTGTCCCGGCAGCTCAGAGAATACCTCCTTGTTGCGAAGCACAAACTCCTTAACCTCCTGTTGTTGGGGTTGTGACAAGGTGGCTGCTATTCCAACCTCAGGAATCACGCAACCAGTTTGAGCTGGTGACCAAGTGTCTGCGACTAGGGACTCTCTATCCCTCCAGGCTTTCAACAGATTAACGTGATAGATCTGTTCGGGCTTTCGCCTTCCTGGTTGTCTGACCTTGTAATTCACTTCGCTCACTTTTTCCATTATCTCATAGGGGCCTTGCCATTTGGCAAGGAATTTACTTTCAACCGTAGGGACAAGTACCAGTATCCTATCCCCCGGGGAAAAGGTACGGGTCTTGGCTCCACGGTTGTACACTCTCTGCTGTGCTAACTGCGCTTGGGCCAAATGTTCCTTCACGATGGGCATTACCTGTGCAATTCGGTCTTGCATCAGGGCGACATGCTCAATCACACTCCTGTGGGGAGAACTCTCACTTTCCCAAGTTTCCTTGGCAATATCCAACAGCCCTCTTGGGTGTCTCCCATACAGTAACTCAAAGGGGGAGAATCCCGTAGAGGATTGGGGCACCTCCCTAATAGCAAACATCAGATAAGGAAGTAGACAGTCCCAATCCTTTCCATCTCTATCCACCACTTTCTTCAACATTTGTTTTAGGGTTTTGTTGAATCTTTCAACCAGCCCATCGGTTTGGGGGTGATACACAGATGTACGTAATTGCGTCACTTTGAACAATTTACACAGCTCCTTCATAACCCGGGACATAAAGGGTGTACCTTGGTCCGTAAGCAGTTCTTTACAAATACCCACCCGGCTAAACACAAGAGATAGCTCTTTGGCTATGGTTTTGGCCGAGGTATTTCGGAGAGGGATCGCTTCTGGATAACGGGTGGCATAGTCCATTATAACTAATATGTACTGGTGCCCCCTAGCGGACTTGATTATAGGACCTACCAAATCCATGGCGATCCTCTCAAACGGGACCTCAATGATGGGTAGAGGGACCAGCGGGCTACGGAAATGTGGCATCGGGGCCAACCTCTGACACACAGGGCAGGAGGAACAATAATTTTCTATGTCCTTCATCACCCCCGGCCAATAGAATCTCTGTAATACCCTCTCTCGGGTTTTCTCTGTCCCCAGATGACCTCCAAGAATGTGCCCATGGGCCAACTCCAACACCAACTTCCTGTAAGGTTTGGGCACCACAAGCTGCTCAACGGTTTCTTCTGCCCTTTTTGCCACCCGATACAGTAGGTCCTTCTCTACGCTGAAGTATGGGTAAGTGCAGGTATTATCTGGGTTCACTAACTCGCCATCTATTTTCACTATGTTTTCCCGTGCCTTTATTAGGGCGGGGTCTCTCAACTGTTCTGTGGCAAAGTTTTCCCTGTGAACCTCAAGATCAGAAAACTCCACAGACGGTAGGTTTTCGTCTGAGGAGGTGGGCTCCTCTCCAGTTTCTTGAGTCTCCCCTGCCAATACTGATAAGGGAAATTCCGGAGAGTCCTCACCACTCTCAGGGGAGTTCTGGCTATCACATTCCTGGTACATAGGGGCACCAGTGGGGGGCTCAGGATCATCCCACAGTTCCCAGAACTTCGGAAAATCCCTTCCCACAATGGCGTCATGCGGTAACTGAGATACTAAGCCCACTGGATGAGAGAGGGTACCTTTGGGGGTCTCGAAACACACTGTAGTCACTGGATACTCTCGGGTGTCCCCATGCACACAAATAACAGCTACCTTGCTATTCCCAGAGACCTCTGTTTTAACTAACTCAGCCTTTATCAGGGTCACAAGGCTACCTGAATCCAGCAATACCACAACATTTCTACCATTAACACACATTTTGCATAAATGTTTCTCAGTTCCTCGAATGGCAGTGCATGCGACTGTCGCACACAGCGACTGACGTCTGCCCGTCAGAAAGTCACACTGCATGGGTTCCTCCACAACCGGGCAATTGGCTGCAATATGTCCCGCTTGCCGGCAGCGGTAGCAAACGATCCTTCTTGCCGCCTCTTGAGCCGCTGATTTCCCAGGCTGTTCTCGCCAAACTTGGGGTAGAGCTCCCACCCTCTCACTCTCTCCACCCTCACCCCTTGGAATCCTCTTATCCGCCCCTGGGGATGGTCTGGTCTTAGGGTGGAAAGTCAGAGTGTCTCTGGAAGAGGCCGTCAGGTTCTCTGTAGCCAAGTATTTCTCCACACGATCCACAAGACCATCGGCCGTCTCTGGGTCTCCATGGCTTACCCACTTTTGGATGGCAGTAGGAAGAGCTCTCAAAAATCGATCCATTACAACACGTTCCACAATCTTTGGTGCGGACAAAGTCTCTGGCTGTAGCCACTTTCTGCTCAGGTGAATGAGATCATACATTTGAGACCTGGGGGGTTTTCCAAGCTGGAAAGTCCAGTTATGCACACGCTGAGCCCGGGCAGCCTGGGTGACACCCAACCTTGCCAATATTTCAGCTTTTAGCATCACATAGTCTTTTGCTTGGTTAGGCTCTAGGTCATAGTAAGCTTTCTGCGATTCACCAGTTAACAGAGGAGCCACCAGTCCAGCCCACTGCTCCTCAGGCCACTTTTCTCTTTCAGCGGTCCTTTCAAATGTGGTCAAAAATACCTCTGGATCATCCTCTCCAGTCATTTTTGTCAATAAACGACTCACCCCAAAGGACGCGGTATTAGTGGGACGGCTTTCCTCACTGGTCTGCGGACGTTGCTGCATTACTGCTTCCATCTGTTGTTGTAGTCTCTGCTCTTGCTTCTGCAACAGGTCTATGAAGCGGGCCTCAGATTGCTGCTGGGCTTGTTGCTGAGCCTCCAGACTGTTGCAAAGTTGCGTTTGTCTGCTGCTGGGCTGCAAGGCTCTGTTGATGAGCTTGCTGCTGGGCTGCGAAGTTCTGTTGTTGAGCTGCAAGGCTCTGTTGATGAGCTTGCTGCTGGGCTGCGAAGCTCTGTTGATGAGCTGCAAGGCTCTTTTGTAAACCTGCATTTGTCTGCTGTTGATTGGCATTTGCTAGAGCCAGCTGCTTCAGTATCTCCTCCATGCTGGCTTAAAAAAAAACTGCCACTGGTTCTCCACCAACTGTGAGGGGGTTAGCTCGGCAGCGGGTGTGTGTGACCCCCGGGATGGGCTCCCCACACAAAAACAGGCCCAGCAAACGGAGGTTGTGGTTTTCAAAATCAAAAAGGTGCGGTTTATTTTCTATTTACAGTGACAAAACACAGCAAAGCAAAAGAAACATAAACAAAATAAATCCTGGTCAACTTGACCTCTAACTAAACATACAGGTTTCCTAACTAAAAACTGGGATCAGCCTAGTGCTGTCCTAGTCCCTAAGTCCCTGGTTTTAAATGTCCAAGCAAATAGCCACACAGGCTTTGTCTCACCACACAGGGGTTCACTCTCCCTAGACAGTCCACACAGGTCTGGTTCCAGGCATGAGCAAACACCTAATGAAGCTGGGAGTTTTTATAGAGGCCTTAAACGAGCTGACAAGCTTCAGCTGGTCTCATCAACTCCCTGTCTGCACGACGCCCAGCACTCTCCCTAGAGGTATGAATCATCCATGAGCCCACTAGCCTCAGCTGGGCTTCATCAACTCTCTCCCTAGTTGTATAAGTCGGCATAAAGCCTGAATCTGGGCGAAATATATCTACCCCCCTGGATGCAACCAGGTGACTTTACCTTCCTGCTGTCACAATATATATATATATATATATATATATATATATATATATATATATATATATATATATATACACACACTATAATACCAAAAGTATTGGGACGTCTGCCTTTACACGCACATGAACTTTAATGGCATCCCAGTCTTAGTCCGTAGGGTTCAATATTGATTTGCTCCACCCTTTGCAGCTATAACAGCTTCAACTCTTCTGGGAAGGCTGTTCACAAGGTTTAGGAGTGTCTATGGGAATGTTTGACCATTCTTCCAGAAGCGCATTTCTGAGGTCAGGCACTGATGTTGGATGAGAAGGCCTGGCTTGCAGTCTCCACTCTAATTCATCCCAAAGTGGTTCTATCGGGTTGAGGTCAGGACTCTGTGCAGGCCAGTCAAGTTCCTCCACCCCAAACTCACTCAAACATGTCTTTTTTTGGACCTTGCTTCGTGCACTGGTCCAAATCATTTGGTGGGATTTTGGTGTGAGGTTGTTTTTTAGGTGTTGGTCTTGGCCCCTTAATTCCAGTGAAGGGAACTCTTGAGGTGCGAGCATACCAAGACATTTTGGACAATTTTATGCTCCCAACTTTGGGGGAACAGTTTGGGGATGGCCCCCTCCTGTTCCAACATGACAAGCCCAATCTGACTCCTCCTGTCGTAAGGCATGACTAATGTATAATAGATGTACTTACTGCTTACCCCCTGTTTGCTCCAACTTCTTACCCATAATCCTAAATTAACGAGACCACACCGAAATTGGAATAAAACATAGGCCGTAGCAGCCTTATTTATTAAATAAATATATTTCCAAAATAATATCAAAATCCTAGCGTTGGTCTTTTGCGGGAACCTCCATAACCATCTGATAAAATATTGCACTGCGGTACCTCTCATATGCTTATAGGCCTCAAGCCGACCGGCTGGCTCAGAGACAACCACGGACCGCAGTGCACCCATTACCAACACATTTTAGCTAAACCTCCGTTAGCTGAAATCCAACCATCAGGACCCATACCAACGATAGGTCCTGAACTCATTCCTTCCAAGGTATCTTCCTTCATCCGCAAAGACCAACACCCGCTACTGCCACGACATCCAGAACACATCATACCTGTTAATAGAAAGAACAACAACACAAACCAGACCATACGGACATAACCAGGGGAGGGTGGGCGGGAACTTTCCTTCACACTGTGGTGACCTGGGGGAGGGGACAACTCCTTTTCCTACTTACTCCCCCTCCCACTAAACTTCCTACCCAATCCTAATACTTCTAACATCCTGTACCCTGTTTCCCTAGTCATGCCAGCCCTCCGCTCATTTCTTTTCTCTCATTTTTTGCTCCGGGCTTTTCTTGACTAATGTATAACAGATGTACTTACTGCTTACCCCCTGTTTGCTCCAACTTCTTACCCATAATCCTAAATTAACGAGACCACACCGAAATTGGAGTAAAACATAGGCCGTAGCAGCCTTATTTATTGAATAAATATATTTCCAAAATAATATCAAAATCCTAGCGTTGGTCTTTTGCGGGAACCTCCATAACCATCTGATAAAATATTGCACTGCGGTACCTCTCATATGCTTATAGGCCTCAAGCCGACCGGCTGGCTGAGAGACAACCACGGATCGCAGTGCACCCGTTACCAACACATTTTAGCTAAACCTCCGTTAGCTGAAATCCAACCATCAGGACCCATACCAACGATAGGTCCTGAACTCATTCCTTCCAAGGTATCTTCCTTCATCCGCAAAGACCAACACCCGCCACAGCACCCAAGGGGAAAACCTTACCCTTGGGGGCCCCCCACACCCCAGAGCTCACTGTATGCCATATTGCATTCCCAATGCCCATAAGTCACTCCCCACAGCAGTGAGGTGCACACCATTGCCCCGCAGGTACCTCCAGCCATCCACCACCAACTCCATGTGCCTTACCACCAACCCTCCATTCCTCACTACAAATCTACTCACTTCCCAATTAAGCTTCGTACGGGCCCTGTAGATACCCTCTAAAGACCAAGCCCCATTCCATGCGGTCCGAGTGACAATGTCCAACCACCCAATGACCATGTCCGGGAATGCCATCGACCTTACCCCTAAATCATTACCACCTACGTGCAGGACCAAAATGTCAGGCGGCCTATACAGACGTGCAAAGCTGTACCTCTGGAGCCCCTCCACTCCATAGCATTCCCGGAACTCCCAGCCATCTAGCACAAACCTCCTGGCTTGGAAACCCCAACTGCTGACCCTCTGGCCCCACATCCGCCCCTCATTACTCCTTTTTTTTAATGTATTTTTAAACACTATCGAATGGCCCAGTATCCAGGCCAGGGCCTGTACCGAACCTGCAAGAAGAGAAAGAAACAAGCCACCAAGACCTCAGCAAGCCCAAAATCATCACAGCCCCATACACTCTCTCCACCCAGCCCACCACTATTCGAATCACACCAGCTGATGGGGGCGAATGTATAGCACAAATCTACAAGACTCCCACCTACCAAAGCGCTTAACCGCCTCAGCATCCATCCCACCTAAGCCGCCTCGGTCGCAGCCCCAACCCTGAAAGAAACGAGAAGAACATGCCCTCTCATCCCAAGCCCCAACCCGGCAGCACTTCCTGGAAACTGAAACCCTGTGAAACCTGGACAACATCTTGTATATCAGTAACACCAATGACACCCCCTCCTTCTTGCACCTAATCTCATAAACCCACATTCCCCCTTTGACAGACTTGGAAAGGCTGACCAGCTCCCCAAACCAAAAGGCCCCAAATGTATTTATTATTATTATTCTTTTTTTTTTTTTTTGGAAAACGAGAATAAACTTGCCAACGAAAACAACTCCCTCTAACTAGGGAAACCTCATATGCTGCTGCCCAAACCCTGCAGCTGCCCAAACATTTTATTATTATTATTATTTTTTTTTTTTTTATTTTTTTTTTATGATATAACCAGGAGACACCCAAAATTCTTCCGTAAATTCCGGGCAACCCAGCCTTTGACCAGAAACGTCAAACCCGGTATTTTTCTTTTTTTTTTCTTTTTTTAACGCGAGCCCGGCCACCCCATTGGTCCTATTTCTAGAAATAAAGTATAACGTCAACAGTCTAACCCCCTCGCCCCACCGAATCCACTTCACTCATGTGAACTACCACCTGCCACTCCTGCCTAGCCTTCCGAGAAGCGGACAACTCCGATGGAATCTCACACCTCCAGACAGGACGGGACACCCCACGTTACCCCGCCACCAGCTCCACCACCCGGAAACTATCCCCACTGAAAGCGAGGAAACGCTCCAGCTATGACGTTCTCCACTGGCGTTAGATGCACCAAGTAAACGACACATGCACTTGCAGGCATAACCACACCGAGTGTGGCAACAGCTGAAACAACCGGGGGAGACGACACAGCGACTCTTGATCACTCGTACCATACCCAGGTTATACCCGTGGAACCAAACCTTCATCTACCTTACTGAGGCGCCCCACCATACCACTGGAAATGACTCCAGCAGCACCAGATCTTGTGTGAAAACCCCTGTCAATCCAAGACCGAAGGCCCACTACACCTGCCTTGAAAGAATGCCCCCAAACCTGTCGAGCCACCCGACACTGTGTACCACCCCCACTCAAAGTTCTTAACCGCACCAAACCCCCCCAGTCCCCTCCTGGGAAACCCGTCCAGTAATGAGGCACACCCGCAAATCCTCTCTGTGAGTCCACCCAACGCACAAAATGCTTAGGCGATCTGATCCTTGCGACGTGCTCCAATGTAGACAGGAGCACCCCGAAGATAGTTGGCGACGCCAGGCCTACGCACAGAAAATCGTCCAAATAATGGCTGATGAGCGATACTCCTGACACATCCCTCATCACACCTTCCCCCACTGAGTTGAACTGCTAAACAGTGCCCCGGAGACAGAGCAACCAATCGGCAGACCCATATCGACATAAAAAAAAAAAACAGTACCCCACCAACCCCACAACCGGAAGCTGTCCGGGCGGCCCTGACCAATCCGACGAGCCCAATACAGTGCCGCATCCAAGGAAGAGTAACTCACTGTGTGTCCTCCCATGTCAATGGCATTGTTGACCAACCCCCCTTTTGGGAAGAAAGGTGGTGCATCAGCCCAAATTTGTTGAGCTCCTACTTTGGCACTACACCCCAAAGGGGAACCCCCAAATCAACTAAAGATTGGGAAGGGAAATAGCCGCCTATGCGTCCTAATGCTACTTTCCCTGGGCCGTTTCTCAGAAACTACATTGGGACGCAGCATGGCCGAACATAAATCACACGGCATGTGAAACCCCACTGAAAAGAAAAAACCTTAGTCTAACAGCTACGCTGCTGTACCATCCGTATACCTACCAAGAAACGGCCGCCGCCGTTCCCCCATCACCGGCGTCCTTCCTCTCCCGTGTTTGAAGCCTACCGACAGGGTGTGACCCCCCCCCCCAAACCCAGCACCTTAGTGCTTGTACCGACACACTCCACCGAATTTACCCGTGCCCTACGTGTACCGCTAACAGACCTACTTACTCCAGCCGGACTGTTATACTGTGGGGGGGGGGTTTGGGTGGAGTAACACCCGCCCCTACCAGGAAACAACTGCCCTTGGGGCCTAGCAGATGTCACAAGGCGCATTCCCAGCCTGATGTCGTTGTGATCCCACCGTAGTGCCGGATGTATCCCCTCCTACGCCAAACTGCTCCTAGACCGCATCCAAACCGCACCTCCGTGAACCCTGTAAGCATCCCCTACCAAATTTGGGTAACAAAAGAGCTCCGACAGGGTTCGGGGTTCTTCCCCCCAATCACCCTCATGTCAAATGCTTGCAACTTATTTCCGATAGTACATGTAATCAACCAATACCTCCCCTTCTCACCACCTCCCATTGTTGGAATACCCTGGCGTAACCCCAAATTTTAATTTTTTTTTTTTTTTAACAGCAGGAGTGAACACATCTCTACGTACTCACCCTTTTTGATCTTATCCCGGACCTCAGGCTTTAAGTGAGCACCCAGTGGACCCTAAAACCAACTGTACCTGTGGCTAAATCAGCCAAACGTATGACATCCCGTTTTCCAGCGGCGTCCCCTGCTACCACGAACTTCAAAACCCTCTGCTCCACTTGCACCCCACTATCAGCTGTCATGCGCAGACTCCCACACAGCCGGCACCGCTACGGGTGATGAGGATATACTATCCCTCCCTGCAAGCGGGACCACACGGCCCGACCACCTTCTCAAATCCGCCAACCGAACTCTTTGAGCCCCACCAATAAAAAAACCCTGCGAGCCCGAAGCTCCCCCCAAGTGCAGCCCCATCCATTGTGTCCACCCGGGGAGAATCACCCTGCGAGCCCCCCCGTTACCGATGCCTCCCCAGCACCTGCAGTAGCCCCCCCGTTACCAATATCTCCCCAGCACCTGCAGTAGGACCACCCCCCACGGACCCACTATACTATCCCCTATATGGCAAATAAAAATGTATTTTATTTTTTTTTATTTACCGGGCTGCCTAGGAAAAATTCCCACCAGCCGACCGTCTCGCCTCCATCGCTGCCGATCGTCTCAGGGGAAACCGATCGTGCTCTGAATCCGTCAGCTCGCCCTGTGACCATAGGACAGCCGGCTCGCCCGCATCTGATGAAAGCCCTCCAGGAGCAGCGTCTCTGGATGCCGAGGATCTGGCAGCCCTCCGGCCCCGCCACTGAGCTCCAGACCCGCCCATGGACTTCTCTGTCGCTTTTCGCGGGCCGGGGGGGGACTCCCCCCCCGCCCTGCCGAGAGACATCAGGCGCGTTGTCACCCTCCCCTGGCGATCCATCATCACCTGGGGGTCACCTGGCTGAGGCTGCAGAGGGCACAGTGACCGCGACCGACGATCTCCCCCGCTGAGGCTTCACCCCCAGCTACCGTCCCATCAGGGGTGAGGCCCGCACTCTTCTGGTCCATGTGTCGAGCGAGCTGCCTGGCCACCCCGAACTGCCGGGCCCTGACTATGAGGGGGATGATTCCCGGGACCCCCCTTGTGAGCAATGTGAACGCTTAGCGGGGGGGGCCCGAATGGGGCCATGGGGAGACTAATTGGCTGGCGCTGGGCTCTAGGGGATAGTCGGGTAAGAAGCGCTCTGAAGGCAGTAACCTTCAAGCTCGCGTGGACTCCCTCCCCCCCTGTACCTGCCCCCACCACCCTTCAAGCAAGCATTGGCCCCAGGGTCTCCTGTAGCCAACCTGCGCTCCCTGGTGCCGCTTCCGACCGCAGCTAGGCCCGAAACAGCTCCCCATCTGCCATAGCTCTGTCTCCCTGAACTTTCCCTTACACTGTGGTGACCTGGGGGAGGGGACAACTCCTTTTCCTACTTACTCCCCCTCCCACTAAACTTCCTACCCAATCCTAATACTTCTAACATCCTGTACCCTGTTTCCCTAGTCATGCCAGCCCTCCGCTCATTTCTTTTCTCTCATTTTTTGCTCCTGGCTTTTCTGAGAGGGTAAATAGGATCTGGTGAGTAGGGACCCAGTTCTCGTATTTTTTGCCTGTCTTTTTTTTTAAGTCATGCACAACAACAAAATATGTGTGAATAGTAAGGGTGTGTGCGGTCAGGACTCCTGTTACACCTGTTGGACTCGTCTACACGGGAACAAAGACAGCTTGATCAACCAACCCCCATCCTACATTGTTTTTCATTGTTACCTTATCATACTAGATCCCAGCAGTGTTGGTTACAATATCCCCACACAGAGTTTGTTAGATACATGGACTAGAACTAGATCTTCTTGTTGTATTATTTTATTAGTCACAGGATTATATTTATTTATTTAAATTCACAAATTGACACCTTTTCAATTACATAAGGCAGGGGGAGGCAACCTTTTGAGCACAGTGTGCCGAAAAATGTTTTCAAAGAAATTGAGCGTGTCAATTTTATAACAAAAAAATTTCAACTTCACCCTCTCAATCACAAAAAGGATTTTTTATAAAGTAAATGCTGTAAACGACTTTAGTAGTGAGAAATTAACATCCTGCACTCTCACGCCTCAGATCAGCCCCAATTCATGCACTTTCACACCTCAGATCACCGCCCCCCTGTAAATCTGTTTCAGCGCTGTACCAACCTGCTCTTCTGTCCCACCACTGTAACCCCCTGCACATCTTCCCCACCACTGTACTACCCTGCAGCTCCCACCAATGCACCCCCTGCCAGGGATGGACTGGCCATCGGGACTACCGGGAGTTTCCCGGTGGGCCGATGGCTCAGTGGGCCGGTTGTCTGTAAACATCCAGTGATTGGTGGGCAAGCGGGGGCGTGCGGCCGCAGTGAGAGTGGAGCTGTCAAAACAAAGCATTGATGTCAGGGATGGGCGGGGCCGATATGCGGGGCCCCGCCCATCCCCGGCATTCAGTGCTAAGATTTGACAGATCCACTCTCACTGTAGCCGCACGGCCCGATACCGATATGCGGGGCCCCTTCGTCCAGTACATAGCAAGCACTGCCTGTATACACTCTGACTGCTGGCTGGGGAGGAAGGTGGCCGGACTCGTTGCAACTACTGCATGTGCACGGTTCCAGTGAAGGCTGCAGAGTATCGCTGCTGTAGGGGGTGCATGGCGACAACAGTGAACCTATTGAACCTCCTGCCTGGGTGTCCTCTTCTCGCCCGTGTAACTCCTCCTTCCCCCACCGCCGCTTTCATCCATACAAACAGCAGGTAGAAGACAGAATGTCCGAGCAGAAGGCGGGAGCTGTCCAACTTTTGTCTGTTACATGGAAAGTTGAACAGCTCCCACCTTCTGCTTGGACATTCTGCATCCTCTGTCTTCTCCCTGCTTTGTAAGGTAAGGGAGGGGGCACTGACATAAAGGGAACTGTCTTTGTTGCAAAGACGATGGCTGTAAAGGATACCAGAAAGGAGGGGACTGTGAAAGGAAGTGGGTGTCAGGGGGGACCAGTGTATGTGTCTGTGATTTTTTTAATATGCAGCATGGCGGGGGGGGGCATACCATGTCAGCATACCAAAACATTCTGGACAATTTCATGCTCCCAACTTTGTGGCAACAGTTTGGGGATGGCCCCTTCCTGTTCCAACATGACTGCGCACCAGTGCACAAAGCAAGGTCCATTAAGAAATGGATGAGCGAATTTGGGGTGGAGGAACTTGACTGGCCTGCACAGAGTCCTGACGTCAACCCGACAGAACACCTTTGCCCGGATTGCTTCAAGGCAGCAGGATTGTGGTTTTCTGCCCCAGAAAAAGTAGCTTGTGGACTTCAACCTATTTACAGTGAATATGCCCTGCTCTTGGGGCTGAACCAAGCACTCGCATGACTTTATCTCTGATCTTGTCTTTTTTTTTTTAGCTCATTACCCCATTTAATTAACACTATATTCCGTTATTGCTATGTTGATGCAATCCTATTATACCGTGATAATTTAATATACCTAATGTTATTGAAAAGATGTCAATTTGTGAATTTAAATAAATAAATATAATCCGGTGACTAATAAAATAATACAACAAAAAGTGTTCTAGTCCCTGTATCAAACAAACTCTGTGTGGGGACAATGGAAAACAATGTAGGATGGGGGTTGGTTGATCAAGCTGTCTTTGTTCCCATGTAGACGAGTCCAACAGGTGTAACAGGAGTCCTGACCGCACACACCCCTACTATTCACAACAAAGTCAACGCGGTTCTCTGGAGGAGGATCAGCATCTGGTTATGGTCAGTGGCATATTTTGGTTTTGTGTTGCCTTAGGCAAGACTAAAATTGGGAAAAAGAGAGAGAGGGGGGGATGGGAAAGAGAGAGAGGGGTGGGAGAGAGAGGAAGATGAGAGAGAGGGGTGGGAGAGAGAGAGGGGTGGGAGAGAGAGGGCTGGGAGAGAGGGGGATGAGAGAGCGAGAGGGGTGGGAGAGAGAGAGTGGTGGGAATGGGGTGGGAGAGAGTGGGAGAGAGAGAGGTGGGAGAGAGAGGGGGGATGAGCGAGTAATGGGTGGGAGAGAGAGAGGGGGATGAGAGGGAGAATAAGAGAGAGGGGTGGGAGAGAGAGAGGGGGGATGAGAGAGAGAGAGAGGGGGGATGAGAGAGAGGGAGGTGGGAGAGAGAGAGAGGGGGTGGGAGAGAGAGACAGGGGTGGGAGAGAGAGAGAGGGGGGGTGAGAGGGAGGGGGGTGAGAGAGAGGGGGGATGGGAAACCCCCTAGCCCTGCCAGGGGGGGTGGAAGGCCCCCTAGCCCTGCCTGCAGTCCCTCCTGTGCCCCCCTGTCTGTGGGTAGGTGTGTGTGATGCACCTACCTCCCATCCGTCCTCTGGGCCCTCGGTTAGCCTGTCTTCCAGTTGATGTCCAAGCTGGGAGCAGAGAGGAGGTTGGAGGAGGAGTGCAGGCTGCGCCCGATGCTGTTTAGGACAGGGTGGCGCCATGGTGGTGGAGGTCTTCTACCTTCCAGGCTCTCAGTTCTAGCCAGCCTCCGGGGACCGCCGGCCGCCTGCTGTGTGAAGATGCCGCTGCTCATCGGCTTTTTTGTTCCGCTGCCCTGCAACCTGCCATCACTGGACCAATGGGACTCTTTGGACCCCATGAGGCACAGGGGAGGAGGAAGTTAAATCCTCCCCCGCTTTGAATTATGAGCAGGGCCAGGGAGCCGGCTCTAGCAACCAGTGGCCAATCGAGTCTCAGGTGGAGCCGGGGGGTGGCTTTTTTCCCGCCCCCTTTCAAAGTGCCGCCCTAGGCCTGGGCCTTGTTAGCCCATACTTGAACCATCTGGTGTGCAGGGAGGATGAGATATCCCAGCTGAAGATCTGCAGTTGGTCACTGTAACGGCACCCCAAATATGAAAGGGGGTAACGCTGTTTAAATATTCCCCTCTCCTGGACACACATCCACTCGCTACCAATCTTCCACAGCCAGGCGATCACTTCCCATAGGAATTGATCCTTCTGAAAGAACGAGACAACACGCTCTGTATCTTTCTAGGGTAGAATGACTTTATTGAGAAAAACATTGTAACTTTTATATACATCCAATACACATTAGTTTAACATGAACAATGGCCCAGCTCCACCCACACATTACAAGACTCAACACATTATTTTGATGTCTGTTAGGAGACAACAGACTTTACACAATAGACATAACTATCTTCAATACACATCTTATCATGAAAGGGTTGGCAGACGGTCTGCCTGCCGAGTACAATACACACAGGCATAGTGTTAATTATCTCTATTCACACCAGATCTTCCTTGACCCATTTACAACACAAGCAGGCGGGTGATTAACCTGTCTGCTGCTAGTTCCACAACCTATAATTATAGGCTTAATTCTCCCCAAGCCACAATGAACAATAGCATGTAAATCACCTTAACTCCTCACAGCACACATCCAATCTAGATACAATGTATGTGCAGCATTGAATATGGCTATCATAGACCATATTGGGGTTTTCATTCACCCTGTGCCCCTAATAGAGACACAGGGTGGTTGACACATAAGAGGCATTGGGGGAGCTGAAGCAAGGGTATCTCATACTTTCTAAGTGATTCTGAGTTCCCTGGGCCTTCCCGTTACAGTCACGGTGACCATACAAGCCCAATCTGACTCCTCCTGTTGTAAGGCAGAGAGGGTAAATAGGATCTGGTGAAAATATGTGTGAATAGTAAGGGTGTGTGCGGTCAGGACTCCTGTTACACCTGTTGGAATCGTCTACGCGGGAACAAAGACAGCTTGATCAACCAACCCCCATCCTACATTGTTTTTCATTGTTACCTTATCATACTAGATCCCAGCAGTGTTGGTTACAATATCCCCACACAGAGTTTGTTTGATACAGGGACTAGAACATTTCTTGTTGTATTATTTTATTAGTCACAGGATTATATTTATGTATTTAAATTCACAAATTTACACCTTTTCAATAACATAAGGCGGGGGGTGCCGAAAAATGTTTTCAAAGAAATTGAGCGTGTCGATTTTATAACAAAAAATTTCAACTTCACACTCTCAATCACAAAAAGGATTTTTTATAAAGTAAATGCTGTAAACGACTTTAGTAGTGAGAAATTAACAACCTGCACTCTCACGCCTCAGATCAGCCCCAATTCATGTACTTTCACACCTCAGATCACCATCCCCCTGTAAATCTGTTTCACCGCTGTACCACCCTGCTCTTCTGTCCCACCACTGTAACCCCCTGCACATCTTCCCCACCACTCTACTACCCTGCACCTCCCACCAATGCACCACCTTTCACATCTACCCCCCTGCTCTTCTGTCCCTCTGCTGAACCCCCGTCTCATCTGCCCCAATACTAAACCCCCCTGCCCATCTTTCCCACTACTGTAACCCCCGTCTCATCTGGCCCTACATGGAACCCCCCCCCCCGGCTCATCTGTCCCACCGCTGTGACCCCCTGCTCATCTGCTCCATCACTGTACCCCCCTGCTTTTCTGTCCCACCGCTGAACCCCCTTTTCATCCCTCCCGCTACTGTAACTCCCTGCACATCTGCCCCACCCTGCTCTTCTGTCCCACCACTGTAACCCCGCTTCTCCTCTGCCCCATCAATGTACCCCTTTTCTCATCTGCCCTACCACTGTACCTCCTGCCACATCTGCTCCACCGCCGTATCCCCATGCTCTTCTGTCTCACTACTAAATCACCTTCTCATCTGTCCTAACACTGAACCCATCTGCTCATCTGCCCCACAACTGTAACCGGCTTTCTCATCTGCCCCATCAATGTACCTCCTGCACAATTGTCTCACCTCTGTACCCCCCGCTCTTCTGCCCCACCTCTGTTCCCCTTGCTCATCTGTCCCACCAATACACCTCCTTTCACATCTGCCCCACTGCTTTACCCCACTACTTTTCTGTCCCACCACTGACCTCTCTTCTCATCTGAACCAACGCTGAACCCCCCTGCTCATCTACCCCATCACTGTACCTCCCTGCTCTTCTGTCCCACTGTTGAAGCCCCTTCTCATCTCTTCCACCACTGTACCTCCCTGCACATCTGCCCCACCGCTGTACCCTCCTGCTCTTCTGTCCCACCTCTGAACCCCTCCTGCTCATTTTGCCCACTGCTGTACCCACCTGCTCATCCTGCTGATCCACCTCTTGCATCTAAGCCCACGTGCTTGTATGGGATGTACAGTCAGGTCCATAAATATTTGGACATCGACACAATTCTAATCTTTTTGGCTCTATACACCACCACAATGGATTTAAATTGAAACAAGCAAGATGTGCTTTAACTGCAGACTTTCAAATTTAATTTGAGGGTATTTATATTTACATCCAAATCAGGTGAACGGTGTAGGAATTACAACAGTTTGTATATGTGCCTCCCACTTTTTAAGGGACCAAAAGTAATGGGACAGATTTACAATCATAAATCAAACTTTCACTTTTTAAAACTTGGTTGCAAATCCTTTGCAGTCAATTACAGCCTGAAGTCTGAAACGCATAGACATCACCAGACGCTGGGTTTCATCCCTGGTGATGCTCTGCCAGGCCTCTACGGCAACTGTCTTCAGTTCCTGCTTGTTCTTGGGGCATTTTCCCTTCAGTTTTGTCTTCAACAAGTGAAATGCATGCTCAATCGGATTCAGGTCAGGTGATTGACTTGGCCATTGCATAACATTCCACTTCTTTCCCTTAAAAAACTCTTTGGTTGCTTACGCAGTATGCTTCGGGTCATTGTCCATCTGCACTGTGAAGCGTCGTCCAATGAGTTCTGAAGCATTTGGCTGAATATGAGCCGATAATAATATTGCCCGAAACACTTCAGAATTCATCCTGCTGCTTTTGTCAGCAGTCACATCATCAATAAATACAAGAGAACCAGTTCCATTGGCAGCCATACATGCCCACGCCATGACACTACCACCACCATGCTTCACTGATGAGGTGGTATGCTTTGGATCATGAGCAGTTCCTTTCCTTCTCCATACTCTTCTCTTCCCATCACTCTGGTACAAGTTGATCTTGGTCTCATCTGTCCATAGGATGTTGTTCCAGAACTGTGAAGGCTTTTTTTTTAGATGTTGTTTTTCAAACTCTCATCTGGCCTTCCTGTTTTTGAGGCTCACCAATGGTTCACATCTTGTGGTGAACCCTCTGTATTCACTCTGGTGAAGTCTTCTCTTGATTGTTGACTTTGACACACATACACCTACCTCCTGCAGAATGTTCTTCATCTGGCCAACTGTTGTGAAGGGTGTTTTCTTCACCAGGGAAAGAATTCTTCGGTCATCCACCACAGTTGTTTTCCGTGGTCTTCCGGGTCTTTTGGTGTTGCTGAGCTCACCGGTGCGTTCTTTCTTTTTAACCCCTTCCTGCCGGGCCATAGTCATATGACGCCGGCAGGAACCCTCCCTCCCTCCGGGCGAGCGTCATATGACGTCCTTTTTTCCCGGCCGTCTATGTCAGAGGTGAGGAGACCGATGTGTGTTCCCAGTACAGAGGAACACAGATCGGTCTCCTCACCTTGTGAGTCCCCTCCCCCTACATTTACAATCACTCAATAGGGAACATATTAACCCCTTGATCTCCCCCTAGTGTTAACCCCTTCCCTGCCAGTCACATTTACACAGTAATCAGTGCAGTTTTATAGCACTAATCGCTGTATAAATGTGAATGGTCCCAAAAACGTGTCAAAAGTGTCTGATGTGTCTGCCGCAATGTCACAGTCACAATAAAAATCGCAGATCGCAGCCATTACTAGTAAAAAAAATTAAAATGGCACAAAATTTATCCCCTATTATGTAGACGCTATAACTTTTGCGCAAACCAATAAATATACGCTTATTGCGATTTCTTTTACCAAAAATATGTAGAAGAATACATATCGGCCTAAACTGTGGAAAAAAATAGTTTTTTATATATTTTTGGGGGATATTTATTATAGCAAAAAGTAAAAAATATTGCTTTTTTTCAAAACTGTCGCTCTTTTTTTTGTTTATAGCGCAAAAAATAAAAACCGCAGAGGTTATCAAATACCACCAAAAGAAAGCTCTATTTGTGGGAAAAAAAGGATGTCAATTTTGTTTGGGTGCAACGTCGCACCACCGCGCAATTGTCAGTTAAATCGATGCAGTGCCAATTGCAAAAAAGTGCTCTGGTCAGGAAGGGGGTAAACTCTTCCAGGGTTGAAGTGGTTAAGGATGTTCCAAACAGTTGATTTGGCCACACCCAATGTTTTTGCTATCTCTCTGATGGGTTTGTTTTGTTTTTTTTCAGCCTAATGATGGCTTGCTTCACTGATAGTGACAGCTCTTTGGATCTCATATTGAGAGTTGACAGCAACAGATTCCAAATGCAAATAGCACACTTGAAATGAACTCTGGGCCTTTTCATCTGCTGCTTGTAAATGGGATAATGAGGGAATAACACACACCTGGCCATGGAACAGCTGAGCAGCCAATTATCCCATTACTTTTGGTTCCTTTAAAAAGTGGGAGGCACATATACAAACTGTTGTAATTCCTACACCGTTCACCTGATTTGGATGTAAATACCCTCAAATTAAAGCTGAAAGTCTGCAGTTAAAGCACATTTTGTTTCATTTTAAATACATTGTGGTGGTGTATAGAGCCAAAAATATAAGAATTGTGTCAATGTCCCAATATTTATGGACCTGACTTATGGGATGTATGTGATGTCACATACAAGCATCTGGATTGGATGCGCAATGATGAGGTCAGGTCAGGGGCATTTTCTGAAGGCAGTGGACCTGTGTGCAGGATCATAAGTTGGCCCCTGCAGCTGAGAAAAAGTGCGGTGCTCTGCGCCGCAACAAAAGTTGAGTGTGATTTTCATTGCTCTGAATACTGGCTGTGACTTACTGGGACACAGGGTGCAGGGGATCAATAGTAAGTGACACAAAGGTTCAGGAATAATTTCAACAAAGTTCCCAGAAGCTCAACAGTAAGGCTGGGTTCACACTGATACAACACATTCATCCGACTTTCATCCTACTTTGCTCTGCGACATCAGTCCTACATTGATCCTACATTGGTCCGACATCCATCCGACTTTCATGAACAGGATACTACTTTGATCCGACTTTGTGCTAGTCTGACTTGTCCTTTGACCAATCAAAACAATCCCAGGGTGAAATAAATTCCTTTTACTGCTGCTGTAATCACATGTCGGATGTCAAATGTCGGATGGTTAGGACAAGGATCCTACTTTGATCCGACTTCAATGATATTCAATGGGCTGAAGTCGGATCAAAGTCGGACAGAAGTAGTACAGGGAGCATTTTCAAAGTCGGACCGACTTGTGTCGGACCAGTTAAGACGGCTCCCATAGGGATTCATTGATTTTCACACGTCATGCGACATGAGCTCCTAATGTCGGAGCGTTTGTCGGACAAGTGTGAACCAGGCCTCAATCCACAAACTGTCACCTGATTGGGATTTTCTCAATCACAGTGAAATCCCTTCTTTCTGAGATTGGTAGTGGCAACCAAGCAAGTCATCTTCCTCCTGATGGTGGGCGGGGCTAGCAGGACTGTGATTGGCTTTAGCAGTGGCCAATGACAGTCCTCCTCTTCCTGAAAACAGGGACCGCCCCCCTAGCAGAACTGCACCCAATCTCTTCCCCATCACAAAAGCTGACGGTCGCAGCTACAGCAAGGTTAGAGAACCAAACAATGTTTCCCATCTTTTACAATGTGTGTAGGAGCGCAGTGCCCCCCCCCCCCTCAGTGCAGGTGCGTCGTGGGGAATCCTGAAATTAGAATGCATTAGTGTCTCACTGACACTTCCCTGCGCTGCTCAGCTAATGGGGAGGAAGTTGAGTGCCGGCAAAAGAGGCTTTGCGTGCCACTTGCAGAACCAGTGCCGAGGGTTGCCTACCCCTGACATAAGGTATATTAAATTATCACGGTATAATAGGATTGATTGCATCCAACATAGCAAGCGCTGTTTAGTCACGGAATTTATTCAGCGTGTTTATCAAGCATTACTTTTTAGTTATAACAGCAGCTGCCTTAATATATAATATGTAATCACATAGGTGTGGCACGGGGGTATATGCTCAACGGCATATATATTTAACACTGCTTTATATTCAATTATATGTGAAAAATGCACCATTTATTTTTTATTTTTCTATGAATCAGCAGTGACAATTCTAAAAGCCATGCCCCCCCCCCCCTGCAACTTTTCATCCCACAGTAGAGCAAACAGGCACAGCCTACATGAAAGTGGTAATTTAGGAGCAGTGCAGCATTGTTGCCACACCACCATGGGTAGCTACATTAGGTGGCTTCAGTGGCAGGATCAACAGGTATTTGAGGGACTTTGAAAAACATTGTATATGCAGATGCATTTACAATCAAGTACTTCTGCACATATTTTTGCTTAAAGCAGAACTCTGGTCACGGTTTCCCGGAGGATCAGCGAATCCGGTGAGTATGAGCTTTCTCCTCACCCCTAGAAAAAACAAGCAGTGGAACCACGCAGTGCAGTTATAGGTTAAAAAAAAGTTGCCCAGAGATGGCCTTTAATGGGAGGCACAATTCTACTTTTAATACCAACTCTGGCCAAAACTTTGTTCTAATTCTTAACTAATAAGAAAAGAGTCACTTTCCTGACAGCTCCATGTCAGCCTATTACTGGGTATGCTCCGCCCCCACCTACAGGACCTAAGGCCCCATACACACTATTATGCCACGTACACACGATCGGAAATTCCGACAAGAAAATCGTGGAATCTTGGCTCAAACTCGTCTTGCATACAAACGGTCACACAAAATTCTGACCGTCAAGAACGCGGTGACGTACAACACTACGACGAGCCAAGAAAAATGAAGTTCAATGCTTCCGAGCATGGGCCGACTTGATTCCGAGCATGCATGGTTTTTGGTGCGTTGGAATTGCATACAGACGATTGGAATTTCCTCCAAGAACTTTTCTTGTCGGAAAATTTGAGAACCAGCTCTCAAATTTTTCTTGGCGGAAATTCCGACAGAAAAATTCCGATGGAGCCTACACACAACTGGAATTTCCGACCAAAAGCTCACATCGGACTTTTCTTGTCGAAATTTCCGATCGTGTGTACGTGGCATAAGATTTCTGACGATTTTTGTCTCCAGATTTACCAAAACCATGTAGTGCAAGGGTCTGCCTGATTGCATGCAAATTGAAATGCTTAAGGTTTGACCTCATATTATATAAATATGCAGAAAATAGTGTGTATGGGGTCTAACTCATAAATTTGACTCCCGCCCTCAGGCTGGCATTCCTCTCTTTTCCTCCTCACCTAGTAGGTGGATTGTGAAAGGGATCTCCCTTTCATATGTAGCGACCTCACCACTCTCACCCCTTCTCATGCTCGGCTTGTTTTATCTCGTCTAGGGGTTAGTACTGGGGGGAGGGATGAGATACACCACGGCCCATGTCCTCCAGCAGGTATAGAGGTGAAAGCCAGAACTATCGGGTTTTGTGTGTATGTCCCAGAGTCAAATCCTTTCTTCGAAATGACTCCCTTTGCTTCTAGTAACCAGAGTTCCACACACTGAAAAGGTCCAACTCGTATTTATTTCTCTTCCAGCAATAAATAGTCATACAGCACAGACAGGTTGAGACCCATGTAACACTTCAATATTTGTGGGGAGTAGGCCAAGGCACAATCCTTTAAGATAGAGCTAACCACTGTGGTGTCACCAGTGGTGCATAGTCACTGCCACTGACTATATTGAACAGAACATGGATTACCTTCGCTAACGTAGCCCCTGTCAGGGGAAGGACATCCGTCCAAGACAGTTACCGGAGGCCTCTCCGTCACCAGCAAAGCTGCGCTGGACTCTCCGGAGAAGTTCCGCTCACCAGCCTCCTCGTCTCAGACACGGGCACCCAAGGAGTTAGGGCCCCCTCGGATTCCTCCACCCTCGCGGAACTCAGTCGAAGGTACTGAGCTCCAGGCCTCCGCCATAGTACCTCACCCCAGGTTAAAGGTGCCTGAGATGGACTCCATCTTTCGCTCCGGCCAGGTCAAGGGCACCTGGGCCCGGAACCCTGGAACGCCAGCACCCAAGCTGAAGGTGCCTGGGTGCGGCCGTGTCCTCCGACTCCAAACTCTAAGCCCCGTGGTAAGGGCGTCCGTCCCTTTTATCTCCTCTCCCTTTGCGCCACAGCGGGTTCCCCGTCCCGCTGTACCAGCGCCGGGAAAGGACAAAAAGGCACAGTCTTGCGATGTGGGTTCAACCCCTGTCCAGGGCAACAGTGCCACCTGTAGGCCACAGGGAACCTCACACCACCAGAGTCCTCCAGACTGTAAATAGTCCCCTATTCTCCAACAAACAGGGTGCATTGGGTCATACTACCACCCATGCACTCCCCCTATATTTTAGACCCCCGCTACACATATAAGGATAGGGGTTGGCCCTTTTGGAAAAAATAATGGCGCGCTCCACAAGAAGCGTCGCAGCCTCCTAGTCAGCCGCCTGGAGAGACTCAATGAAGTCGTCAATATACAAGGCGGCAACGTGGTTATCCATACAAATCTTTATTTCTCAGTATCGCATAGTATCGCATTATTGACAACTGTTAATATTGACCAAACAGTTATCTCGTTGGGCGGAGGCCATAATTAACCCTATTTTGTTTCCGCATAATCCCACCCTGAGTAGCTAATTAGTTCAGTAGTAGGCTGACATGGAGCTGTCAGGAAAACGGAAAATTGAATATCAAATACTTACCGCAATTTTCCTTTCCTGACGAGCTCCATGTCAGCACAGACTCCCACCCAGGTGCGAAAAATCGAGTTATGGAACGCCAGCCTGAGGGCAGGAGTGAAATGTATGAGTTAGGCCCTGCAGGTGGGGGTATGGGCGGAGCATACCCAGTATTAGGCTGACATGGAGCTTGTCAGGAAAGGATAATTCTGTTAAGTATTTGATATTCAATTTTAAATTTTTTGAGATTTCCCCTCTACATCCTGTCCCGGTGACACCCTGTCACGCTCTGACACTGGGACTGGATGCGAGGTAAAATTTCCCTGTTAAAATTTTGCCATTTGCCTAGTTTTTTTTTTATCATATAACAAAAGACAAAGTATATTTCTATTTTTCATTTCATTTTAGGAGCACCCAGGGGTTTAAATCCAGGCATCCCTTCTTTGACCCGGAGTCCAAACATGTCTTTAGGTAAGTGCAAAGCAACAGTGTATTTGAATGGTGTGCTTTAGGCCTCTTTCACATGGGGCGGATTCCATTCTGATCAGCAGAAGATCTGTGAGCTAATCCTGCTGAGCAGAGCGGGGCAGGGCCGATGTCACATCTGTGCCCACGCAGTTTATGCCAAGTAGACACGGACAGTCCCCGCTCTGCTCTATATTCAGCCGGATGCAGTCCTCTTCCATTTTTTTTTTTTTTTTTAAGATCTGATCAGAGGTAAGCAGGTGTAAACTTACACAAGTCCATTTACACCCACCATAGGGTTGCATGAATCTTCCAATCAGGCCTGCCTGAAAAACTGACAGGCCGACCTAATCGGAACAGCCATGTGAAAGGGGCCTAAAGTCAGCATCATTTTTACATTGTAACAAACCATCGTCAACAATATTTGATCACTTTATTTATATCCATGCCGTGGGACATTGCTGTAACATTTTATGAATGGATAACTTTGTTTACAATGTTTCAGTTTATGAATGGAGAGAGAAGCCGCTGTATTCTCTCTATTCATTTTCAGTGCAGCGCAGCTGAGAAAGGGACTGGGGAATCTGTGTCCTTAGTCCCTTTCTCCCTGTCTCAAAGGGGAGATGTCAGAGGTCTGTTAAGACCCCTGATATCTCACCAAAACCCCCCAACAGGGCTGATAAAAAAAAAGAATAAAATAAAAATTAATTGTAAAAAAGAATAAAAAAGAAAAGAAAAAACACACTGCACACTGACACTGTCTCCTCCCCCCCCCCCCCCCCCTTTAAAAAAATAAAGCATTCTAAAAAAAATAATAAAAAAATAAATAAAATAAATAGTAAAAAAATAAAACTACTGACACATGTGCCACTGTCACATGAGATTAAAGCGGAGCTCCGCCGAAAAAAAATATATTAAAATCCAGCAGCTACAAATACTGCAGTTGCTTACTTTTAATATTAGGACACTTACCTGTTCAGGAGTCCAGCAACGTCCGCAGCAGAGGACGAGCAATCGCTCGTCACTCTGCTGCCCCCACCGACATCCTCCGTGAGGGAACCAGGAAGTGAAGCCTTGCGGCTTCATGCACAGTTCCCTACGGCGCATGCGCGAGTCGCTCTGCGCCGTTCTGACTGGTCCTCCTGTGTTCTGGGAGCCGAGTGCCCCCCAGAACACTACGGGTATTCTGCGGGAAGTGACGTGCTTCCTGCAGATTTCCCGCAGAGAGGACTCCCGGAAGTGGGTGAAAATACCTGTCTTAGACAGGTATCTGCACCCCCCTCCCCCCTGAAAGGTGCCAATTGTGACACCGGAGGGGGGGAGGGTTCCGATGAGCAGAAGTTCCACTTTGGGGGGGGAGCTTCGCTTTAAAAAAAAGTATCAGTATTCGGTATCGGCGAGTACTTGAAAAAAAGTATCGGTACTTGTACTCTGTCTTAAAAAAGTGGTATCGGGACAACCCTAGTTAGTACAATTTGGCAACCCCCATCGTTCAATACAGTTCAGTGGGGGGGCGTGGTTGAGTTCTTGAACCTATTCTCTAAGAAAAAAAGCCCTGCATAAATGTATATAGTCTTCCAGATATAACTGGCCCTTTGGAGGACAACCATAATTCTGATGGGGCCTGAGATTAATTTGAGTTTGACACCCTTGCTCTATAGCATTCCCCACCACTCCTACCCCAGCAGCTGCATAATGGAAAGTTGTACCAATATTCACCATAATTTTCTATTCCTGGTCATTAAACCTGGTAGCATCCATGTGGTAGCAGCCCTACCTATAACTTCCTCTAGTGACACCTTCAAAATGTTTCCTTAAGAGTACCCTCATTCTTGTAAATATCAAAATGAAAGTGTAGGACCATAGTCATGCGCACAGGGTGTGCTGGTTGGGCCTGGGTACACCCTAATCACCCCACGCGGTGCCAATTCCCTCTGCTTTCCCCTCTGCAGTGCTGCCAGCTCCCTCTCCTCTCCCGCCAGCTGCTGCTGCGGGGGATGTTTCAGGATGGAGAGTGGAGGAAGGAGAAAGTAAATATTTAATTTACCAACCTTTCCTTTTCTGAAAGAACACAGAGAGTAATCTCTACTGATCGCTCCTGTGTTCATTCTTAACTGAAGCTTAGTAAACTATGTTTACTGTGCTTCAGTTTGTGAATGAACAGGAAGCCACTAAGCACTGAGCACTTCCCATTCATTCACTGTGCAGTGCAGCTGAGGCTGCAGCGGAAGTAACTGGGGAATCTCTGTCCTCAGTCTCAAAACTGAGACATCAGGGGTCTGTTTAGACACTTGACATTTCACCAAATCACCCCAACGAGGCTTCAAAAAAAAGAAGAAAGAATAATATTGTAAAAAATTATTAAAAAAATAAAATTGTAAAAAACTATTAAATAATGTGTTAGGAAATTGACTCTCCTGGAGTAGTTAAAGTAGTTGCTAGCAAGGTCAGAGGTACATTGCAAGTGAATAAAAAATTAGCAGAAAAAGAAAACACTGCTAGTAAGCATTTAAAATACAGTGGAATCTCGTATTACGAGCATAATCCGTTCCAGGAGAATGCTCGTAATCCAAAGTACTCGCATATCAAAGCGAGTTTCCCCATTGAAGTCAATGGAAACTAAAATAAATAGTTCCGCATTGACTTCAATGGCATGCAATACCGCATGTGGCCAGAGGTGGGGGGGGGGGTGCCGGAGAGCCTCGGAAACACCCGAGGACAGCTCGACTGAAATCAGAAAACCTTCAGGAAGGCTCGGGAATGGAGTATTTACAAGGTTTTGCGAGCATTTCCGAACGGCTCCGGTCAGCACCGCTCGGCTCCGGCGCCCCCCCACCTCAGGCCAAACGCTGTACTGCACACCGCTTTGGCTTGAATCCTGCTCGTGTTGCGAGACAACACTCCCAAACCGAGTCAGGATTTTAAAAAACACAGTGCTCGTATTGCGAAACGCTCGTTAACTGCGCTACCCGCAATCCGAGTTTTTTTTGTGTGCTTTTACCATTTGCCTCTTACTCAAATCCTGCTGTGTCTTGGGTTCCAATCACACCTGAAATTAGGGACATCCTGCAGCTGGAATCGCAGGTGCGTATGAACATCTGAGGACCCTCAGCCAAATTAATACCAGGCTGACTGGAGCTGCAGGTGTCCACCGCAATTCGTGTGTATCCGCACATCCAGCAGTTACTTTCGGCTAGAGACCGATGACCAGCCCTTGAAGCAATCTGTAGGCATCCAGTTCCTATGGCCTATCTTCTATTTGCTCTTACAGTTTCTGATTTCCTTTGATGACTTGGCTTCCCTCTGGCTACTACTATGACATATGGTTTCCAAATGAAAAGTCATGTATGGAACCTGACAAGCCTTGATGTGTATAACCAAACCATTTATTTAGTATAGATAGAATACAGTACTATTTATACCATATATTATATTCCATGTTTTATTTTTTTCACAGAACTTTGCAATTTAGATCCTATACAAACTCAACCTCAACCGCAGAACCCACTCACCACAGAGCAGATTCCTGAACCCCCCACTTGGGCACCCCCAGGACAGGTGAGGAGACAGAGACCTGGGAGGAGCCGCCTCCTGGGCAAGGTCAAGCTCTGAGTCGCTAATCGCTCAGATTTCTATTCTTAAATACCATTGTCTTCCATTCCATCAACAGTAACTCCAGGCATACACACTATATTGTCAAAAGTATTGGGACGCCTCCCTTTGCACGCACGTGAACTTTAATAGCATCCCAGTCTTAGCCCGTAGGGTTCAATATTGAGTTTGCTCACCCTTTGCAGCTATAACAGCTTCAACTCTTTTGGGAAGGATGTCCACAAGGTTTAGGAGTGTGTCTATGGGAATGTTTGACCATTCTCCCAGAAGCACATTTGTGAGGTCAGGCACCGATGTTGGATGAGAAAGCCTGGCTTGCAGCCTCCGCTCTAATACATTCCAAAGGTGTTCTATCGGGTTGAGGTCAGGACTCTGTGCAGTGTGTGTAAAACCGTACATATTTTAGCACTCTCTAGTAGTGTGCTAGAGAGGATAAGTAAATTTAAGCAGGCCTAGCTGGTTACGAGGCCTTTTTGTTTTCATTCTGGGCTGGGAGTGGCTCAGGGTAGGGCTGGGTGACTCACAGGTGGTGTCATCAGGACCTCCTATTTATTTCCATAGGCTTCTAGTGCTTTCTGGAAAGAGAGGTCGGGGGAGACACATGAAAAGGTACTGGACTGGAGGCACAAGAGAGAGCAAGGAGAGGACAGTCAGAGAGAGCACTGCTAAGAGACTCCAGGGAGGACAACTGGTCGCAGCCTGGAGGGCTGGTGAGTGAGGCACAGTCAGGAGGACTGGGGAGGCACGCCTGAGAGGACTGGGAGCTTGCATTCTGAGATGGGTGCAGAACCAGAAGTGTGGATTGTGGTGGAAGGGGCAGTGGAGAGAGGCAGCTGCAGCCAGGAGGGCTGGCAGGGCCTGAAGAGGGCTAACTGGGATCAGTAGCCATAGTTAAGGCAGCTAACACAAGGACTTTTCTGCTACACCATTGCGGCCCGCGTGTCCCAGCCTGCAAAGGGCATTTGCTGAGGCCTGGCTAAATCAGTGTCAGGTCTAGCCAACAAGTGCTAGCTGTTCCTGGGGAAAAAAGTGATGTGGAGGTGGCTAGAAGTAACAGTCTGCAGCAAGCTATGTGCTGGTGGAGTGAGGAGTGATAGGCTTCAAGCAAGTTTGTGCTACTTTTATTTATCCACGCTGGGCATCCCATAGCTCCCATCCCCGTCCAAGTTATACCCCTTAATAAAAAAAACAAAAAACAAAGTCACTGACTGCTTTATGTCTTGGAGTGCCTGAGAGTGAATGCAGGGCTGGGCAGGGTGTCAGACAAACCATCATTCTCAGCAGGCCCTATAGGGGTACTGCTACAATATTATCGCAACCACCTTGTGCATCCAGGTAGATTATACCTTTTTTTTTTTTTGGAAAAATTGGGTTTTCTTTTGGTGATAAATAGTTATGGATATCTTCTGGGTTTTTTTTTATCATCAAAGGAAAACTGGCCTAAAATAGTAAAAAAAAATAAAAAAAAATGTTTTTTAAATTTAGCTGTATATTTCTTGCAATTACCATAATTTACCACCCAAGAACAACCCAAAATAAGTTCTCCTGCTCCTGACAATCTCAGCAAAACCACGTATGTGTATGTTAGTTGTTGTTTAGTACAGCCCACAAAAAACAATGGTGCGCATTCTGCATTTTTTTTATCCTGCCTGAAACACACTGACACTAACTTTTTTTTTTTTACCTAAAATATACTGACCTTGACCTTTGACCCAGACCTTAACCCGAACACTAAGGCCCCATGCACACAGGGCATTTTTACAGCTGCATTTTTTACAGCTTAAAAACGCCTGTCCATGTTTTGTATACATTTTTTGACCTTTTAAAAAAAAAAAATGCTGGAGCTCAAAAACGCAATCGCGTTTTCGCGGGTTTAATAGCGTCGGGCGATTTTGCAGCTCGAACCTGGAGCTCCAGAACGCACTTGTCTTGGGTTTTTTTTGCAGCTGGAAAACGCCTATGCCACTTGGAGCTCATAAAAGCTCTATGTGTGCATGACACAATAGAATAACATGGATGGGCGTTTTGCAGCTGTAAAAAAAAAACGTCTAACGCTGCTAACAGCAGCTGCAAAAACGCCCTGTGTGCATGGGGCCTAAGCCTGGCAAACCTTGTTGAGTTATTTTTTGTTAATTTTCTTATTCTTTATTTTTAATGAAAAAAAAAATTTTCTACACACTTTTGTTTGTTTATAACTTCCTCTCTGATACAATGTATCTTTCTCTTCCTTCAGAAGGGGAAGTAAACACAGGGGCAGGCTCACAGTGAATGACCACTATGATAGCCAATCAAAGGCTACCACAGCGATAAGGTGACCCAGAACCGGGAGTCTCGGGTCCCAATTGTTGGTAGGAGACCAGGGGCTCTTGGTGAGAGTCCAGTCTCTGTGCTGGGAGTGCGCTGTGTGGTGCGTTCCCAGCACAAAGAGAGACACACATATATGCCACCCCCCGGACAAAAACCCATTTCCGTGAGGCCGCATATGTGTGTATAATTGGCGGGAAGCGGTTAATAAACAATAAAAACCTAAAAAAAAAAAACTTTTTGCAAAGCTGAACTCCAATCAAGATGAAGGATCTTGATCTTCAGGGAGACGCTGTGTTCACAGCCGCAGAGATGTAGTCCCAAGGGAGGGGGCGAGCACGCTGACTAACCCCCAGCCAGAACGGCTCGGATGATGGTGTGAAGCTTACTGAGGAGGAACAGGAAGTGAGAAATTCAGACAAAGAAAAAAATCATTTAGAAGGGAAATCGAAGGAAAAGGTAAGTGAACCAACAATGCACTAGCTTAAAAGGAACCTATTTAGTAAATAAAAAACAAACCTTTACAACCCCTTTAAAGGAGCCACCGCACATATACGGCGATTTGCGCAGGAGCGCCAACCTGCCGACATATATGTACAGGGACTGGCCGGCAAGTGGTTTTAACAAGTTGCGTGGTCGTGCAACGTTTTACCCAAACAAAATTGGCGTCCTTTTTTTCCCACAAATAGAGTTTTCTTTTGGTGGTATTTGATCACCTCTATGGTTTTTATTTTTTGCGCTATAAACAAAAAAAGAACATCAATTTAAAAAATATATATATATATATATATTTTTTACTTTTTGCTATAATAAATATCCCCAAAAAACATTTTAAAAAACAAATTTCTTCATCAGTTTTAGGCCAATATGTATAGGTTGTTTTTGGTAAAAAAAATTGATTGGTTGCGCAAAAGTTATAGCGCCTACAAAATAGGGGATAGATTTATGGCATTTTTATTATTATCTTTTATCTGTGATTTTTATCGGGATTGCGGCAAACAGATCGTACACTTTTGAAAAAAATATGTGAATACCGCGCTATCCGTGAGCATGAAACAGCCGCTAGCACAACCTATGACAAACAGCCTAGACAAAATAGTAATACAAAAAGTGCAGCACTAAAAATGAACAAGTCCTAAACAAGGACAATGAAGGAAAAAGTATAAAACTTGTTTAGGGTCTTAAACACATAAAAAATTGTATAAATGGGGGTGTGGCTTAGCAATGGCTGAGTGAAGACGTGCACTGGAGGAGCTTTCGGCCTAACCCGACTTACTGCGGCCACTAGACTACCTTTCTCTCATGTGGGCACGGCATGAGCACCCCTAACAGATACAGGACACGATCGGCGACCAGAGGGACCCGTCCCCAGACCTCTCAGGCCAGCAAACACAGCTACTTTAGAGGCCCGCTGAGGCCCTCGCCAGGCGCCATTGTGGCCGTGCCACGTGGGACCCGCATGGAGCCGACCTCCCCAACAGCACAGACGATCGGGCCGGCACCCTCACCGGAACCAGACCCACTCACAGGGACATCGGCTGCCTTTCACTCAGATATGGCTGACCCTACCCAGGGCCAGAGCTGGCTGGATGCGGACCTCCGCAACATGCTCCAGGCCCTCCCCACTAGAGCGGACATAGAGGCCCTGATCCTGCGAATAGAGGAGGCACACAGCAGGGACATCCAGGAGGTGCGGACGGAGCTACATACAGTTTATGACCGAGTAACCTCCGGAGAGACACTGGTTGCCTCGCTGACGTCCCGGGTGCAGGCCCTAGAACGAGCACGCAACTCTAACACTATGGAGGCCCAGGAGATGCAGCTGCACCTGGGGGAAATGGAGGACCGCAGCTGCCGCAGCATCCCTGAAGCCACGGGCCCTGAAGACCTGGCGGAGACGGTCAGGGCCATCTTTCACAGACTCCTGGAATCCCCACCGCCTACGCTGGAGATAGACCGGGTCCATCGCACCCTGGGCCCCAAGTCTACGGATCCCGCCAGGCTATGTGACGTGCTGTGCCGCCTGCACCGCTATGAACAAAAGGAGGTTATCCTATAGGAGGCCTGGGTCCTGGGCGACATGATGGTGCAAGTATTCAGATCCTCCTGGACCTCTCTAGGGCCACACTTCAACGCCGGGCGATGCTGAAGCTGGTCCTGGAAACCGCGAGGAGACACGGCTGCACCTACCGCTGGGGATACCCCTTAGCGGTCATCTTCCGCACAGCGCAGACCTCCTTCACCCTGCAAACACCAGCAGACCTACCGGAGTTCTTCGCCTTCCTGGGAGCAGAGCCGGTCCAGGTACCAAACTGGCTGCTGAGGATTTCGAAACCGACCGGCCGCACGGGCCCTACTGCCGGCAGGTTTAACCAGCCTGCTCGTTCTCAGAGGTCTAGGGGTCTCATCCGTGCTTTATCCAAAGCCGGGTCGCGTGAGTCCTGAATGTTCCCTTGCTGACTTTACCCTCTGTTGCACACAGGCTGACTATGTACTCCCACTGTTGCCATAGCCCCCGTGCGGGCCCCCCCTCCCTGCCATCCCCCCATGCGCATTGAGCTGGGCCTGGCACCCCCCCCTTCTACGCTTTGGCCGGGAGATGGAGGAGAAACTGTAGCAGCTCGCCGGCCCGCCTGGCTCACACACCTGACCCTCTTGTACCCCGCAGCGTGGGCCTCCCACCCTGCCTCCCCCTCTGAGACGCTGTCACCCCGTGGAATCTCTCGGGTCCCATAGAGCCAGAAATGGAGCCTTGTTGTTCTATGTTTTTCTTTTTTGGCTGCTCTGCATTGCTCCTACAGGGTTTGACCGGAGTGGGGACTTACCGGAGGCCGTTCCCCCCCCTCCCCACCCGCTGACACAGGCCTGCACTGATGGATAATGGCGGCTCCTTGCCCCCTCCTTGTTGTTAGGACTACTTCTACTGGCATGGAACTAGGTTTCGTTAAACCCTACGAGCTGCAATAGCGGCCAAGCTAGGAAACTCATGGCAGGGTTTATGATGCCCCCCCCCCCACCAGCTGAAGTCTGAAATAATTGGAACCACCTGTCCTGCTTCTCTGCACCCTCTTTGTTTTTACAGGTACACCAGGTGCCCCATACTGCCGGGCTCACTGGCTGAGATGCCCCCCAGCTGCCCTGGGACACCAGAAGCCACAGTCTCGCTTCGGGGAATGTGAGTTGCATTGGTGGAGGGTTTACCCACCAGACTTGGGGGGCGGGGACTTCAAATGCCTTTAGTCTAACGCAGGGGCTGCATGGACTCGGGGGCTGTAGCTCCGTGCTCCCACCGCCAAAGTTTTGGGCTCTGTGTCACTCGGGGGTCTGGCGGGTGGGGATCCTGTGGGGTGCTGGGCTGCATTCTCACAATTGGAGTGGGGATGGGGGAGGTCGGGGATAATTGGTGTGGGCATACCGGGGGTGTCCCCTCTCTCGGCTGTTCCCCCCTTGGGTTGCCCGGTTGGCGCCGGACAGGGGAGACTCGGGAGAGACGTTAGCGGGACTTTTTTCTGGGGGGGGGGGATTTTGTTTGTTAAAGCTATATGCAACCTGAATGTCCTGTATAACTATGTGTCCTTATACTCCACACATTTCTTAGCCATGCACCACTAATCACTCATCTACGGCCCACATCCACACACTCGGAGATGGCCGGTGTGGTCGGGAAGGGACTGGGATTAGGGGTCCATCACTTGGTCGGACCATGCTCCGGTCATACTGAGATATGCCCTGACCGACTTCCATAGAGGTCAAAGGAAGTTGTGGCGGCTCAATGAGAGTCTTCTACATTCCTTCATATGTCCCCCTCGGATCTACAGCGACTGCACTTGAAAGTGCACTTTCAAGTGCACTTGCAGTTCACTTATAGTGCAAAGTGGATTTGCCTTTCATAAATAACCCCCA
Organism: Rana muscosa; assembly: GCA_029206835.1. NCBI lineage: Eukaryota > Metazoa > Chordata > Amphibia > Anura > Ranidae > Rana > Rana muscosa. The sequence goes on along the minus strand of CM055118.1, from coordinate 349,286,789 downwards.
GTGTACATAATATTCAAATACATTTATCTTCACCTTATCTGTATATGAATACGCATGTGTTTGCGTGTCCCTGGGTGGGTACTGGAGTACAGAGGAAAGCCAAGCAATATCTAACCCTCGGCTGGCATTATCTTTTTCTATGAATCAACTAGGATTTATTTTTTATATATATACTGTGGTCCAATCTGCCTTTAAAGTCCAACCCGATTGTTCTTTTTTGTTTTCCTTTTTTTGTTAATAGTACCTTATATGGCCTCATCCAATAACTTAGAAAAAGGTAAGTATAAACCGAACACTCCAGCAACCTAAAGAGGGGCGGATTATAGCGGCCAAAGCAAGGGAGACAAATATTGATAAAATAGAATTAGTCTTTATTGTACAAATTATAAAAACAAAAAGAATACACAGTAAAAGTTCCAAGCGTCTCGCCCCAAAAATTATGAGGGAGATAGTTCATAAAAATGCACACAATCATATGTATACATATAGGTATAGTTGCATAACATGTATCTTTAGCCTGCTGTCTGTATGGTCAATGTGTTTCGCCGCGTTGGCTTCTTCAGGACCCAGAAAGGAGAGTAGAAAACTTCCGAGAGGTGCAACCGCCAAGATATCTGCCCAAATAACGTCTGGGGCAGGCACAGGGGCACCAAAGGCGGATAAACCCAGCAACAAGACAACATTGCTTAGGCAGATATCTTAGCTGTTATGCCTCTCGGAGCTCTGTACAGAGAGAACGATCACTCTGTTTCTCATCTCTGCAAAGCAGGTATTGGAAACTTAGAGATCTAGTAGTAAAAGCAGCACACATTACACATAGTTAGGCATATATTTAACCCCTTGCTCGCCCTAAATGTTAACCCCGGCCAGTGTCATTAGTACAGTGACAGTGTATAATATTATCACTGATTTGTGTATTAATGTCAGCGAGGCAGTTCCCCTCAGCGTCATTTAGTGGCAGATTGCCTGCCGCACTATCGCAGTCCCATTATAATTCGCGAATCACCGCCATTAGTAGTATAAAAAAATTTGAATTCCAGTATCTATACCATAGTTTGTAGGCGCTATAACTTTCACGCAATCCAATCAATATACGCTTGTTTTTTTTTGTATCAAAGACATGTAGCAGAATACATTTTGCCCTAAATTTATGAAGACATTTTTATTGGATATGTTTTGTAGCAGAAAGTAAAGAAAATATATATATATATATATATATATATATATATATATATATATATATATATATATATATATATATCTTTTAAAAATGTTAATCTTTTTATTATTTATATAGTAAAAAAAAACAAAAAAAACAGTGGTGATCAAATCCCACCAAAAGAAAGCTCTATTTGTGTGAAATTTTTTTTTTAGATAAATTTTGTTTGGGTACACTTATCAGTTAAAGTAGTTCAGTGATAAATAACAAAACATGGTCACGAAGGGGGGTAAAATATTCTGGAGTGGTTAACATTTTTTGGAATCAAATCGAATTTTCCAAAACGAAAACCTCATTCCCTGTTAGAATTTTATTCATTCGGGAAAAAATATTTCCATCCTGCTCTGATTTTTTTCTTAACTATGGTCGAAAACCACCAATTTGACCCCATTAGCTATCAAAAAATGTTTTTTGTTTGTTTTGCTCAGAGCACTTCCTTTACAGGCAGCACAATCGGCTGAAGGCAAGACAGTCTGATTGAATAACAATGATTTCTACTTATCTGGGACTTCATTTTGGTACACCTTTCTAAAGCCCCATACACACGGTCGGACTTTTGGCCGACAAACTTCATTTTGAGTTGGACCAACAATCTGACCGTGTGTACGCTCCATCGGACAAACTTTTTTGGGGTCTTTTTTGTTTTCATCGGACAAAAGTTGGGTCTGCAAACGGACAAACTTTTAGCCAACAAAAGTCCGATGGAGCAAAGTCCGACCATGTGTACAGAAAACCATCGGACTTTTGTCCAATGGACAAAACAACTAATGTTAAAATCAACCAACAATAGCAGAAGTTGACCAAAGGGTGGCGGTAAAGAGCAGAAAAGAGCAGAAAAACCATGTGATATTGCAAAAAGTTTTGGGAAAGTTTGCAGAAAAGTCCTGTGGTATGTCTGCTATGGGTGTGCCCGGCCAACTCCGTTAGGACAAAAATCCAGGGAAAAGTCAGATGGAAGTCCGACCGTGTGTATGGGGCTTTAGTCTCAGGTCACTCATCTAATAACCAGTCATAAACAACTTTGCAGTGTAAAACAGTCTGAGTTATAATAAATTTGACTTATTCCTTTTTTTTTTTTTTTTTTACAGGAAAACATTGCTGTATTGCATGATAATAGAGGTAGGAGCACATTATTATTATATTATTATTATTATATTATTATTATACAGGATTTATAGAGTGCCAACAATTTTCGCAGTGCAATACTATAATGGGTGACAGTACAATTACAATACAGTTCAATACATAAGGAATAGGAGGGCCCTGCTCATGGAGCTTACAATCTAAAGGGAGGAGGAGGTGGTACAAAAGGTAATAGCTGTGGGGGATGATCTGATGGAGGTGACTTGGGTACAGTTCTTAGGTGGAGGTGGGGAAAGTGAGTTTTCAAGAAACACCTAAAGACAGACAGGGTGGGAGTTGACCGGATTGTACCAGGGCAGGGAGTTCCAGAGGATGGGAGAGGCTCTGGGGAAGTCATGGAGGCGGGCATGGGAGGAGGAAACAAGGGAGCTAGAGAGCAGGAGGTCCTGGGAGGTGCGGAGGAGGACGATTTGGGTGATATATGCAGATGAGGTTGGTGATGTAGCTGGGGGCGATGTTGTGGGTGGCTTTGTATGTTGTGGTTAGTATTTAGATGTTATACAGAGGGGTAGGGGTAGCCAGTGAAGGGATTGGCAGCAGGGTTGCCAACCGCCAGTAAATTTACTGACAGTTTGTAAAAACTGTAGGCAGATGAGGAGAGAGTTGCAGTAGTCGAGGTGAGAAATAACCAAGGAGTGAATACGTTGTTTTGTCATGTCGTTAGTCAGGAAGGGGCAAATGCTGGAAATGTTGTGCAAGATTTAGCCAGTGATTGATGGGTCAGAGTCTAGGATTACCACCCAGCACCTTGACGTGTGTGGAGGGACCAATGGTTGTGCCATTGATCTCAATGGTAAAGTCATGGGGGCGGGGGGATCGGGGAGGAAGAAATATTACAAGCTGAGTTTTAGAAAGATTGAGTTTCAGGAAATTATGTGACATCCACACTGATATACAAGCAAAGGTTTGGGGGCACACCCTAAACATACATTTCTAAGGTTGGTGACCAATATACAAATTGAACCATAGAGAATAGCGCACACATACACAAATAAATGCTGCTTTTAAATCTTGCAAGACTACTTAACCGGTTCCCGACCAGCTCACGCAGATATACTGCAGTAGAATGGCTTCCCTGGGTGAAATCCCATACGGGTACGTCCTTCCGCTTTTCAGCCACCAGAAGGCACGCGCCCGCTGCACGGCGGGGGACTCAATGCACGTGGCAGGCGTGTACGATCGCCGCCGTTCACGCGCAATCACGTGCACGAGCGCCAGCACGGGGATTTGTGTGTGTAAGTACACACACAAATCCCTGTGCTGTCAGAGGAGAGGAGCCATATTGTTTGTTCCTACTAAGTAGGAAAAACGATATGTCTCCTCTCCTAGTCACTCCCATCCCCACACAGTTAGAATACAGTGAGGGAACACAGTTAACCCCTTGAGCGCCCCCTAGTGTTTATCCCTTCCCTGCCAGTGACATTTACACAGTAATCAGTGCATTTTTATAGCTCTGATCACTGTATAATTGTCAATGGTCCCAAAAATGTGTCAAAAGTCTCTGATCGCAATGTCGCAGTACCGCTAAAAATCGCAGATCACCTCCATTACTAGTGAAAAAATAATAATAATAAAAATGCCATAAATCCTTCCCATAGTTTGTAGATGCTATAACCAATCAATATACGCTTATTGCGATTTTTTTTACCAAAATATGTAAAAGAATATATATTGGTCTAAACCGATGAAGACATTTTTTATTTTTTTTTTAATTTGGGGGATATTTATTATAGCAAAAAATAGTTTATTTTTTTTTCAAAATTGTCTATTTTTGTTTATAGTGCAAAAAATAAAAACTGCAGAGATGATCAAATACCACCAAAAGAAATCTCTATTTGTGGGAATAAAAGGACAAAGATTTTGTTTGGGTACAACGCCAAACGACCGCGCAATTGTCAGTTAAAGCGATGCAGTGCCAAATTGTAAAAAGTGCTCTGGTCAGGTAGGGGGTAAAATCTTCCGGGGCTGAAGTGGTTAAAAACACCTGATCTTAAAGCGGAATTCCCCCCATAAAATGTACTTTACAGAAATAAGGAACATAATCGATCAGCAACAACATTTGGTTATATTTTATTTATTTTTTTAACTCACCCTTGCATTCTGTCACTTCCTGCCCGTGGCGATTGACGTAATTTCCCTCGGAAGATGTGTGTCATTCTTTCCCAGGAGTCAGTGGGCAGCGCCGAGGGCTATCATCAAGTTATTTGGAAACCCGAAGTGACGCAATTATCTTGGTTGCCATCACAACGGGGCAGGCACTTCCAATGCCGACGCCCATTCTGATGACCACCCCAAGAAGTTTCCTGCGCTGCGAGGTGTGCTTACTGCGCATGCGTGAGAACGGGCGGTGCATGCTGGTTATTCCGCAGCACCGTATCCTGGAAGTTTATCCTTGTGGGCTTCGCCTGCCCACGAGCAAGATGGGAATGCCCAACCAGGAGGAATATAAGCTTTGTTTTTTTATAAAATATGAACAATAGTGGCACAATTTACCAGGCTAATGAGTGCAACATTAGTATACTATGATTATAGATTGTTTTTTTTTTTAATTGCTATCTGGACGGGGCTTGTGACGTCATCGCATTGTTTGTAGGAAGTACACGATCACCCATGAGGGTGGCAGGGCCGAGGACTTGCAGACAATTTTGTGACCCCAGGGACGGAGCTGTATATTTTCAAATTCATCACCTATATGCACCAGAGATAGTGCATTCCTAAGGCTGGTTTCACACTAGGGCGGTGGGGGCGGTGGCGGTATAGCGCCGCTATTTTTAGCGGCGCTATACCGTCGGGATTGCAGAGGTATTCGGCCGCTAGCGGTGCGGTTTTAACCCCTGCTAGCGGCCGAAAAAGGGTTAATACCACCCGCAAACCGCGGCTACAGCCTTATTAAGATCAGGTGTTTTTAAGTAGCCTTGCAAGATTTGAAAGCAACCCTTTTTTGTGGATGTGTGCGCTTTTCTCTATGGTTCAATTCACACTGATACTGTATGTCGCTCAGTAATTTACTAATGTAGCTCCACCCCTGTCAGGGCCGCTTAAAGATAATTGACCCAGAGGATTGCCCTGACCTTCCAAGTCTCCAGAAACCTCTGGCACCTTGGGTCCAGGCTCGGTTCACAACTAAACCGGCCGCGGATCGCACAGAAACGCTGTGCGTCCCTGTTCTCCGTTTCAGGGATGAATCAGGGACGAATCTTTGCCTGAATTCGGCCCTGAAATGGAGCCTAAGACGCACAGTGTTTCTGTGCAGTGCGCTCCGCAGCCGCCCTAGAGATATGTGAACCGACTCCATAGAGAGCCAATCACATTCTCCTGCTATGCGAAATGGATGTGGGGAAATCTGCATAAAATTTGCATAGGTGTGAACCCAGCCTCAGACATTTCTAAATGGCAAACAAAATGCAATCGTACAGACACCAAACTGCAATAGATTAACCACTTCAGCCCCGGAAGGATTTGCCCCTTAATGACCAGGCCATTTTTTGCGATCCGGCACTGCGTAAATTTAACTGACAATTGTGCGGTCGTGCGACGCTGTACCCAAACAAAATTGACGTCCTTTTTTTCCCACAAATAGAGCTTTCTTTTGGTGGTATTTGATCACCTCTGTGGTTTTTATTTTTTGCACTATAAACAAACAAATAGCGACAATTTAAAAAAATAAATAATTTTTTTTTTACTTTTTGCTATAATAAACATCCCAAAAAATTCATTAAAAAAAAGAATTTTAGATATTTCTTCTACATATTTTTGGTAAAATAAAACCACAATAGGCGTGTATTAAAATCACAATAGGCGTATATTGATTGGTTTGTGCAAAAGTTATAGCGTCTACAAAATAGGGGATAGATTTATGGCATTTTTATTATGTTTACTTTTTTTACTAGTAATGGCAGCGATCTGCAATTTTTTAGCGGGACTGTGATATTGCAGGGGACAGATCGGACACTTTTGACACTTTTTTGGCACCAGTGACATTTATACAGCGTTTAGAGCTAAAAATAGCCACTGATTACTGTATAAATGTCACTGGTAAGGAAGGAGTTAACACTAGGGGGCCATCAAGGGGTTAAATGTGTTCCCTGTCGTATAAATAAAAACAAGCATAGAATCCACTTTCCACAGGTTGGCAATGTCAACATGTGTAGCACCCTCTACCATAGGTAGGTGCTAGAAGTGAGGATTTTTGTGGTAGCTGTCAGGCAGGTAAATTTATGCTGCATGCTAGGCCTGCTTGTTTTTGATCTGAGGGCAGGGAGTGGTTAGTGTAGCAGTGGGTGTGACCACCTGTCCTTTAGTCCTTGGGCGCCTCCCCTGCTTCCAGGGAGAATGTTCTGGAGGAGGGGCAGGGCTGAGGACTGGAGTGGCAGGGAGCTAGGGTGCCCACGTATCCCGGATTGCCCGGGACAATCTTGCAATTAGCAGGTCTGTCCCGGGCACCTTCATTCCAGGACAATACAGTTTCATGAAATGGAATTGACAGAGCGAGCAAATCCCGCCATAGCGCTGGCGCCTGCTCTGCCTCCAGCTCCACCTGAGACTCTGGCCACTGGTTGCTAGAGCTGCCTGCCATCTACCAACCAGTGACCTCACGACTCTGCCCAGCATGCAAAGCGGAGGAGGAATTAGTTAACGTTCTCCTCCTCTGCGCCTAACGCTCTCCGCCAGTGGGGCTGTCAGCGGGGGCAGCCCCAAAGACACGAATCCACCGGTACTGCAGTCTGGGTGGGTTACCATCTCCGCGGCTCTGCCCCTGGATGTCTCCCTGCCTCATACCGCAGAGCAGACCGTAGCCTCCTCCCCCTCCTTGGCTATTTACAAGTACACAGGAGACGGAAGAGGGACACCGCTGTGCATTCCTGGTGCTGATCTGAGGTCTGTTCAGCTTATATTATATGTATGTAGATGGACAGAGGAGGGGGACAGGGATATTGCTCAGGAAAAGGGTAAAAATTGCCCCCAGCACGTTTCTGACACCCAACTCTCTACTAGCATAAGTGGAAGGGGGGTCAGTACTGTGGGGGGGTCTGTACTTTGTGGGGGGTCTGTACTGAGAGGGGGTCAGTACTGTGGGGGGGGTCTGTACTTAGTGGGAGGTCAATACTTAGTGGGGGGTCTGTACTGTGGGGGGTCTGTACTGTGGGGGGTTCTGTACTTAGTGGGGGGTCTATAATGAGGGAGGTGGGTCAGTACTGAAGGCGGTCTATACTGAGGGAGGGGGTCTATACTTAGTCAGGGGGGTCTATACTGATGGAAAAGGGGTCTGTATTTAGTGGGGGGTCTATACTGAGGGGGGGGAGTCTGTACTGAGGGAGGGGAGTCTATACTTGGTGGAGGGGGGTCTTTACTGAGGGGGTATATACTTAGTGGAGGGGGGTCTGTACTGAGGGAGGGGGTCTATAGTTAGTGGAGGGGGTCTGTACAGAGGGAGGGAGCCTATACTTAGTGAAGAGAGAGGTCCGTACTAAGGGAGGGGGTCTATAGTTAGTGGAGGGGGGTCCGTACTGAGGGAGAGGGCCTATACTTAATGAAGAGGAGGGTCCGTACTGAGGGAGGGGGTCTATAGTTTGTGGAGGGGGGACTGAGGAAGGGGGCCTATACTTAGTGGAGAGGGGAGTCCGTACTGAGGGAGGGGGCCTATACTTAGTGGAGAGGGGAGTCCGTACTGAGGGAGGGGGTCTATAGTTAGTGGAGAGGGGAGTCCGTACTGAGGGAGGGGGTCTATAGTTAGTAAATGGGGGTCTGTACTGAGGGAGGGGGTCTATAGTTAGTGGAGGGGAGTCCGTACTGAGGGAGGAGGCCTATACTTAGTGGAGAGGGGGGTCTGTACTGAGGGAGGGGGTCTATAGTCAGTGGAGGGGGGTCTATACTTAGTGCAGAGGGGGCCGGACTGAGGGAGGGGGTCTATAGTTAGTAGAGGGGGGTCCGTACTGAGGGAGGGGGCTTATACTTAGTGGAGGGGTGTGTACTAAGGGAGGGGGGTCTATTATTACAATGTAATAATAGAAATACATTTCAAGCATGGTATTGTGATGGAATAAGTGATGATATAAGCAGGGTATTGGGATGATATAAGTGCTAAAACCAGCCATTCACCTGACAAATCACTCCCCGACTAAATCTGTCAACCCGGAAACTACATTCAACACAACACCCCCCCCACCCCCCACCCCCCCGGTCCTTGGCAAAATCGGCCCTGAATGGCAGTTTGGAAATGTGGTCACCCTACAGGGAGCTCATGTGAGGAGCTCTGACCAATTGACCAATCCCCAATTGGAATTGGCAGGGGGCAGGCCTCCCATATAAGCTCAGGTCCAGTCCACTGGAAGGGAGTTGTTGGCTGGGAGAAGTAAAGAATGGAATGCTAGATCGCAAGCAGGAGGCCCATCCCCATCTGGGGGGATGCGCGCCTCGGCGGAGGAGCCCAGGAGCTGGGAGGGAGCCTTACCCATACATGGTCATGGAGTGGGTGTCCTGGAACAGAGGGGCTGGAGAAGCGATTGGAACACATGTCTGGTTAAGTTCTTTACCATGGACCCAGTGCAGGAGAAGGTCGGTGAGTGTGACACAGTGGATATCTGGAGGAGGCATGCCAAGGGAGCTGGGTGCGAGCCCAGAGGAGAGACTGTGGGGTTTTGTGTCAAATCGATGTGGCCTGCGGGCGCTGGATTTGCAAGTCGGGCTAGCTGGGATCAGTAGTCCACCAATTAATACAACCTGCTAATCGACTAGGCCGCAAGAAGGGGTACTGCAGGCCCCTGGCCTATTTACGAGCCAGCAAGTTCAGCAAGTCAGTCAGCACCTGGGATTATTCAGAGTGATCTCTGGTGTAATAGGAAGATGATGGGGCGGAAAGACTAATGCCCCGTACACACGATCGTTTTTTCCGACGGAATTCCGCTCAAGCTGTCTTGCATACACACGGACACACCAAATTCCGACTGCTAAAAACGCGGTGACGTACAACACTAGCCTATAAAAATTAAGTTCAATGCTTCCGAGCATGCGTCGAATTGTTTCCGAGCATGCGTGGTTTCTTCTTCGTCGGATTTTCCGATAGAAAATTTTTCCGTCTGAATTTCCGACAGAAAAAGTCAGATGGGGCATACACACGGTCGGAATATCCGATGAAAAAATTCCGTCTGACTTTTTCATCGGAAATTCTGACCGTGTGTACGCGGCATAACATGTATGTTTTGTGCAGGAGGGGAGAAGTCCTGGGAGTAACAGTCTGCAGGAGTTGATGCAGAGGAAGAGTAACAGTCTGCATGGGAAGTGACTGTAAATGTTAGAGTCCATCAGTTCTTCAAAGCTCAGTTTATTCAATAAATTCTTAACCATAATGGCAAAGTGATCTGTTCTATGGACATCCCATATCCCCTTTCCCTAACCAAGTTATATCCCCCAAATAAACAAAAACAAAACAAAGCAAAATGAATGACTGTTCACTGTCTCTGAGAGTAATATATGGAGGTCTGGCAGCAGGGTGATATGGTGGATGTTGGTAACTAGTAGCAACCATCCACTACACATGTATTAGTACTAATTACTGATTCGTCAGTAAGAGGGGATACCTCCAGAGCTCAAACAAATCAATATGAAAAAATTGATGGTGGTGGAACAAAGGGATGTCCCAAAGAAGCAATAGGGGGGGGTCAACCACGGTATATTATATTAAAAAATTGCTTTATTAAAGTTACAAAATGTAAAATGTATCCACTTAAAATGTCAGAAAGACACTAAAGTGGAAGCACCCCCCAGTGTACCCAGCAATAAAAAACACATACGGAAAAAAATTACAATGTTGTCACAATATGGCGCCAAACTCGGGGGCCCACACATAATACATGTAGCGGGGTATCGCTTTAAGTGAGTACAAAGACTACTATACCCAGCGTGCAGCGGGGCACCCACAGTGCATTGTCCGGCGCAAGGTCTGCTGGGGAAGGACTATTTAAGGAGGGAGGAGCAACACGCGGGTCTCTTCGGACACCGCCCTCCTAGCAAGTGGAGCCTACGTTGGGGCCTGTTGTTTGGACTAGGCCGGAGAGCCTGGGCCTAGGGGATCCGGAGAGCTTGCCGATCGTCACTGGAGAACCCAGAGTCGTCTCATCTATCAATCTCCCTCGGAGGGTCGAGAGGATTGGAGACTGCGGGTATCGTGAGACTGTTTCGGGGCACCAGCTACTGAAGTCGGTTGTACGGACTGCTCCGGTCGGGTGAGAGAGCACTTGCTCAGTATACTTTGACTACCTTTTAGGCCCAGTATCCTTTGGTCAGGGCCCACCGTTAGGGAGTGTTATATTGCACCCCAGAGAAACAGTGTGTTGTGCAGCCGGAGTTAAGTTGTTTTATTGCTTGCTGAGTAACCAACAATTTAATACCATTGGATTACAAATAACCTACAAAGTGCACCACCATTGCTAGCGAAGAACCTTCTCAACTAACTAACTGTGTGTGAATTAGTCAGGCCTGACTGTTCAGCAGGGAGACATTGTTTGGCCGCCATATTGGCCACGAGGGGAAAGCTTGCAAGTGTATGTAGCGCTACCCCCAGTTAAGAGAGCCGCTGATTTGATTTCGGCCCTGCACGCAGTACCGCCAACCCCCGGCAATCTTACTCGACCCACTCTGGCACAGTCAGTCTAGGGTTAAACTCCTATCACTCTCAGGTGTATTATACTTAATAATCTCTAAACAGTCAGATATCACACTGAGGCAAGAACATAAAATATTATATATCAGCTTTACTGGTAATGAAAGATTCAAGGTATAACATGCAACATATACATGGGCCTGCAGAGCCCTGCATCAATCAATGTACTAGGTGCAGCACAGCAATATGGCGCCGCGCAGTGTCCACCACGCGGTGCTATTATAGCGTGTGCTCGCCTATGGCGTAGTAACACAAACTTCCTAAACTCCCCACCTAAGTCAGGCCTGACATGGAATGGAACTTAGGCCTCGTACACACGAACGAGTTTCTCTGCAAAAACCAGGAAGAAACTTGCTGGCAGAGATTTTTTGCCGAGAAACTCGTTCGTGTGTATGGTTTCTCGTCAAGAAAATCGACAAGTATCTCGACGAGAAAATAGAGAACCTGCTCTCTATTTTCTCGTCGAGACTCTCGTCGGCATGTTTCTCGACGAGAAAAGTGAGTGTGTGTACACTTACCTGTCCTCCCGGAAGCCCACGCATGTTCGAAATGAATTCGACGCATGCGCGGTAGCTTCCTAGGCATACGTAGGGTATACCAAGATGGCGGCGACGGCATCGAATGTGACGAGCGCATGCTCGTCGTAGTCGATGACGTCACCGCGTACGCTCCATTCAAAGAACCGCGGGTTCTTTGAATCGAGCGTGTGTACACTCGGCCGGGACAATTTTCTTGTCCAAGAATCTCGTCGAAAAAAACGACATGTTTTTTTCGACGAGAATCTCGGCCGTGTGTACGAGGCCTAAGTCTCTTTCCCCTAAGGGATGAAGGTTTCTTCACCGGCCAGCTTTCGTTGGTGCACATAAGGAAATAACCATTTGTAATCCACATTGGGTGTTAACTTGAAATAACATGGAAAACGGGGGGGGGGGGGGTAGATTCTTCAACTCTGTCCCGCTACCGGACCCCCCAAGAAAACACTGGTGAGCGAACAGTGGGCCTAGGCAGTCTATAGGCCTGAATACAACTCAGTCTATTGATATGGGCAGGTGCCCGCTCACCACTCCAGGCGCGATCCCAGCCTGGGACTTCCACCTCCTGTGTATCGCACACAGCGTCTGCTCCGATCGAGTCCTCGATCCAACTCACGTCCTATCACGACGGGTCAGGATCCACCCAGGCTCTGCAGTATGGTGGAAGGCTCTTCGGACTTCAAGCAAGGCCTCAGGCTTCAGGCCTCGCCTCACAGCTGATCCGCATAGGATGACTTGCCACTTGATGCGCCGTGTCCCAAGAGAGCGAGCTCCGCCTCGCCTCCCACTTAAGTAACCCCTCCCATGAGTCTCTGCGGTGGAACCTCCGCCCTGAGGCCAAATGGGGTTCTGGGTAACGTAGTCCTGGGGCCTTAGCAGAGACCCCGCTACACACTCCCCCCCACTTGAACTCTTTGGTCCCCAAAGATAACATAACTTCAAGCTACACATTTAACAACATCCATCAATTCTCCATATGATGTCGGCAGAGGAAATTCCCACCAGAAACGAGGCGGTGAACTCCTCTGCCCACAGGACACATTAACAACAGTATCCTGCCTAACTGTGCCAGAGAGTGAGCTGGGGTTGCCTCCCACCAAATGAACAGTGGGAGGGTCAGGGTCTTCCGTACTCCTTCTGGCAGTGAATACAGTGTCTTCCGCACTCTTCCCCATTTGGGGGTAGGTTAATCTCCTGGGAGGTTTTATGGCCCTCCACTTCCTCTGTCCTCTGTCCTCTGGGACTTTCTGTGGGAACAGATTCTTCTTCTGTGACCAATTCGGGAGTTCCTTCTAATTCAGGAGCATCTGGCTCCGGAGCAGGAAGATACATGGCTTCCCTTGGGTCCTCTTCAGGTGATAGTTCATCTGCACTCTCCCAAGCATCTGACCAGTGACTAGATGGAATGAACTCCGTAGCTTCTGCATTCAGTGTGTGATCCTCGGTATCTTTGTCAGGTGGAAGATCAATAGCAGAAGTCGTTGGGCCCTGGGAAGGCCAAAGCCAGCCAATTTCCTCCCCCTCACCTTCACTCATTTCTGAATCTTCTGTATCCTCCATCCGAGGGGTCTGAGACCGAGTGTTGGGTCTAGGGGTGTTCGGAATGGACATGGGTCCAGGAGAATCCATCCTAGGAGGCAACCGAACTGCTTCAGCGAGCGGAAGTAGGTGGTTTCGATGCCAAGTCTTCAAGGGCCCTAACTTCCCCTCGGGTTTAAGTCTGTAAACGGGTAGGCCCGGTAATTTTCTACAAATGACATAAGGTTCTGGTCTCCATCTATCTGCGAGTTTATGTTTTCCAGGGACCCCCAGGTTCTGCAATAACACCCTGTCTCCTAGTTGTAAGTCTTGGATCCTAACCTTTAGATCAAAATTCCTCTTGTTGCGAGCCCCTCTCTGGTCCGAGGCCGCCTGAGCTTGCTCATAAGCCGTCTTCAAGTTGTGTCTAAGTCTATCTACATATCCCTTGTGGGAGGCAGCAGAACAATGATCTATGGAGGTGCCATAGGCCAGATCCACTGGCAACCTTGCTTCTCTCCCGAACATAAGTCTGTAAGGTGAATATCCAGTAGCATCGCTGACAGTGCTGTTGTAAGCGTGCACAAGGGCCCCTATGTGGCTACTTCAATGTTGCGTTTTTACGCTACCTAAAGTTCCCAGCATGTTGAGCAGGGTTCGGTTGAACCTCTCCGGTTGAGCGTCACCTTGAGGATGATAAGGAGTAGTCCTGTTCTTCTTGATCCCTAAGGCATCTAGGAGTTTTCGTATCAGTTTCCTCTCGAAATCCCTCCCCTGATCTGAGTGGAGCCTTTGTGGTAGTCCATAATGTATAAAGTACTTCTCTACAAGTATTTTGGCCACAGTAGAGGCCTTCTGATCCTTGGCTGGAAAAGCCTGTGCATACCGGGTGAAATGGTCGGTTACTACCAGAACATTTCCTAGTCCCCTCAGGTCGGGTTCGAGGCAGAGGAAATCAATGCACACCAGGTCAAGCGGGCCTTTACTCTGTAAATGGCCCAATGGGGCAGCTTGATGGGGCAGAGTCTTTCTCTGTATGCATCGGGCACATGAATGGCAGTATTCCTCAACTTCAGCCCTCATGCAGGGCCAATAGAAATGGTCCCTAACAAGTTGGAAAGTCCTTTCCGCTCCCAGGTGACCATGGTTGTCATGTAAGGCGATCATGACCGTCTCCCTGTGTTTCTCCGGCAGGAACAACTGCCACTTGTCTTCTTGGTCATCAGAGGGGCCCCTTCGGTATACCACTCCCTGGTGCACCTGTAGCCTGTCCCACTCTTTCTTCAACAGGCGAGCTTCCTTCGAGGGGTGATGTAAGAGTATGTTTGGGTTTTGATTTTCTAATGCTTCTAGGACCAATCTCCCCATAGGGTCCTCCTGTTGGTCGGATCTCAACTCTTTTTTTGTCAGTCTGGGTAGGTTGTCGTCCCCCAGTAAGGTTGCTCCACAGTACTGCTTGGGGACTCCTACAATAGTGACCCCTATCTCTTCTGCTCTTGAGCCTCCCCTGGCTTGGAGTTCAGCCCCTTGGCAAAGGGCCCGTATCCCGTCAGGTGCCACTTGGGTCCAGTCTTTACTACTGTGGGTGAGAACATGAGACCTTGTGGACAGGGCGTACGCATCTCGGTTTCCCGCCCCAGGTCTATAGTTCAAGCTGAAATTAAAGGCAGACAGCGCTGCCAGCCATCTATGTCCTGTGGCGTCCAGCTTTGCTGTGGTAAACAGGTAGGTAAGGGGATTGTTATCCGTTTTTACAGTGAAATCTGCTCCATATAGGTATTCTCGAAGTTTATCTACTATGGCCCACTTGAGGGCCAGGAACTCCAACTTATGGGTGGGATAGTTCTTTTCAGAGGGGGTCAAGCTTCTGCTCACATACGCAACAGGTCTCTGTTGCCCTTCATGCTCCTGGTAGAGTACTCCTCCCAGACCATCATGACTGGCATCCACATGGAGTTCGTAAGGCTTCTTTGGGTCTGCATAGGCCAGAACAGGGGCGGTGGTCAAGCTCTTTTTCAGCATCTGAAAGGCGCCTTCACACTTTTCAGTCCACTGGTCCTTGACTGACTCCCCTGACTTCCTGGGGCCCGAGTCATCCTCTTCCCCCTCCGTCTTCAGCAACTCATTCAAGGGTCTCGCTATTCGAGCAAACCCCTCCACGAACCTCCTGTAATAGGAACAGAATCCTAGGAAGGACCTGAGTTCTGTTACAGTGGTAGGTTTTGGCCAGGAGGTGACAGCCTCCAGTTTTTCAGGGTCTGTGGACACCCCATTTTCAGACACTATGTGTCCCAGATAGTTGACTGAAGACTGATAAAATTGGCATTTTTCAGGTGAGAGCTTGAGTCCTTCTTCACTCAGCCTCTTCAAGACCTTCTCCAGCCTTTCTTCATGCTCCTCCAAAGTTCTGCCAAAGACTATGATATCATCCAAGTATACAAGGACCTCAATGAGGTTCATGTCTCCCACAGTCTTCTCCATCAGTCTCTGGAATGTGGCTGGAGCTCCAGACAGACCTTGAGGCATCCGATTGAATTCTAAGAATCCCACTCAGGTTATGAAAGCCGTCATTTCTTTGTCTTCAGGGTGCATCAGGATCTGATAATACCCACTCTTTAGGTCCATAACACTGAACCACTTGGCTCCGGACAAGCTCTGTAAGGCATCTTCTATCCTTGGAGTGGTATACTGATCCGGAGTGGTTCTCCTGTTGAGGGTCCTATAGTCAATACACAACCTTAGTGACCCGTTCTTCTCCTGGACCACTACTATGGGGGAGGCATACGGACTTCTAGATTCCTGGATCACACCTGTTCGCAAGCTGTTCCCTCAAATCCTCGAGGTCTGCCAATGGAACCCGCCTAACCCTTTCTCTGAAGGGCTTGTCTTCCTGAAGGCGGATTCGATGGGTGGCACTCCTAGCACACCCCACATCAAACTCATCATGTGAGAAGATCCTCTCCCACCGAGTCAACTGGTTCCGGGCTCTCTCTCTCCAAGCCCTGGGCAGGTTTGGATTCTCCATGGAAAGCTTCTCCCACACTGTACTCTCTCCATCTGTCTTCCCCACATCTGATGAGGCAACTGGTGTGGCTAGGCTCACCCGGCCCAATAACAGCCTGGCAGGGACTTCCATGGGGCCATCCGTGGTGTTTCTGACACTCACAGGCACCTTGCAGTGTGCCTTCTTCAGGGCCCTCACCGGGACCATTTCCGGGACTACCTCCAAGCCCGAAGGTTCTTCTCTTGGGTCGGGTTCCAACATCACAAAAGGGCCCGGCTGCTCCCAAGTGAGATTCACTGTGGCCTTCAAGCAGGTTACTTCACCGGGTTGCAGCACTATCCCTTTTTTTCCCAGTCTCCAGACCTTCCCTACCCCTTCTCCTGGGGCCTTCTGCTCCAAGATCAGCCGTTGAAAGGCGGTCCTCAACATGGGATGAATCTCCGTGACTGGGAGGTTCTTCCTTCTTGTTAGTGGAAACAAAAGTCTTCGGACCAGATCCGTGTTGGTTCCTATTATTAAGGAACTCCTGTTAGCTCCAGGCGGTCGGGGATACACCACCGCCAAGGTGTCGAACACTTCCCCCTTCCCAGTTATGGATGGGTCAAATGTCAATCTTATGGGTAGATATCCATCATAAAGAAATTTCTCTGTTCCAATTCCCCATATCTCCAAGTCTTCAATCTTCTGGATGGGTAAGTGACTCAGGTGCCGGTCGTAGAAGTCTCGATACAACAGGGTCACCTGCGCTCCAGTATCCAACAGGGCTCTTGTGTATATCCCCTCTACTTGAATGGATACAATTGGGGAGGGACCCACCAGTTTCTCTGGGTACCGCTTTGAAGGGGTCTCTTTCCTTAGATCTTTGCATTTCCCTTCTTGACTTTCCTTTCCCTTTTTGTCTTTGGCCTTAAGTCTCTCCTGAGCCTGGTATGCATTAATCTCTCTCCTCTGTATGGGTGTAACTACCCGCTGAGGGACTTTATTGTGTTTCTTTGGAGTAAGTTCCTTCTGCGGAACCCTTGGTTTCTTCTGTGGGGGCCTAGCCCCTTCTCTCATGTGCTTCTTATTCAGTGTGGAGTTCCTTGATGATGATGGGCACCCGGTTAACTCCTATACCGGGGCCCGTTTAAGTTTTCCGGCGGCTTTCGGTTATTCAGTCTCTTCTTTTTGGGGCTGGCACATACTTTGGCAAGATGTCCAGCTCCCCCACAATTGAAGCAGATCACATTTCCCCAATTTTCCAGGAATGTGGGTGCTGAGGTATTCGGGAACAATTCCTTCCTCGGACTTTCCCTCTCTGGTACCCTTGACTCCTTTTCAATCAGGGAGGTCAACATTCCCAGCACTTAGGACGTCTGCGACTTCAAGGTATCCACCTCTGCATCTCTTTCTAAAGTCATAGCCGTCCTGACCATCACCGGAGGAGGGTTCACCGTCTCAACTGGTTGGCTCCTCTTTTTCTCCTCCAGCATAGCTTCTTCCTCTCTGACTACTCGGATCAAGTCAGGGTACTCCAGGCTCTTCCCGTCCTGTCTTGTACGTAACGCCAGTGCGATGGGATCCAGTGGTTGAGATCCTCTCATCACCTGTTGGACCCGGGCCTCATCCACCCTCTTCGGGTCAATCCCTTTCTTTAAGATCATCTTGTGCAGTATTTTATCTAGGCGCATCATGAACTCTGATAGCTTCTCCCCTGCCTTTTGATAACAATGCTCCAGTTGGTAGGTGAGTTCAGTGATCTTCTCTGTTCCACCAAACACATTCTGCAGAATGTCTAGATAGTCCTGCGCAGTACAGTCTGTTTTGCTCATCATGAGGTTGCGTACGGCCTCTAAAGCAGGCCCCTTCAAGCTCTCAGCAATTCTCTGCTTCTTCCTGTTGTATTAGGACTTCCCACTCCTCCAGAGCCTGAGTTGCACCGTCTAACCACTCCTCAAGTCCTTCTTCGCCTGAAGGTACAGGTTTCCTTCCTGAAAACATTCTGAGTTTCCGGTATCCTGCTATTTGATAATCCGCCGGATCTTTCTTGCATTGCGCTATGATTTCCCCTAGAACCGCGCATAATTCTGTGCTGAGGGTGCCCTGTGGCAACCCGGGACTCTCTTCTTTCTTTACACCTTTTAGGTTGGGTGGGACACGTATTAACTTATAAGTTTGTTTATCCGCCGTCTCTATGCTTGGCTTCTTGAAGTCTTCTGGGACTCCATCCTTCCATTTAACCAGTACATATGTCAAAGGAGGTTCTGATCTTACATCCACTATCCATGCTTTCTGTTGTGGGGATAGGGACATCACTAACTGTTTCACTGCATCTTCTTGCCAGATCCCTGGGAGTTCTATAATCACTGCCCCATTTTCATTTGTGTTGGCTGCTGCGCACCACTTCACTATTTCTAGTGGGTCCATGCTGGTACTTTTTGGCTGCTATTTGCTGCAACAGGATCCCGGACTCACGAGCCCCCACGTGTAGCGCTACCCCCAGTTAAGAGAGCCGCTGATTTGATTTCGGGCCCTGCACGCAGTACCGCCAACCCCCGGCAATCTTACTCGACCCACTCTGGCACAGTCAGTCTAGGGTTAAACTCCTATCACTCTCAGGTGTATTATACTTAATAATCTCTAAACAGTCAGATATCACACTGAGGCAAGAACATAAAATATATATATATCAGCTTTACTGGTAATGAAAGATTCAAGGTATAACATGCAAACATATACATGGGCCTGCAGAGCCCTGCATCAATCAATGTACTAGGTGCAGCATAGCAATATGGCGCCGCGCAGTGTCCACCACACGGTGCTATTATAGCGTGTGCTCGCCTATGGCGTAGTAACACAAACTTCCTAAACTCCCCACCTAAGTCAGGCCTGACATGGAATGGAACTAAGTCTCTTTCCCCTAAGGGATGAAGGTTTCTTCACCGGCCAGCTTTCGTTGGTGCACATAAGGAAATAACCATTTGTAATCCACATTGGGTGTTAACTGGAAATAACATGGAAAACGGGGGGGGGGTGTAGATTCTTCAACTCTGTCCCGCTACCGGACCCCCCAAGAAAACACTGGTGAGCGAACAGTGGGCCTAGGCAGTCTATAGGCCTGAATACAACTCAGTCTATTGATATGGGCAGGTGCCCGCTCACCACTCCAGGCGCGATCCCAGCCTGGGACTTCCACCTCCTGTGTATCGCACACAGCGTCTGCTCCGATCGAGTCCTCGATCCAACTCACGTCCTATTACGACGGGTCAGGATCCACCCAGGCTCCGCAGTATGGTGGAAGGCTCTTCGGACTTCAAGCAAGGCCTCAGGCTTCAGGCCTCGCCTCACAGCCGATCCGCATAGGATGACTTGCCACTTGACGCGCCGTGTCCCAAGAGAGCGAGCTCCGCCTCGCCTCCCACTTAAGTAACCCCTCCCATGAGTCTCTGCGGTGGAACCTCCGCCCTGAGGCCGAATGGGGTTCTGGGTAACGTAGTCCTGGGGCCTTAGCAGAGACCGCTACATGTAGTTGATTAAGAAACATTTAGTGCGCATAAGACTGTTAGAACATAATACTTGTTATTTACTTGACTTTTGATATTGCAGGGCCCTGCATAGATAAATGTACAATTGTTTAACCTTATATTCTATTCAGTAAAAGTATTTGTGGTTAAGCAAACAAGTGTGTGGCGTACTGTTTATCCCAGCTAAAGCCGTCAGCTCAGGTAATTTAATATTGACTATTGTGTATGCTTTATTGCGGAGTGGTGATTCCTATAGCCTAGTGGGTTTCACACTTCTATTTGTGCTAGCTGTGCCAAGGGAGGTTAGAGCCAGGTCCTGGGGGTTGACAGCAGTGTGTTACAGGCCCAAAACTATACCTGCAGCCCTCTTAACTGGGGGTATTGCTACATACACATACAAAAACCAGCTAAGGAAAAGGGAAGAAAGGTGCTGCTCTATAGGATTGAACCAGTGTAGGAGCTTGATCCTGTGTAATCAGTAGTGTCAAGGCTACACATGCTGCATGTCTGTATGTTGGGCTTGTGCGGTAATTATGTAGGCAGATTACATCAACAGGTGAACCAAACACTTGGAGCTATGAAGGGAGTCCGTAGCCTAAATTGTAGTATGGGTCTGCTGGCTTTTGATGATTTCTAGAGACTGCCGTTTTACCAGTGGGTATGTAGCAAGGACAAGAGTCACTTGATGATGAATAGTAAATAATTCAGACCGGTCATATAGGAATTATCTGATTGTTCAGCATATTATATATATACGTACGTCAACTACAGTGTCCCTTGGCCAAGTATGGCATATCAAGCAGTGCACAGTTAAGGAAAATCCGCTAGGTATCAACAGGAGGTAAGGGGGAGAGAGAATGTTGTTTGCCCGAAGGCTCTCACCACTCCGGGATAATGGCTGCAATGGCCGTTTGTACGTGAAGTCCATTCCCCCTCTAGAATCAGCCTGTGGATGAATGCGGATCAGCGTATGGATGGACACTAATAGGGTCCATCAGGGTGTTACTGCGGCAGTCTGGTGTAGAGTGTCTGTGCTCTAAACATCCGGTCAGGTGTCAGGTATGCTGGCTATGGTGGCCTGTAGGTAAATTGCGAAGCAGGCTTATCCAGTCAGTCCCTGTGGAGATGGCGGTATGAGTTACCTCGCACGTTTTTTGGAACGCATGGTAGAGCATGGGGCGGAGTAGAGTGCATTTCGCACACGTGACCGTGCGCTTTGTCAGGACGTATGATGTAAATTGTCTTCATCTTTTTAAAGGGACATGTGTCCAATCAGTGTCGATTACGTCAAGATTTCATTTGGGGGCCATCTTGTGGTGACAGATCATATTGCAGTGATTAAAAGACAGGGAAAAAGATAGAAAAAAATATATATAAAAAAATATATAGAATGAGAGTGTGAGAAGAAATTCATGTAAGAGGAAATTATTCTACACTGACCGTTATAGTTTATACAACCATAACGGGTCTGCACGGGATAAAGGCCTTAGTCTAAACCATTTGTGGATAGCCAGATGAGAACAATCAGGCTCAGAGTAGTTAGGTGGGCTCAACGATTTGGGTGGCAATTATTGGTGACGAGGTAAATCAAAAATGGGTTATGGCTCAAGAAAGATTTTGAGGCTTAACTCATTATTTAGTCCCCTAGGCTGTAAAGTATTTAGCCTAAAAATCCAGGATTTTTCTTTCCTCAGTAGAACAGTGTCATAGTCACCTCTACGGTCAGTTTCAGATCTCTGACATGTCCCCTGTCAGAATGGGGATTTGCCTTGTTTACAAAGGCAGTTCCCCAATCTGCCTTTGTGATAAGCGATCGTGGGCTGCTGGCGGACATCGTGTCTGCCTGACCCACGGGCACGCTCCAGCCCGCAACTGCGCCTTTGCGAGCCGCCGTACAGCTACAGTGATTTGCGCAGGAGAACCGACCTGCCGTCGTATAACGACGGCGGCTGGTCGGCAAGTGGTTAACCAAGTGTCATTTTACTTAACGTTCTTAAGACAAATAGTACAATAATTGGTTTAGGCAAGTATTGTTATAGTCTCAGACTCTCAACCCACTTGAACAGGTACAGTATGGAATGTGAAAAGAATCATAATAAGATCAACTGCAACATTATCTGACTCTTATGGAACCTATGACAGGCATAAAAGGGAGAAGAATTACCCTTTTCTCTTGTCTGACAGCTCCCTTCAACTCCTGGTGTCACTGGCCCAGAACCTCTGTAACAGGTATCATAATGATTGTAGCACCCTGATGTTTTGGCAGGGTTGCTCCTAAATTTATCTGCCAGGTGGATTAGGGATCAATTGATTTCACCCTAAGTCTAGAATTGCTGCACTTCTATCTTCTGCCACTAGGTGGCCGGGTACCTGGTGACATTGGATAAGACAAGGGCAAAGCAAGGACAGATTAGGAGTATATGGGGTATCTCAGCTGGTGGGCAGGGGTTTTCTTAAATCCCTTGGCCTGCTAGGAGAACTTATATATTTGGGTGGAGTCAGGTGATCAGTGTTCTGTGCCACCTGGACGGCTCTCTGGGTGGACATGTGTTGTATTGCCCGGGCTGCTAGGTTGGAGTTTGGGCCTATCCCGGGCACATCTGGCTGCTAGGCTGTCTGAGGGCCTATCCAGAAGCAAGAGAGCAGCATAGGGTTAGGATTGCGGCTTGCAATCCAACCAGAAGTTATGGTTCTGCCGGTCGGAGAACCTGCCGTGGTCGGCGCTAGAGGGGAAGCTGTCGCCACTAAGGGACCAACCGCCTTATTACCAGGGACCACTATAAGTAGCTGAAGCAAGTACCGGAGCAGTATTCTCACCAACTGGGGACGGTGAAGAATCCGGAAACTTCAGCAGATGTCAAGCCAGGGATCCAGCCAACGGAGGTGACGCTTGCAGGGCAGCCTGGTGTGTCAAGCCTTGGACCAAGCAGGCCAGTGGGGTGAAGCTTGAGAAGTATCTGGAGTGCCAAGCTAGGGACCCAGCAGAGAAGCAGGAGGGGGGGGGAGCTTGAGGAAGATACTAAAGTGAAGATTGGAAGAGCTCAAGGAAATGGGATTCAGTGGCAGTGAATCAGTAAGTCTAGTGAGAGAGGGACAGGGAGCTCAGTGGGTATAGAACCTACCAGAAGTGATCTTAAAGGAGTTTGTTACAGATTGAGTTGGAAACTGTTCTAAGACTGTTGCCATAGGAGACAGCATTCCTACACATGAAGTCTCAAGCCTAGTACCCACGGCCGAGAATCTCGTCAGGAAAAAACCAGTCGTTTTTCCTGACGAGATTCTTGACAAGAATCTTGTCCCGGCCGAGTGTACACACACTCCATTCTAAAGAACGGCCGTTCTTTTGAATGGAACAAATGCGGTGACGTCATCGACTACGACGAGCGTGCGCTCGTCACATTCGATGACGTTGCCGCCATCTTGCTACACCCTACCTATGCCTAGGAAGCTACCGTGCATGCGTCAAAGTCATTTTGAGCATGCGCGTGTTTCCACGGCGACAGGTAAGTGTACACACTCTCGGGTTTCTCGTCGGGAAACAGGCCGACGTGAATCCCGACGAGAAAATAGAGAGCAGGTTCTCTATTTTTCTCGTCGAGATTCTGGGAAGTTTTCTTGACGAGAAACCTGAAAGCCTCGTACACACGGCCGGTTTTCTCGAAAGCTCTACCAGCAGTTTTCTTATTGTTTCTTGCCGAGGAAACTGGTTGTGTGTACGAGGCCTCAGAGTCTGCCAATTAACCACTTAAGGACCGGCTCAGGACTATATACGTCGGCAGAATGGCACGGACAGGCAAATCAACGTATATTTACGTCACTTTGAATTTGCGGCCGTGCTTGCGCCGCCGGTGGCGCACGCGCCGCAAGCTCCGTGACCGTGCCCGCAGGACCTGCAAGCTCGATTTCCACCGGGTGCCCCGCGATCGTGTCACGGAGCTGAAGAACGGGGCGATGCCAATGTAAACACAGCATCTCCCCGTTCTGCCTAGTAACATGTCACTGTTCGTCTGCTCCCTCTCATCGGGAGCAGCGATCAGTGACGTGTCACTCGTAGCCACGCCCCCTAACAGTTAGAATCACTCCTTAGGACACACTTAACCCCTTCCTAGCCCCCTAGTGGTTAACCCATTCACTGCACCTACAGGTAAGCCTTAATCTAGACTTGACTGTAGGTGCAAGTTGTCAAAGTGGGTTTACACCCACTTTAATCTACCATGCACTACACCCACTATGCCTTACAACCCACTCTGTATGGAAGGATGTCAGCAGCTCTTGGCTCTGGAGGTTCTCATTAGACTAAAGGAGGCCTGGGACCTTGCTACAATATGATATCAAACTGTAACTCTCAACTTCCAAGGGGGATGGGATCCAATTAAATTTGTATGAATATTATGCTTAAAATTCCTTTAAATAGGGGGGAGGAGGAAGATGGTGAGGAAGTCCTCATGATTTAGAGATCTGGTGTCTTCTGCTAGCTTAACAGCTTTTTTTCTTATGTATATGTGCATGTACAGTTTCTCACAAAAGTGAGTAAACCCCTCACATTTTTGTAAATATTTTATTCTATCTTTTCATGTGACAACACTGAAGAAATGACACTTTGCTACAATGTAAAGTAGTGAGTGTACCAGTGGCGGCCCGTCCATAGGGGGCGCCCGGGCGCCGCCCCCCCCCCTCCTGTGGTCACCAAAAAAAAAAACGGGCCCTTTAAGAGTTTTTTTTTTTTTTTTAATGTCTTTTTTTTACACATGGCGGCGCGACCATAGTGGACGCAGAAGCGCCGCTACCGCTCGCTTCTGCGCCCGGCCGTCACTCACCACAACAATACATAGGTTCATGCATTGCATGAACCTATGTATTGCTGCCGCCCACTATTCAGATGGCCGGCCCCTTGAGTGCCGGCCATCTGAGTCACAGCGTCTGATTGGCCTTTAGAAGTGCCTATTAGAGCCAGCAGGCTCTGATAGGCTTCCCGACTACAGCCTGAGGGCTGTAATCGGCTTCTAAATACCTAATAAGAGGACGCACAGGGGTGCGTTCCCTGGCCAATCAGGTTCACCGGGTCTGGTTACCGGTAACCTGATTGGCTGAAGTGACATCGAGGGCGGGAGAAGACATCGAGGACGGAAGAAGGATGGCGCTGACTTGAGGAAGGTAAGTGCAGGGCTGGGGGGGGGGACAAGCTGCCTGTATTTGGGGGACAAACTGGCTGTATTATGAGGAAAAACTGGCTGCATTATGGGGGAGAAACTGGCTGCATTATGGGGGAGAAACTGGCTGCATTATGGGGGAGAAACTGGCTGCATTATGGGGGAGAAACTGGCTGCATTATAGGGGGGGGGGAACTGGCTGCATTATAGGGGGGGGGGGGAACTGGCTGCATTATAGGGGGGGGGGAACTGGCTGCATTATAGGGGGGGAAACTGGCTGCATTATGGGGGAGAAACTGGCTGCATTATGGGGGAGAAACTGGCTGCATTATGGGGGAGAAACTGGCTGCATATGGGGGGGAAACTGGCTGCATTTGGGGACAAACTAGTGGCGTTTGGGCACAGTGGCTGCGTTTAATGGGCACAGTGGCGGCAATTGATGATTTTTTTTTTTCAGTTTGTTTGCGCCCCCCCCCAAAAAATTTGAGCACCAGCCGCCACTGGAGTGTACAGCTTGTATAACAGTGTAAATGCCCCTCAAAATAACTCAACACACAGCCATTAATGTCTAAACCTCTGGCAACAAAAGTGAGTACACCCCTAAGTGAAAATTTCCAAATTGGGCCCAAAGTATCAATATTTTGTGTGGCCACCATTATTTTCCAGCACTGCCTTAACCCTCTTGGGCATGGAGATCACCAGAGCTTCACAGGTTGTCACTGAAGTCCTCTTCCCCTCCTCCATGATGACATCACAGAGCTGGTAGATGTTGGAGACCTTGCGCTCCTCCACCTTCCATTTGAGAATGCCCCACAGATGCTCAATAGGGTTTAGGTCTGGGGTCATGCTTGGCCAGTAGTGATGAGCCGAACACCCCCGGGTTCGGTTCGCACCAGAACCCGCGAACGGACCGAAAGTTCGTACGAACATTAGAACCCTATTAAATACAATGGATGCGAACGTTCGAATTCTAAAGTGCTAATTATAACAACTATTATGCATGTTATTGTCCTAAAAAGGGTTTGGGAACCCGGGTTGTGCACCAGGGGACATGTATCAATGCAAAAAGAAGTTTTAAAAACTGTCGTTTTTCGGGAGCAGTCATTTTAATGATGCATAAAGTGAAAAAAAAAAAGTCAAATATTCCTTTAAATATCGTACCTGGGGGGTGTCTAAAGTATGCCTGTGAAGTGCCACGTGTTTCCCGTGTTTAGAACTGTCCCTGCACAAAATGACACTTCTAAAGGAAAAAAAAGCCATTTAAAACTGCTTGCGGCTTTAATGTAATGTCTGGTCCCGGTAATATGGATGAAAATCTTTAAGAAAAATGGCATAGCTACCCCATGACCCCCCCCCCCCCCTACCCCAGCCCATTACCAGCCCCTTTGGGTCTTGTATGGATATTAAGGGGAACCCCGCACATAAAATAAAAAAGGCCCTATATACTCTGAACAGCCGTATACAGGCGGTGCATACAAGACAGGGACTGTAGGTTTGTTCTTATGTAGAATGTGTTTGTAATTTTGAACAGGTACATTGTTTAAGTGTAGCTCCAGCCCAAAAATCTATTTTTAAACTTTTTGGAAAACATAGGTAAGGGTTATCACCCCTGTAACATTTGTTTTGCTGTCTGTGCCCCTGTTCAGAACATTTCACCTCACTTTCCGTCCCAATGACAACTGTTTTTGAAATGTGGTGTTTTTCTTGAAACAAGGATTGGTGATAAAGCATCAGTACAGAGGAGACACCTTTCTCCCATATTAATTCTTACAGGAGAGAATTTTCCTTCCTAGGGGTAGATTTCCTCTCACTTCCTGTTGTCTTCTTGCGTTTGCAAGTAGGAGTCGTTTGTAAGTTGGATGTTTGAAAGTAGGGACCTGCCGTATATACTCTGCAGAAATAGGCCCCTTAGTTGTTGGTGTTGGCACAACACTGTAAGCACTCACAGTTACTCTTGGTTGGTGCTGGAACGCCCTGCTGTCAACTATTATATCAGGAATTGTAATTACATATAATTGTTGAACAGTGGTAGTAAAAATTGGGCCTTTGATGGTGGTGCTGGTGCCACAACACTGTAAGCCCTGACAGTTACTCTTGGTGGGTGCAGCAATGGGCCCTGCTGTGAATTATTAGATCAAGAATTGTAATTGCATGCCCCTGTTGAACAGGGGCTGAAAAATTGGGCCTTTCGTGGTGGTGGTGGTGGTGGTGTTGCCACAACACTGTAAGCCCTCAGAGTTACTCTTGGTGGGTGCAGGAATGGGCCCTGCTGTGAATTATTAGATCAAGAATTGTAATTACATGCCCCTTTTGAACAGGGGCTGAAAAATTGGGCCTTTCGTGGTGGTGGTGGTGGTGGCGTTGCCACAACACTGTAAGCCCTCAGAGTTACTCTTGGTGGGTGCAGGAATGGGCCCTGCTGTGAATTATTAGATCAAGAATTGTAATTACATGCCCCTGTTGAACAGGGGCTGAAAAATTGGGCCTTAGGCACTGGTGCCACAACACTCCAACCCCTCACAGATACTGTACTTGGAGCACAGCAATGAGCCCTATGGCAAATTATTGCTAAAAAAATTGTAATTACACGCCCCTGTAAAACAGGGGCTGAAAAATTGGGCCTTAGCCACTGGTGGCGGCACCCATAAACAAAAATGATCTTCCAAGCTATCATCATCAATCGTATCATTGAGGACTCGGAGGAGGAGGATAGCCAGTCAACATAACAGCACAGGCACTCAGCATCAGCATCAGTCTTGAAGGGATGTGACATGTTAAAATCAATTAGTCTGTTATATCAGCATCAGGTGTGTGGTAGCTGGTGGTGATCCAAGACTGGTTCATCTTGATGAAAGTCAGTCGATCAACCGAGTCGGTGGACAGGCGCACCCTGTGATCCGTGACAAATCCTCCAGCAGCACTGAATGTGCGTTCCGAAAGAACGCTGGATGCAGGACAGGCCAGTAGCTCAATTGCATACTGTGCAAGCTCTGGCCAGTGATCCATCCTCAAGACCCAGTAAGCCAGAGGATTTTCGGTGGGGAAGGTGTCCAAGTCTGACCTTGCCCCTAGATATTCCTGCACCATGTTTATCAGACGCTGGCGATGGTTGCTGGAACCGATCATACTTTGGGGCTGCGGACTAAAGAATTGTCTGAACGCATCGGTCAGACGGCCACCTTCCCCACCGCTCCTTCTTTGACTGGCCGAAGCCTCAGCAACTCGTTGTCCAGGACCAGGAGTTTGTAACCTCCCAGTCTCTGGGAACGCGTTGCACAGACCTTTCTGCAAGGCCTCCCGGAGTTGTCTCATCCTCTGCTCCCTCTGCGACGGTAACATAAGGTCCGCAACCTTACCCTTGTACCGTGGATCAAGGAGAGTGGCCAGCCAGTAATGGTCCCTCTCCTTGATCCGAAGAATACGAGGATCCTTCCGCAGACTTTGCAGGATCAGGGAGGCCATGCAGCGTAGGTTTGCTGAGGCATTCGCTCCGGAGTCCTCTGGGTCACTAAGGACGACATGATCCGCAGCCACCTCCTCCCAGCCACGTACAAGTCCACTGGTTTCTTGGGACTGTAAATCATCCCTAAAAGACTGCTGCTGATGATGCTGAGTGCCAGCCTCCACCTCCATGCTGACACAATCCTCCTCCTCCTCCTCCTCCTCTTCCTGTGCGATGGGTGGGACAGAAGGAACACTGTCTGGGTAAAGGGGGCCTTGAGAGGCTAGGAAGTCCTCCTCTTCCTGCCTCTGTTCTGCCTCAAGTGCCCTGTCCATTATTCCACGCAGCGTGTGCTCCAACAGGTGGACAAGAGGTACAGTGTCACTGATGCATGCACTGTCACTGCTCACCATCCTCGTGGCCTCCTCAAATGGTGCCAGGACAGTGCATGCATCCCTGATCATGCCCCACTGGCGTGGAGAAAAAAAACCAAGCTCCCCTGACCCTGTCCTGGTGCCGTAGTCGCACAGGTACTCATTGATGGCCCTCTGCTGCTTGTGCAGCCGCTGCAGCATGGCCAACGTTGAGTTCCACCTGGTGGGCATGTCACATATAAGGCGATTCTTGGGCAGGTTCAACTCCTTTTGCAGCTCAGCCAGGCGAGCACTGGCATTATAAGATCTGCGGAAATGCACACAGACTTTCCTGGCCTGCCTCAGGACATCCTGTAAGCCCGGGTACCTGCCCAAGAACCGCTGCACCACCAGGTTAAGGACGTGAGCCACACAGGGCACATGGGTCAGTTGTCCCTGTCGGAGGGCGGAGAGGAGGTTGGTGCCATTGTCGCAAACCACCATTCCTGGCTTAAGCTGGCGTGGCGTCAACCACCTCTCGGCCTGGCCCTGCAGAGCAATCAGGACCTCTGCCCCAGTGTGGCTTCTGTCCCCCAAACACACCAGCGCAAGCACGGCATGGCATCTTTTTGCCTGCGTACTTGCGTAGCCCCTTGAACGGCTACGGAGCACCGCTGGTTCAGAGGACAAACCACAGGAAGAGGCCATGGAGGAAGAAGAAGAGGAGGGGGTGGAGGAGAGAGGTGTGTCACAACCAGTAGTAGCATTTTGGAGGCGTGGCGGTGGAACAACCTCCAACACTACTGCACCTTGTCCTGCATCCTTCCCAGCTGCCAAAAGAGTGACCCAATGGGCCGTGAAAGAAAGGTAACGTCCCTGTCCATGCCTGCTGGACCATGAGTCAGCGGTAATATGCACCTTACCGCTGACCGCCCTGTCCAGCGAGGCCAAGACATTGCCTTCCACATGCCGGTAGAGAGCCGGAATAGCCTTCCGTGAGAAAAAGTGGTGTTTGGGAACCTGCCACTGAGGAACCGCACATTGCACAAACTCACGGAAGGGGGCCGAGTCTACCAACTGAAAAGGCAGCAGTTGAAGCGCTAGCAATTTAGCCAAGCTAGCATTCAACCGCTGGGCATGTGGATGGCTGGGAGTGAACTTCTTTCGACGGTCCAGCAGCTGGGGCAGGGAAATTTGCCTGCTAGAATCGGACGTCGGTGTACTGCTAGCAGAGTGGCCGCAAGTACTTGGCTGTGACACACCTAATTCTACACCTTCATTCCTCTCAGTGCATGTTTCAGAGAGGACTGAAGTTATAGTGGGGTTGGAGATCCCAGCTGATGCGGTGCAAGGAGAGGTCCGCTTTGTTCTTTGGTGTGGGTCTTTGAGGTAGGCTTGCCAACGAGCTGCATGGCAGGTCAACATATGTCTGGTCAGGCATGTGGTACCCAAGCGGCTGATGTTTTGGCCACGCGATATACGCTTGAGACATATGTTGCAAACAGCAGCTGTGCGATCTGATGCACTAGCCTCAAAAAAGGCCCACACCAAAGAACTTTTTGAATGACGGGCAGAGGCAGCGCCCTGCACAGGCGGAGCTCTGCGGTGTGATTCCGTCGGTGTACTGCACTTACGCTGGCCACCAAAGGGCATCCTGCCTCGTTGGAGATGTGCCTCCTCCTCATCCTCCTCCTCCTCCTCTCTCCTATTAGGCACCCACGTGGAGTCAGTGACCTCATCATCCCCTCCCTCCTCATCACTGGAGCCAATCTGGCAGTATGCTGCAGCTGCTGGAACATGACTGCCAGATTGGTGTCCTTCTTGAGCATCCCCTCTGTCTGCTCTCACGCTACTGCCTTCCTGTAGCTGGGTTTCATCATCAGACCCTTCGAAACGCTGGGCATCCTCCTGGAGCATGTACCCAACACTGTGCTCAAACAGTTCGGGGGACTCCTCAGGAGGAGGACATGGTGGGTCTAGGGAAGTAGTGACTGATGATGAGTCTGACATTGATACCAGGGAAGAGGACGCTTTGGCAGCTGCTTTGCCAGTACCCTGAGCCTGGGTGAGAGAGGATGAGGAGGAGGAGGAGGAGGGCTTGGTCATCCACTCTACCAAGTCTTCGGCATGATGTGGCTCAACATGTCCAGCTGCCGAAAAGAAGGACAAGCGTGTCCCATGGCCATGTGCTGATGACAATGCACCGCGTCCACGACCAGCACTGTTGTCCCCAGACACAGAGCCTGCTTGCCCTCTTTTATTGCCTCCTTACTGTCTGCTTCTCCTTGTTTGCCTTCCAGACATTCTAATAGATGGCCTGCAGGGAGATGGGAAAAAAGCAATAAGGGCTACCTTCAGGTGTCCTTCTCTGTCCCTTTACTTAAGGATTTCTAAATATGGTTGAGGATGATTGCTTTTGCACAGAATAGCACAACGACAATTTCCCTGACTGTCCAAAAAACAAGGATTTCAAAGATGGTTGATGAGGAATGCTTTAGCACACTATAGCACAAGGAGAATTTCCCTCACTGTCCTTCCCTGTCCCTAGAAACAAGGATTCGTACAGTAAAACACACTGACACTCTCCCTACCTATAGTTTTCTGTCCCTAGAAAAAAGGTTTTTTTAAAGCACACTATAGCACAAGGAGAATTTCCCTCACTGTCCTTCCCTGTCCCTAGAAACAAGGATTCGTACAGTAAAACACACTGACACTCTCCCTACCTATAGTTTTCTGTCCCTAGAAAAAAGGTTTTTTTAAAGCACACTATAGCACAAGGAGAATTTCCCTCACTGTCCTTCCCTGTCCCTAGAAACAAGGATTCGTACAGTAAAACACACTGACACTCTCCCTACCTATAGTTTTCTGTCCCTAGAAAAAAGGTTTTTTTTAAAGCACACTATAGCACAAGGAGAATTTCCCTCACTGTCCTTCCCTGTCCCTAGAAACAAGGATTCGTACAGTAAAACACACTGACACTCTCCCTACCTATAGTTTTCTGTCCCTAGAAAAAAGGTTTTTTTAAAGCACACTATAGCACAAGGAGAATTTCCCTCACTGTCCTTCCCTGTCCCTAGAAACAAGGATTCGTACAGTAAAACACACTGACACTCTCCCTACTGTGACAGCAGGAAGGTAAAGTCACCTGGTTGCATCCAGGGGGGTAGATATATTTCGCCCAGATTCAGGCTTTACGCCGACTTATACAACTAGGGAGAGAGCTGATGAAGCCCAGCTGAGGCTAGTGGGCTCATGGATGATTCATACCTCTAGGGAGAGTGCTGGGCGTCGTGCAGGCAGGGAGTTGATGAGACCAGCTGAAGCTTGTCAGCTCGTTTAAGGCCTCTATAAAAACTCCCAGCTTCATTAGATGTTTGCTCATGCCTGGAACCAGACCTGTGTGGACTGTCTAGGAAGAGTGAACCCCTGTGCGGTGAGACAAAGCCTGTGTGGCTATTTGCTTGGACATTTAAAACCAGGGACTTAGGGACTAGGACAGCACTAGGCTGATCCCAGTTGTTAGTTAGGAAACCTGTATGTTTAGTCAGAGGTCAAGTTGACCAGGATTTATTTTATTTATGTTTCTTTTGCTTTGCTGTGTTTTGTCACTGTAAATAGAAAATAAACCGCACCTTTTTTGATTTTGAAAACCACAACCTCCGTTTGCTGGGCCTGTTTTTGTGTGGGGAGCCCATCCCGGGGGTCACACACACCCGCTGCCGAGCTAACCCCCTCACACTACCTATAGTTTTCTGTCCCTAGAAAAAAGGTTTTTTTAAAGCACACTATAGCACAAGGAGAATTTCCCTCACTGTCCTTCCCTGTCCCTAGAAACAAGGATTCGTACAGTAAAACACACTGACACTCTCCCTACCTATAGTTTTCTGTCCCTAGAAAAAAGGTTTTTTTAAAGCACACTATAGCACAAGGAGAATTTCCCTCACTGTCCTTCCCTGTCCCTAGAAACAAGGATTCGTACAGTAAAACACACTGACACTCTCCCTACCTATAGTTTTCTGTCCCTAGAAAAAAGGTTTTTTTAAAGCACACTATAGCACAAGGAGAATTTCCCTCACTGTCCTTCCCTGTCCCTAGAAACAAGGATTCGTACAGTAAAACACACTGACACTCTCCCTACCTATAGTTTTCTGTCCCTAGAAAAAAGGTTTTTTTAAAGCACACTATAGCACAAGGAGAATTTCCCTCACTGTCCTTCCCTGTCCCTAGAAACAAGGATTCGTACAGTAAAACACACTGACACTCTCCCTACCTATAGTTTTCTGTCCCTAGAAAAAAGGTTTTTTTAAAGCACACTATAGCACAAGGAGAATTTCCCTCACTGTCCTTCCCTGTCCCTAGAAACAAGGATTCGTACAGTAAAACACACTGACACTCTCCCTACCTATCCTTCTCTTTCCCTAAACTAAAGGAATCCAGGTTAAGCAAGAAAAAATAAATGTCACTGTCCCTGCCTATGCTTCTCTTTCCCTGCTCCGGAACACACTACACTAGGCCGCCGTGCTGGCGGCCTTTTATAGTGTGGGGCGTGTACTAAACCCCCTCAGCAATAATTGGCCACAGGCATCCTGCCTGTGGCCAATCATTGCTCTCCTCGCTGCCGGCGCTGTGATTGGCCAAGCATGCGGGGTCACAGTGCATGCTTGGCCAATCACAGCGCCTGGATGA
Organism: Rana muscosa; assembly: GCA_029206835.1. NCBI lineage: Eukaryota > Metazoa > Chordata > Amphibia > Anura > Ranidae > Rana > Rana muscosa. The sequence continues at coordinate 349,253,579 of CM055118.1, read as the reverse complement.
CACTGCGATGGTGTAGTGCATTGTGGGCCGTTCGCGTCACTCGAATTAGGCGCGAACGGCCCAAATCGTTCGATCTTCGTCGAACGATCGAACAGCCGATGTTCGAGTCGAACGTATGTTCGACTCGAACACCGAGCTCATCCCTATTGGCCAGTCCATCACCTTACCTTCAGCTTCTTTAGCAAGGCAGTGGTTGTCTTGGAGGTGTGTTTGGGGTCGTTATGTTGGAATACTGCTCTGCAGCCCAGTCTCCGAAGGGAGGGGACCATGCTCTGCTTTAGTATGTCACAGTACATGTTGGCATTCATGGTTCCCTCAATGAATTGTAGCTCCCCAGTGCCGGCAGCACTCATGCAGCCCCAGACCTTGACACTCCCACCACCATGCTTGACTGTAGGGAAGACACACTTGTCTTTGTACTCCTCACCTGGTGGCCGCCACACACACACCATCTGAAGCAAATAAGTTTATCTTGGTCTCATCAGACCACAGGACATGGTTCCAGTAATCCATGTCCTTAGTCTGCTTGTCTTCAGCAAACTGTTTGCAGGCTTTCTTGTGCATCATCTTTAGAAGAGGCTTACTTCTAGAACAACAGCCATGCAGACTAATTTCATGCAGCGTATGGTCTGAGCACTGACAGGCTGACAGGCTGACACCCCCCCCCCCCCCCACCAACCCTTCAACCTCTGCAGCAATGCTGGCAGCACTCATACGTCTATTTCCCAAAGACAACCTCTAGATATGACGCTGAGCACGTGCACTCAACTTCTTTGGTCGACCATGGCGAGGCCTGTTCTGAGTGGAACCTGTTCTGTTAAACCGCTGTATGGTCTTGGCCACCGTGCTGCAGCTCAGTTTCAGAGTCTTGGCAATCTTCTTATAGCCTAGGCCATCTTTATGTAGAGCAACAATTCTTTTTTTTAAGATCCTCAGAGAGTTCTTTGCCATGAGGTGCCATGTTAAACTTCCAGTGACCAGTATGATAGAGTGAGAGCGATAACACCAAATTTAACACACCTGAGACCTTGTAACACTAATGAGTCACATGACAGCGGGAGGGAAAATGGCTAATTGGGCTCAATTTGGAAATTTTCACTTAGGGGCGTTCTCACTTTTGTTGCCAGCGGTTTAGACATTAATGGCTGTGTGTTGAGTTATTTTGAGGGAACAGCAAATTTACACTGTTATACAAGCTGTACACTCACTACTTTACATTGTAGCGAGCTGGAACAATGTAACTACAGTGCCTTGAAAAAAATATTCGTACCCCTTGAAATTTTTCACATTTTGTCATGTTACAACCAAAAACGTAAATGTATTTTATTGGGATTTTACGTGATAGACCAACATAAAGTGGCGCATAATTGTGAAGTGGAAGGAAAATGATAAATGGTTTTCAATTTTTTTTACAAATAAATGTCTAAAAAGCGTGGCGTGCATTTCTATTCAACACCCTTTACTCTGATACCCCTAACTAAAATCTAGTGGAACCAATTGCCTTCAGAAGTCACTTAATTAGTAAATAGAGTCCACCTGTGTGTAATTGAATCTCAGTATAAATACAGCTGTTCTGTGAAGCCCTCATAGGTTTGTTAGAGAACCTTAGTGAACAAACAGCACCATAAAGGCCAAGGAACACACCAGACTGGTCAGGGATGAAGTTGTGGAAAAGTTTAACCACTTAAGCCCCGGACCATTTTGTAGCTAAAGGACCAGGCCACTTTTTGCGATTCTGCACTGCGTCGCTTTAACTGACAATTGCGCGGTCGTGTGACGTGGCTCCCAAACAAAATTGGCGTCCTTTTTTTCCCACAAATAGAGTTTTATTTTGGTGGTATTTGATCACCTCTGCGGTTTTTCTTTTTTGCGCTATAAACAAAAATAGAGCGACAATTTTGAAAAAAATGCAATATTTTTTACTTTTTGCTATAATAAATATCCCCCAAAAAATATATAAAAAAACTTTTTTTTTCCTCAGTTTAGGCTGATACGTATTCTTCTACATATTTTTGACATAAAAAAAAGGCGTTTATTGATTGGTTTGCGCAAAAGTTATAGCGTCTACAAAATAGGGGATAGTTTTATGGCATCTTTATTAATATTTTTTTTTTTTACTAGAAATGGTGGCGATCAGCAATTTTTATCGTGACTGCGATATTATGGGCGGACACATCGGACACTTTTGACACTATTTTGGGACCATTGTCATTTTTACAGCGATCAGTGCTATAAAAATGCACTGATTACTGTGAAAATGACACTGGCAGTGAAGGGGTTAACCTGTAGGGGGCGCTGAAGGGGTTAAGTGTGACCTAATGTGTGATTCTTACTGTGTGGGGATGTGGCTTGGCGTGTGACATCACTGATCGTCGTTTCCTATGACAGGGAACAGATGATCAGTGACAGTCTCACTAGAAAGAACGGGGAGAGGTTTGTTTACACTCACCTCTCCCCGTTCTTCAGCTCTGTGACCCGATCGCGGGGCACCGGTGGCGATCGGGTCCGCGGGTCCCGCAGGCGCGGTCCCGGAGCTCAGGACCAGGTCGCGAGCGTGACCCACGGCTGGGCATCTTAAAGAGGACGTACCTGTATGTGCTTATGCCCAGCCATGCCATTCTGCCGACGTATATGTACAGGCGGCGGTCCTTACGTGGTTAAAGCACGGTTAGGTTATAAAAAAATCTCCCAAGCTTTGAACATCTCACAGAGCTCTGTTCAATCCATCATCGGAAAATGGAAAGAGTATGGCACAACTGCAAACCTGCCAAGACATGGCCGTCCACCTAAACTGACAGGCCGGGCAAGGAAAGCATTCATCAGAGAGGCAGCCAAGAGGCCCATGGTAACTCTGGAGGAGCTGCAGAGATCCACAGCTCAGGTGGGAGAATCTGTCCACATGACAACTTTTCAGTCGTGCAATCCACAAATTTGCCCTTTATGGAAGAGTGGCAAGAAGAAAGCCATTGTTGAAAGAAAGCCATAAGAAGTCCCGTTTTCAGTTTGCGAGAAGTCATGTGGGGAACACAGCAAACGTGTGGAAGAAGGTGCTCTGGTCAGATGAGACCAAAATTTTACTTTTTGGCCTAAAAGCAAAACACTGTGTGGCGGAAAACTAACAATGCACATCACCCTGAGCCCACCATCCCCACCGTGAAACATGGTGGCGGCAGGATCATGTTGTGGGGATGCTTTTCTTCAGCAGGGACAGGGAAGCTGGTCAGAGTTGATGGGAAGATGGATGGAGCCAAATACAGGGCAATCTTAAAAGAAAACCTGTTAAGAGTCTGCAAAAGACTTGTCCTGCTGGAAGGTGAACCTCCTCCCCAGTCTCAACGACCCTAAACATACAGCCAGAGCTACAATGCAATGGTTTAGATCAAAGCATATTCATGTGTTAGAATGGCCCAGTCAAGGTCCAGACCTAAATCCAACTGAGAATCTGTGACAAGACTTAAAAATTGCTGTTCACAGACGCTCTCCTTCCAATCTAAAAGAGCTTGAGCTGTTTTGCAAAGAAGAATGGGCAAAAATGTTACTCTCTAGATGTGCAAAGCTGGTAGAGACATCCCCAAAAAGACTTGCAGCTGTAATTGCAGTGAAAGGTGGTTCTACAAAGTATTGACTCAGGGGGGCTGAATACAAATGCACTCCACACTTTTCACATATTTATTTGTAAAAAATGTTGAAAACCATTTATATCCTTTTCCTTCCACTTCACAATTATGTGCCACTTTGTGTTGGTCTATCACAAAATCCCAACAAAATACATTTACGTTTTTGGTTGTAACATGAGAAAATGTGAAAAATGTCAAGGGGTATGAATACTTTTTCAAGGCACTGTAGTTACATTGTTCCAGCTTGGACCATTATAAATATGTATTCACCGTACCTGGCCAATGCCCATGTAAGCTGGACACTCCAGTGATCTCCAATTGCTTCTGGGTCCCGTGCTGAACGGCTGCCCTGCTGCTTTCCGAACATAGGAGTTTGGCCGATCGGCATGGGATCCATTCAGAGAATACTTTGCTTTTTCTGAATTAATGCAAAAGTGTTCTCTGAATGGATAAGGTGGAGAGACAGGGTGATGACATCACATTGTCCATCTCATCTCATCAGTGAACACTCAGGCCAGCCCGCTTAGCACGGGACACGAACGCCAGTGGAGATCGCTGAAATAGTGTTGTCTGCTTCAGTGATTTCCAGCTTCCAGGAGTTTGACCAGGTATGGTGTATAGCAAAATTTTAAAGATCTGGAGTAGGACATATAATGTGGTATAACACGGAGCAGATACTCAGAATCTTTTATGTTTTTTTTTTCAGTACTCCTCACCGTTTCCCAGCAGACTCTCTTGACTATAAAGAAAATACCCGGCAGATACTGCCTTTGCTGCACTAGGACAGTAGGATACCGGCTGACAGATGCCTCAGGAAACGATGTTATTTTCACAGACACTTTCGATACTAATAAGAAATCAGTAAATATTACTCCATTTTACGTTGTAATGTATATGTAATATGTATCTGAAACCAAGAACAAAAATATATTATGGCAGCGTACCATTCTTTTGTTGCTGTGACTGCAATAGATTCCTTTTTTTCAGCCTTTTTTTTTTTTATTATTCTCAACTAATGATCCTGCCAATAACACACGTCCCGACCTAGAGTTATGAGGCTCACTCACAGTACTGTATCTATGGATCTTTGTCACTATTGGACATGTAGCGGTACCCCCATAGGGCTTGCTGGTAGTTGTGGTCCATCTCTCACCCTGCACAGCCAGGCACAGAAATTCCCAGACATCCAACAGTCAAGAAAAGCAGAGTTAGTTTCTTACCGGTAACTCTGTTTCCAGTAGTCTTCCAAGGCAGCCCTTGAGAGATGGAGCTCCTCCTCACAATCAGGAAACACATTGCCATTAATTTTTCCTCCCCTTAAGAGGCGGTCCCTCAGGTCCCTGGTCAGTCATCCCCGAGAACCGAAGGCCGGAATTTGAAATGATATAATACACAACACAACCCCACAAGGTTAGACATTTTAGGGTGGGATCGTGCTGCCTTCGAAGACTACTGGAAACAGAGTTACCGGTAAGAAACTAACTCTGCTTTTCCCTTAGTCGTCTTCCAAGTCAGCCCTTGAGAGGATAACCAAGAACTCACCAAATCTAGGGTGGGACAACGGCTTGGAGGACTTTCCTACCAAAAGCCTGATCCTGGCTGGAAATCAGATCCAGTCTGTAATGCTGAACAAAGGTCGAGAATCTTGACCAGGTTGCAGCCCTGCAGATTTGTTCTGGAGTGGCTCCTGCCCTTTCTGCCCATGAGGCTGCTGAAGCCCTTGTTGAATGAGCTTTAAGTTCTTTAGGTGGTGTAATTTCCATGACACTATAGCACTCTAATATGGCTGTCTTGATCCATCTAGCTATTGTCTTTTTGGACGCTTGTTTACCCTTTAGTTGGCCTGCGTATAAGACAAATAGGGCATCTGATGTTCTAAATTCATTAGTGACTTCTAAATATTGAAGTAGACACCTTCTGACATCAAGAAGACTTATGCCCCATACACACGATCATTTTTAATGTCATTTTTAAAACTGACGTTTTTCTTGTCATTTTTTTTCTTGTTTCCTCTCAAGCCTGTCTTGCGTACACACCATCATTTTAAAAAATGTTCAAGAAAAGCGCAGTGACGTACACCACGTACGACGGCACTATAAAGGGGAAGTTCCGTTCGAATGGCGCCACCCTTCATGTTAGTAAAGTTTGTTGAGAGACGATCCGCTCTTTTCAGTCTAGTGCTTTTCAGTCCGTTACAGCATGACGAATGTGCTATCTCCATTACGAACGCTAGTTTTACCAGAACGAGCGCTCCCGTCTCATACTTGATTCTGAGCATGCGCATTTTTTTTCACGTCGTTAAAGCATACACACTATCGTTTTTCACGTCGTAAAAAAAAACGACATGAAAAACGACGTGAAAAAAGAGAGCATGTTCGAAATTTTTAATGCCTGTTTTTCACGTCGTTAAAAATGCTCTGGAGCATACACACGATAATTTTTAATGGCCATTTTTTTTAATGGCATTTTTAACGGCATGAAAAACGATCGTGTGTATGGGGCATTAGTTCCTGCTCTTTGCTGTTATTGGGTGAACTGCAAAATGAAGGCAAGACTATATCCTGGGATTTGTGAAAAGTTGACGTCACTTTTGGAGTAAATCCCGGATCTGTTTGAAGGACGATTCGATCGTCGTGAATCTTCAAAAAAGGTTCTCTAACGGATAGAGCCTGTATTTCCCCTATCCTACGTGCCGTTGTGATGGCTACTAGGAAAACTGTTTTAAGAGTCAATAATCTTAAAGATGTATCTTGTAGTGGCTCGAAGGGAGGTTTAATGATTCCCCTGAGGACCACTGACAAATCCCAAGTGGGACATTTTTGTGTCTCGGGCTTTTTGTATTTTGCCAATGCCCTGCAAAAACGAGAGACCAAAGGGTCCTCTTGTAGTGTCCTTTCTAGATACACCGATAGCGCTGCAATCTGTACTTTCAAAGTACTGAGCGCTAACCCTTTATCAACGCCCTGTTGTAAAAATTCAAGGATGGTGGGTGTATCCATTTTTAGTCTTTTATTTTCAGTGCACCAACTGTTACATTTTCTCCAGGTCTTTCTGTAGATGGCTCTGGTGTTTGATTTCCTAACGCTCAGAAGCCTTGTCACCACCTTATCTGAGAGTCCTTTAGATCTCAAGAGGTCCTCCTCAGTAACCAGGCCGCCCATTTGAAACTCTCTTGTTTTAGGCCTGTCAGGGGTTCCTGACACATCAGGTCTTCCCTGTGAGGTAGAAGCCACGGCTCTGCTGCTGAGAGACTGAGTTGAGAGAACCAGGTTCTCTTGGGCCAGTATGGTGCGATCAGTATCAGTTTCGTCTGTTCCTGTAGAAACGTCTTTACCACCCGCGGTATCAGATGAACCGGAGGGAAGGCATAGCATAGCTTGAAGTTCCAAGGGTTTTGTAGAGCGTCTATCCCAAGAGGCTGATCTTGCTGGGTTAGCGAGAAGAAATGTTTCACCTGAGCATTCTTCCGAGAGGCAAACAGGTCTATGTTTGGCATTCCCCAGCGGGCTGTAATTTCCCTGAACACCTCCGGGTGTAATACTCATTCCTCTTGGGAAATCTCCTGGCGGCTGAGGAAGTCCGCTACTTGGTTGTCTTCCCCTTTTAGATGGACTGCTCCTAGTGATAGCAGATTCCCTTCTGCCCACCTGCAAATTTGGTTGGAGATGTGGCTTAGGGATGGGCTTCTTGTGCCCCCTTGCTTGTTCACATAAGCCACTGCTGTGGCATTGTCCGAAAGAATCAGAATGTGACGACTTCTGAGTTGGTTTTGGAAAAACTCCATGGCCTTGGCTATCGCCATAAGTTCTCTCCAGTTCGAAGATGCCTTGGCTTCCTCTGGGGACCATCTCCCCTAAGCAGGTTGCCCTGGTAGGTGAGCTCCCCAACCCCAACTGCTTGCGTCTGTGGTCAATTTCTGTGAGGTCGGAAATGACCAAGCCAGACCCTGATTTAGGTTCATGTGGATCCTCCACCACCTGACATGTCCAGATCTTCTCTTTGGTTTTTTAAGAGAAATACTTGAAGTGACCTTAGATGGTATTTTGCCCACTGGACTGCTGGTATCGATGATGTCATCAGACCCAGAACCGACATCAGCTCCCTGATAGATATTGGGAGGTTGTTCTGTATTGAACTCACCCTCTTGATGAGGTTTTGGATTTTCTCCTCCGGTAGGGAAGTCTTCTGTTCTATGGAGTTGAGCAGATATCCCAGGAACCGAATGTTCTGAGTGGGACACAGATTGGACTTTTCTACATTTAGAATCCAGCCTAGTGATTTTAACCACAGTTGAGCTTCTGTGAGGTCTTTTGTCAGCTGTGCTTTCGAAGGCGCTGCAAATAGTAGATCGTCTAAGTATGGTATTACGGTCATCTTTTTTAACCTTAGAGGGGCCAGAGCTTCTGCTAACACTTTGGTGAATATCCTTGGGGACGAGGATAACCCGAAAGGAAGAGCTCTGCTCTGGAAATGATATTCCTTTCCCTCTATCTCCACTGCTAACCTCAGATATTTCTGTGACTCCTGTCGGATGGGAATGTGGAGATATGCATCTCTGAGATCCATGGTCGCCATGAAGGTTTCTGGTTGTAGAATGTTTTTGACCGAAAATATGGACTCCATGCGAAATTTTTTGTATTGAATCGCTTGGTTTAACGGTTTTAAGTTTAGTATTAACCGAAACTTCCCGGAAGGTTTTTTGATCACAAAAATGTGAGAGTAAAAACCCCTTCTTTTTTCCTTCTCTGGGACTGGAGTAAGGACCTTCTGGTCCACCATCTCCCCTAGCAACAGTGGAAGAGCCTTGGCTTTCTCTGGATCCCTGGGAAGTCTCGTTACTAGAAATCTCTCTGGAGGATGACAATTGAATTCCAGAGAGTAGCCCCTTGCGATAATGTCCAAAATAAATTGATTGGCTGTCGCCTTCTGCCATTGAGGTAGGAAGGTAGCCAGTCTTCCCCCTACTGGCACTCTGTTGTCATTGTTTGGTAGCTTGGTTAGAAGAGCCAAAGAGGACATTACTCTTTGGTTTCCCCTTGTGACCTGTCCAGTTTTTCTTAGGGTACTCTTTCTTTTCTTCTTGGGGACCTTCTCTTCACCCACGAAAAAACCTCTTTTGTGGAGGTTTTCTTTTTATCAGCCGGAAAGGCTTTCTTCCTGTCCGCTGTTCTTTCCAAGGCCTCGTCCAGGCCGGAACCAAAAAGCAAATCCCCAGTAAATGGGAGATTGCACAGCCTTGTTTTGGATGCAGCATCACCTGTCCAGGTCTTCATCCAAATCGCACGTCTTGCTGCCAGTGGCGTCACTAGGGTTGGTGTCACCTGGTGCAGTAAAATTTGGTGTCCCCCCCCCCCCAGTTCATTGAGCCACCCGGGGCACTGAGCATTCTAGCACATCAGCACAGCTCTCCCCCCGTTTAATCCCCCTAATGGAACCCCTGTGTAATCCCCCTAATGGAACCCCCCTGTGTAATCCCCCTAATGTCACGTCCCCCCCCCCGTACAACCGCCCCCTGCAATCCCCCTAATGTAATCCCCCTAATTTAACCCCCCCACTGCAATCCCCTTAATGTAACCCCCCTGTTCATTCCCCCTAATGTAACCCCCCTGTATTCCCCCTAATGTAACCCCTGCGTGCAATCCCCCTAATGTAACCCCCCCATGCAATCCCCCTAATGTAACCCCCCCGTGCATTCCCCCTAATGTAACCCCCCTGTGAAATCCCCCTAATGCAACCCCCTGTGCAATCCCCCTAATGTAACCCCCCTGTGAATTCCCCCTAATGTAACCCCCCTGTGCAATCCCCTAATGTAACCCCCCTGTGCAATCCCCTAATGTAATCCCCTTAATGTAACACCCCTGTATTCCCCCTAATGTAACCCCCCTGTGCAATCCCCTAATGTAACCCCCCGTGCAATCCCCTAATGTAATCCCCTTAATGTAACACCCCTGTATTCCCCCTAATGTAACCCCCCTGTGCAATCCCCTAATGTAACCCCCCCGTGCAATCCCCTAATGTAATCCCCTTAATGTAACCCCCCTGTATTCCCCCTAATTTAACCCCCCTGTGCAATTCCTCCTAATGTAACCCCCCCTGTATTCCTCCTAATGTAACCCCCCCTGCTATCTCCCTAATGTAATCCCCCCTGTATTCCCCCTAATGTAACCCCCCCCTGTGCAATTCCTCCTAATGTAACCTCCCCCCCTGTATTCCTCCTAATGTAACCCCCCCTGCAATCTCCCTAATGTAATCCCCCTAATGTAACCCCCCCATATCTCCTCTCTCCCTACAGTCACAGACCTCAGATCAGCGCGCTCTGTCCACGTGGACGTTCCTCCTCCTAGGCTCCTCCTCCTGTTGTGAATATACTGTCAGTGTGGAGGAGGAGGAGACTAGGCTCTGTCGGTCTGAGGAATGCATTTGTTGTGAGCCGACACCTCTCCCCACCTGCCTAAGCGTCATTGCATTTGCAGTGCCGGGCGCTGTGCACTGGACTATGGCACTGTCTGCCTCGAGTCACAACACAATTCCTCCTCCCTCCCCGAACATTGCGGGGAGCGAAGGAGATACTGGAGTGCGCAGGGGAAGGAGGAAAAGGAGAGAGCCGCGGTGCCTCTCTCAATCCAGCGCCGTGATGGGTGATGGTGTCACCCCTCTGGCGGGTGTCACCCGGGTGCGACCCGCACCCCCCGCACCTGCCTTGCAACGCCAGTGCTTGCTGCAACTGCTTGTCCACCTGACCTTGCTGCTAGCTTGACTGATTCTGCGGATGCATCCGCAATATAACCAACTGCTTTGGAGAGAACTGGAAGTGTATTCAGAATCTCCTCCCTAGGCGTACCATTTTTAATATGGTCTTGCAGCTGTGAGAGCCAAAACTCTAAGTTTCTTGCCACGCAAGTGGTGGCTAGGGCTGGCTTCAGACTAGCGACACTTGTCTCCCAAGCTCTTTTTAGGATAATGTCGCCCTTTTTATCCATGCCATCTTTTAGGTGTCCCATGTCTTCAAATGCCAATGAAGAATTTTTTGAGACCTTAGAAAGTGGCGCATCCAATTTGGGATTTTTATTCCAAACTTCTTTTGGATCTTCACTAAAAGGAAATCGCTTTTTGTGACTGGCCGCAAAAAAAGGTTTCCTTTCTGGGTCTGCCCATTCGTTTTTCACGGTATCTGACATTACCGGATGAACTGGGAATACTTTGGATTTTTTCTTCCTCAGACCCTGGTACATCAGGTCATGTTTGGAAGGCAGTTCTTTTTCCTGCTCAATTTCCAAAGTTTCGTAAATGGCCCCAAGCAAATCATCCACGTCTTCTAGAGATAACTTGTATTTGGGTCCCTTTCTTTCTTCTCTCCCATCTTCCTGCTCTGGATCTGAGCTATCGGTAGCCATAACACTAGCTGTGCTGCTGCCCGCTTGCTTTCTCACCGACTCGTGCGACCCTGAGGCGACTTCTGATCTGGTGAGGCCATGGGAGAGGAAACTCCAGTAGGAACTGCTGGAGGTTTAACTTCTGCGATAAACTTTTTGAGATCCTTAAAGGTGTTAGCCATATCATCTCTTACGGATCCAAAAATCTTCGAATAAACTGCATCTGACTGTTTTTCAATCAGTTTGTCAATGCATGTTTTGCATAGCGGCTCTGTGTTTTCCAAGGGCATCTTGGTATTACACTTTGCACACCGCTTCTTGGGAGTGGGCTTTGGCTCTTTAGGTGGTTTCACCTGCCAAAAGATAAACACAGGGGGACCCATGGCGGTGATAAAAAAATACACACTGCACCAAACCATACTAAAGTGCACACCCAGTGACATTAGTAACCCCCTTGCCCCAGCTTGCTAGTGCACCATCACCACCTAGCTGCTGTCCCAATACAAAGGATACAAAGGTCACCCACTGGTGCCTACCTGCATTCTGCTGGTGCTTTTGCCTCCTGGAGCCTGGGCCGATGGAATCTCATCCTCTTCCAGCATCCTGGCTTGCTGTGGCGTTCGATACTGCCGTCTGCAGCCGCGTCCACGCTGCTAACACCAGCCGACCGTTCGAATTTCCCGCGCCTTTAAGGGGATTGGACCAGCTTCCCCGGCGCACGCCGATTGCGTCATTCCTACCCGGAAGTGACGCCCCGCGTCTTCCGGGTCAAACGGCGTTCAGACGTGGGTACACGCCCCCCCCCCCCCGCTGACGCCGCCAAGGGAACGCAGCAATGGCGCCTTTCTCCTCACCTGGGCACAGAAGAAATTCGAACCCGGGACACCTCCTGCCCACAGCCTAAGGAGGGTTGCCCGTGGTCAAAGAACCGTCCTCCTCCACGCCAGTGATGCGGCTCCGGTAAGGTCCACTGACCCCCTGCCACACAGAGACTCCACACAGTCAGCCCTGCTGACACACACTGCTGTACCCGCAGACACCTGTCCCGGTCAGCCCATGGGAGATGGAGCCCCCCCTCAGGTCCTTTTGGCAACATGTCTCCTCCGGACGGAGGAAACACTAAGACTGACCAGGGACCTGAGGGACCGCCTCTTAAGGGGAGGAAAAATTAATGGCAATGTGTTTCCTGATTGTGAGGAGGAGCTCCATCTCTCAAGGGCTGACTTGGAAGACGACTGGGGGAAATAGTCCTTGTACTTGTTTTTTTGTTTGTTTTTGTAGCGATACCCCCAGCTAAGAGGGCTGCCAGTATAATTTTTGGGCCCTGTAGCGCACCGTCAACCCCAAATAATTAGCCCTAACCTCCCTTGGCACAGTTATTAGAGGATAATAGGATTGTGTGGCCTGCAACTCACGGATACACAATCCTGTTATAAAACACACACAGCAATATAGCTATCCTTAAGAGCCCATTCACACAGGGGCGATTCGTCCCGCTCTGTTCAATAGAACCGTTCTAATAGGAGCGACGCAAGTCGCTCCGACTTAGAAAAAGGTTCTTGTACTACTTTGGGGGCGACTCGGGGCGACTTGCATTGACTATACAGAAGTCATTTTGCAAGTCGTCTCTGAAGTCGTCTTCAGATCGCCTTGCCGAGTCGCACCCAAAGTCGTGCCGCCCCTGTGTGAATGGGCTCTAACCGTCTCTTCTGCAAAGTAAATGACACAAACACCAGTATACTTAACCCTTGCACTTTTACTCAGATTTGTGGGGTAAGCATGTAATCAACAGTGTACATATCATGTGCAGAGCCCTGCAATAAAAGAGTATCTCAACAAACAGATAGGTATACAGTACTATGCAGAACTCTAACGGTCCCAGCTGCAGCTATCCTCCCTCGTGGACAAAATGGCGCCCAGAAATGTCTATGCTAAGTCAGGCCTGACTGTACTGTGTAGAAGTTCTGTAGGGGAAAATCTTCGCTAGCAAAACGGTGGTGCACTTGTTGAAGAAATAAACTGTAATCCACAGGGTAAAAGGAGTTTGGATAACTTGGTGAATTTAGAACAAATCTCTAAAGTAACTCCGATGCACTGCCTCTCCGGCGCGCAGCAGCAAACACTAGTGATAACTCCGGATAACAGTTATTGGGCCTAGAGATCCTATATAGTTCTCGGAGCAGGTGCTCTCTCACCCAACCGGACAAGTCTGTGTCCTTGTCTTCCGCTGCTGTGTCTTGGTACACAGATCTCACGACCTCCGGGTCTTCGGTCCTCCTGACGATGATACAGCAACAGCAGGAAAAGACGTCCCTCAGGTTCCTCAGCGAGAGCAGAAGGCTCTTTGGAGAAAGGCCCAGGCTTCAGGCCTTGTATCTCAGCAGGCTCGGAAAGGAGTTCCTCTTGCTGGGCGGGCGGTGTCCAAAGAGACCGAATTCAGCCCCGCCCTTCGGTTAAATAACCCACCCCAGCAGTCCTTGCGCGGGGCAATGCACCCTGGGTGTCCCGTTGCTCACTGGGTACTGTAGTCTCTGGGGGATTAAAGGGCAATACCCCGCTACATTTTTATTAGGGGAATCAACTTGCATGGAGATAGGGTACTTATGTGATGCCAACTTGATTGCAGATAGGAAATTAGGGACTGAAACTATATACACCACTGGTATATACATACTTCTCCTCTTCTACCTCCAGCACAAACTTGCTTGTAGAACTACAACTCCCAGGACCAGCTAGCACTGAATTGCAGGCCTGACACTGGCTCAGCCAGGCTCAAAGCAAAAATGCTTTTTGCAGGCAGGGACCGTGGGCCCCTATGGTGTAGCAAAAATGGTAGTCCTAGTGTTAGCTGTCCCACGTGGCTACTGATCACGTGGGAGTCCCAAGACTCCCTAGCCAATAGGGTCACAGGAACTGCTTCCTGATTGGCCGGGAGGAGAATCAGGAAGACAACAGGGAATATTAAATTGCCATTGTCACACAAGTGGGTGGGCTCCCCGTCCTGTATCATGTAACATAAGGGCATGGATGCCAGTGACATCAATGAACCAACATGGCCACATGGCCATGGTAAATGACATGGCCCAAGTATGGCCTTAGCTCATCCTTAGCTGGACCCCTGCTGTCAGCCGCATCCATCTTAGGTATGAACCGTGAACCCAGCCTTAGTAAAAGAGATAACATGTAGAGCTGCATTTCATAAGTATGGGTCATAAGTATGGGTCACCACACAAATTGGGTTATAGCCCTGTTTTCACTGGGCCATTGGTTGACCTGTGGTCTCCACATGACTGCAAATGGCTGGGAGGAGAAGACAGCACTGCAGCTCACCGCATTACACTGTATCTCCAGAGCAGATACTGTTAGCAGTTTCCTCTAGTGAAGACCAGCGGGGGCTGGTGCTCAATATTTGGGGGGGGGGGTGCAAACAAACCTTCCCCCTCACTTGCACTGCAGCCACCCACGTCACCCCCCCTTCCCGCGTGGGAGATGGACGGGAAGGCACCTGTACCTTAGGAGATGACGAGGGGTAGGGCTGCTGCTCCTCACTCCAGTCGAGCGAAGAGCCGGGGCTTCTCCTCCCGGCCGAACAGACGTTGCTTCTCCTCCCGGCCTAACAGGAAGTGGGTCCTAAGACTCCCTGGCCAATCGGGTCTCAGGTGCCGCTTCCTGATTGGCCGGGAGGAGAATCAGGAGGACATGACTGGTGTAAGGCTGATATGTTAGATGCCCTACCAACCACCCCATTTATACCCCGCTACTTAATCTTAATTTACTAATGAAACACGTAACACTGGATTAAATGGCCAACAATGGCCCCTTTATTAATTTCAAACAACAAAATTTCTTATTTTAATATATGTATATATAACATATATTTATAACCAAAACATTTTACTGCTATGTCTGAGGTTCCTGAAAGAAGGTACTACCATCTCATCGGCTGACCACCACCACCACGGCATCCTGGCCCCTATCCGCGATCCATCTTAAACAGCTGAACTTCAAAAGAAGAAAAACACTCCTGGGGTAACACCCCCGCCAACACCTCTAACATCCCCAACGACACCGGACGACTGGAATCAGTCATCCGGTGGAGTCTTGGCACGCCCCCGTAACGCCGCACGCCCAATGAAAGCATTAGTAACATCTTCAACCCCCCCCAATTTAAACAAGAAAGCCAAACCAGCCATCTTTTCAAATTCAAAAACGCTACAGACACCCCCTCCTCGCAATTCTCAACTCCCAGGATATGCACAGCACACACAACAATATTCAACATGGGACAACGTAACACCAAATGGCGCAACAAACGCACTACCGGCAAAGATGATGCCGACAGTGAATTGATTGCATACACCACCCCCAGGTTATCACAATGAAAACGGACCCTCCGGTCCCTGAACTCCGCCCCCTAAAGCTCCACTGCCAACACAATTGGGAACAACTCCAACATCAAATTCCTGATCAATGCGGACCCCGCCAACTCCTCCGGCCACTGATCCACACACCACCGCCCTTGAAAGTAAGCTGCAAATCCCACAGACCCCGCCGTGTCCGTGAACAGCTCCAGTTCCTTTGCCTGCACTGCGGGCCCCAGCCAGAACGACCTACCGTTGTACTGCTCCAAAAACATCGTCCATACCTGTAAATCGTCCCTGTGGTCCTGACCCAAACGAACAAAGTGATGCAGGGCCTTGACCCCGGCCGTAGCTGCCGCCAAGCGCCTGCAGAACACCCTCCCCTTCGGCATAATCTGGCGCGCAAAGTTGAGTTTCCCCAACATTGACTGCAAGTCTCGCAACTGTACCTTGGAGCGGCGAACCATTGCCACCACGACACCTTAAGATCCTCCAGCTCATCACTCGGCAGCCGGCACTCCATCCGCTCGGTATCAATAACGATACCCAAGAACTTCAACACAGGTACAGGACCTTCCGTCTTGGCCTGTGCCAGCGGAATACCGAAAACTTGAAAAACATGCTGATAGGTGGCCAAAAAAATCAGACAAGAACGATCTTCCAGAGGGCCTATAACCAAAAAATCATCCAAATAGTGCAAAATCGAGCAAAGGCCCGACAAATCCTTGACCACCCATTCCAGAAAGGAACTGAACAACTCAAAATAAGAACAGGAGATAGCGAAACCCATAGGCAGGCAGCTATCCACAAAATACTCCCCTTCCCAACTACACCCCAACAAACGCACGCTATCCGGATGTACCGACAACAAGCGAAAGGCCGATTCAATGTCAGTCTTCGCCATTAGCGCCCCCCTACCAAACCGCTGAACCCACCGTACCACCTCATCAAAGGAAGCATATGACACTGAGCAAAGAGCCGGATCGATTGCATCATTCACTGACCCACCCTTTGGGTGGGAAAGGTGATGAATAAGCCGGAACTGATTCGGTTCTTGCTTAGGGACCACCCCCAATGGCGAGACCACCAAGTCCCCCAATGGCAATTCCGCAAATGGACCCGCCATCCTTCCCAATGCTACCTCCTTCCGCAGTTTACTAGAAACCACGTCCGGGTGATCATATGCCAAACGCAGGTTGGCCGAGACGGGAGGGACTTCCGCCAACTCACTGGGAATTGGGAAACCCTCCTTAAAGCCCAACCACCGCGTCAGCGCCGCTCTCCTGTTCGGATACCTACTTAGGTATGGCGCCATTTTTTCCATCTTCACCGGCGTCCTCCCTTTTTCCAGCGTCGCTCGGTTTTCTCCCTTTCTTGAAGCATTTGGACAAGGGATGGGCACCTCCGCAGCCTGAGCACCTTGCGTCATGAGCTTCATCCACCAACCACTGTCCTTGTGATCCCATTGCAATGATGGTCTCACAGCCTTCCGTTGATGGAACTGCTCGTCGTAGTGCAGCCACGCTACCCCCCCTCCCCCCCCCCCCCCATACACCCTCTGGGCCTCACTAATTGAATCGAGATAACAGAAAAGGGCCGAACAATTTTCCGGCGCCTTTTCCCCGATAACACTAGCAAAAATGTTAAAAGCCTGCATCCAGTTCGCAAATGTGCGCGGGATAAGGCGATAACGCAGTTTTTCCTCTTCTTCATTTTTGCTCTCGTCCGGCTTAACCTTATCCAGATTAAACTTCTCGAGCGGCAGCAGCGAGAAGATCTCCACTAAGGATGAGCTCCGGCGTGTTCGCACACTCCACATGCAGAGCCCGCCAGGAAGTCGGCACTGCACTGCGCTTATCACAGGCAGTGAGACGTTTCCCGATCTCTGCAGCCTTTTTTTAAGCCAATTGGAGCCTCCATGAGTCCGGCGCTCCGCATGTAGATTAGGGGGCCGGACGCATTGATAGGGGGGACCGCGCCCGTGCATAAGCGGCCGCCACTGCCCACAACCTCCCCTCTACCTGCCCACACAGCAAATACCAGGGCTGCCAACCACCACTAAATTCAAGGACAGTTTGTAAAATCCGTAATTTTTACATCTGTCCATAAATGTTTGTTACAGACATGCAGTATTTTACAAACTGTCCATGAATTTAGGTTAGGTTCACACTACCGTAGGTGATTGTGGGAAACACAGCTGTTCCCGCACCCGCAATCAAAACATGCTGCTCTTTACAGGCGCGCGGGTCTGGCAGTCATTCTTAATGGCACCCCCACGCATCTAAAAACTGCGTCATCAGGTGTGGGAACCGACGGGACATCGCATGGTGGAAAAGCATCATGTGATTTCCTGGCCCCTGTGGTTTAAATATAGCGCAGGAACATTTTTCCTGCATGAAGCGCAAGAACAGCAGTCCATTCAAATGAAATGCCCGAGCAAATGCGCCCAAGACAATTCCTCTTCTTCCAATGTGGCCCAGGAAGGTCAAAAGGTTGGACACCTTTGTGCTAAAGGATTTGTATTTCTGTCCATCCATTCCTGGGATTTCCACAGCTCTGTCCCACAAAATATCTCTATCTGGCAGGATAGGAGACTAGATTTCTCTCTGCTGTAGTTCAGTAATATTTACAGGCCTTGTCCCTCCCTAATCCTTGGACTGGACAATCAAAAATCAGCAGACTAATGGGCTCATCTTTCTGTCGCTCTGTTCTCTCCTCCAACCAGCATGTTCCTTGTCAGCACTACAACGCAACTGACTGGCTCCTTGTACTGCCTTTCCTTCTAGTCCGTGCCTCTGCTGAACTACCCAAGTTTAATAGTGGGTCTAATTCTGCGATTTGCGCTGCTAACATTTAAAATGTACATTTAATGGTGCATAAATGAATCTAGAACTTCATTAATCTGTGTCTTTTACATCTGTCTGGAGTTCTGCTTTAATCTGTACGGTAAACATTGATTACATATCTTCCTGCAGATGATGATTACCACTCCGACTGGAGGACACATAGGCTTTGTACAAGTAGAATCAGAAATGCCTAAACTCCTAAAGATGTCAATTCAGCTGCTGATTGGAAAGTTTACCGCTGTTGTGCCCGCTTGGGACATTGTAAAAAACACGTACTTGGACAAAGTAGTGGTGAGTCCTTCATCTCCTCTATTCTAGGTACATGAAAACCAAAGGCCTGCAAGGTTATCCAGCTGGTTTTCTTTAAAAAGCAGCCACAGCCGGAATAGAAAAGCCTGTCCCCTGCCAGCATGCTAAGAAGTCCACTTGCTCTCAGTGTGGAATGGGTGGTTCTCCCTGCAGAGGTCTGACATACACCCCCCCCCCCCCCCCCCGCTGTATCAGACCTAGAGCTCTCCAATCACCAAGGAGCTGTGCTAGAGACACTAGGGGGAGAGCAGGCAGCCCCAAATCGTATGTATAGCCACTTACCAACCGCATAACAACGTTATACAGCGGCAAACTGGCTCTCCTGCTTCCAGGTAGGGGTTGCGCCATCACGCCGCTTATGCTGTGTATAGTCACAGCAGTAGCCGATGAGTGGGTGCCGGCCAATGGATGTCCGCCGACACCTGCTGACCAGTGAGGAGAATGACAGAACAGAGCTCCGTCTATGTAAACAAGGCAGAGCTCTGCCCTGGCAGCGGTGGATGTGCTGGATTTTGCTTCCCTTCAAAGCAGGGACTAAAATCCAGCACACCACTTAGTAAAAGCACCACATAGTACACAAAAACACTGGCTGGGCACAGTTAACCCTTTGATTGCGCCTGATATTTAGCCCCTTTCCCAGCCAGTGTCTTTAGTACAGTGAGAGTGCATATTTTTACCACTGATCACTGTATTAAAATAGCATAGAAAAGGTGCCTGCTTAATTCTTAACCACTTCAATGCAGGACATTTTAACCCCCTTCCTGCCCAGGCCAATTTTCAGCTTTCAGCGTTGTCACACTTTGAATGAGAATTGTGCGGTCATGCGACGACATACCCAAATTACATTTTGATCATTTTTGCCCCACAAATAGAGCTTTCTTTTGGTGGTATTTAATCACCTCTGCGGTTTTTATTTTTTGCGCTATAAACAAAAAAAGACAGACGATTTAAAAAAAAAAAACACAATATTTATTACTTTTTGCTATAATAAATATCCCATTTTTAAAAAAAAAACAAAACAATTTTTTTTCCTTAGTTTCGGCTGATATGTATTCTACATATTTTTGGTAAAAAAAATTGCAATAAGCGTATTAATTGGATTGCGCAAAAGTTATAGCATCTACAAAATAGGTTATTGATTTATGGCATTTTTATTATTGTTTTTTTTTTTTACTAGTAAAGGCGGCGATCTGCGATTTTTATCGGGAGTGCCACATTGGGGCGAACATATCGGACATATTTGACACTATTTTGGGACCATTTACATTTATACAGCGACCAGAGCTATAAAAATGCACTGATTACTGTATAAATGTCACTGGCAAGGAAGGGGTTGACACTAGGGGGCGATCAAGGTGTTAAATATGTTACCTAGGGAGTGATTATAACTGTAGGGGGAGGGGACTCACAAGGGGAGGAGACCGATCGGTGTTCCTCTGTACTGGGAACACACCATCGGTCTCCTCTCACCTGACAGGACGCGGGTCTGTGTGTTTAAACACACAGATCCATGTCCCTGCTCTGTTAAGAGTAATCGCGGGTGCCTGGTAAACATCGCGACTGCCGGGCATGTGCATTGGGTCCCGAGTGATGCGGCGCACGCTCTCTGCAATGCCCAGGACGTCATATGACGGCCGCCCGGAGGAACAAAGGGTTCCTGCGGCCGTCATATTACAATGGGGCAGTATGGAAGTGGTTAAATAAAATCAGTGAAGCTGCCACCTTTAGGCTCCATTCCCACCTAGGCGATTTGAATCGCCGGGCGGAATTGCCACAATTCCAAATCGCGGCAAAACTAGGGACGCGTTTGCGATGCCATTACTTCTTAATGGCACCCCAATCGCGCCGCAATATTGCCACGCGATAAATCACGCTGCAATCATGGGCAATCGCAATGCGCGTCGCTGTCGCCCAAAAGAAGCTCCTGCTCTTTTTTGAGCGGCAAGCTTTGCGCGTTACGATTGCAGTGCGACAATCGCTGCAAATTCGCGGTACGTTTCAGGTGCCATTAAGAAATAATGGCATTGCAAAGCGTCCCGTGTTTTGTCGCCATTTGGAATCGCAACGATTCCTTCCGCAAATCAAATCGCCTAGGTGTGAACCATAGGTGTGCGCAGCCTATTGCATTAGGGTGTGCTCAAACACGCACGCCTTTCTCTGCAGCTGCACTGCACAGTGAATGAATTGGAAGTGCTCTTTGCTGAGCGACTTCCTGTTCATTCACAAATTACCAATTTACTATGCTTCACTTATGATTGAACACAGTGTGTTCACTGTGTACATTTAGAAAAGGAGGGGGTGGGTAAATTACATATTGATTAGCCCCTTCCCCCACTCTCCATCCTGAATCATCCCCAACAGCAGCCGGGCGGAGAGTAGAGGAGAGGATGGAAGCCAGCAACACTGTGGTGTCGGGGGGAGGGGTAACAACATGGGGCTGAGAGTCTGGGCAGTAGAGTGACCACATTTCCAAACTACCATTCAGGGACACCCCCCCTTCCCAAAAATCAGCTTGTGCTGTAATGAATCACAGCACAGTGATTGGACACAAGAGGCGGGATTTATGATTTCTCCAATCACAAGCAGGGGGCGGGATTGTGCTCCTCCAGGCGTTCCCGGCCAGGACAAGTACTGTCAGTGAGTAAAGCGGTGATGTGGCGGTCTTTTTTGGGGGCATCAGATTGGCCCGGGGGGTGGCTTTGTCAGTTTCATTCCGGGACACAGTATTGTCCTAGAATGAAGGTGGCCGGGACAGACCTGCAAAATGCGGGACTTTCCTGGGCAATCCGGGACAAAACGGCACTACACTGAGTGATTAGGGTGTGCCCAGGCACACCTGGCACACCCATTGTGCATGCCTATGGTATGAATAGAGCCTTATGCCGCGTACACACGACCGTTTTTAATGTCATTGAAAAAACAACGTTTTTCTCGACGTGATTCTTCTCAAGCCTGCCTTGCCTACACACGATCGTGAAAAAAAATGCTTGAGCAAAGCGCGGTGACGTACGAAACGTAGGACGGCAATATAAAGGGGAAGTTCCATTCGGATGGCGCCATCCTTTGGGCTGCTTTTCCTGATCCTCATGTTAGTAAAGTTTGGTGAGAGACGATTCGCGCTTTTCAGCCTCGTGCTCTTCAGGCCGTTACAGCGTGACGAATGTGCTATCTCCCATTCTGAACGCTAGTTTTACCAGAACGAGCGCTCCCGTCTTATAACTTGCTTCTGAGCATGCGCGTTTTTTTCACGTCGTTAAAGCCTACACATGGCCGTTTTTCACGACGAGAAAAACGACGACGTGAAAAAACGAAGAGAAAAAATATAGCATGTTCCAAATTTTTAATGCCCATTTTTCACGTCGCGAAAAATGCTCTGGAGCCTACACACGATCGTTTTTAATGACCAAATAAAAAAATGGCATTTTTCTCGTCATGAAAAACGGTCGTGTGTACGCGGCATTAAAGTAAATATCACTCTATAATTAAGAAAAAAGGCAAGACGCAAACACCCATAAATGCTAAAACATACTTCACAAAAGGTGAAAATTAATGTCCATTTGTGTAAAAATAATAATAAAAAAAGTCTATAAACATGCTTTCAAATTCACAACCATGCGTTCAGATTCCCTGTGTGCTCTTAAGAAAATCTTGCAGCTGTGCCACCACAGATCACCAGACTGCTGGATGTAAAGCAAGCTGATTACATTGGTGTCACATTAACAAGTGAGTGCAATATTCTGCATTTTTTATATACCATGGCTCAATAAATACTACACGCTGCATCTCTGGTGACAAGTGAGCGCTGCATTTCTGGTGACAAGTAACAAGCTGCATCTCTGGTGACAAGTGAGCGCTGCATTTCTGGTGACAAGTAACAAGCTGCATCTCTGGTGACAAGTGAGCGCTGCATCTTTGGTGACAAGTAACAAGCTGCATCTGGTGACAAGTGAGCGCTGCATCTCTGGTGTCAAGTAACAAGCTGCATCTTGGTGACAAGTGAGCGCTGCAGCTCTGGTGACAAGTAACAAGCTGCATCTGGTTACAAGTGAGCGCTGCATCTTGATGACAAGTGAGTGCTGCATCTCTGGTGACAAGTGAGCGCTGCATCTTGGTGACAAGTGAGCGCTGCATCTCTGGTGACAAGTGAGCGCTGCATCTCTGGTGACAAGAAACAAGCTGCATTTGGTGACAAGTGAGCGCTGCATCTGGTGACAAGTGAGCGCTGCATCTTGGTGAAAAGTGAGCGCTGCATCTTGGTGACAAGTGAGAGCTGCATCTTGGTGACAAGTGAGCGCTGCATCTTGGTGACAAGTGAGCGCTGCATCTCTGGTGACAAGAAACAAGCTGCATCTTGGTGACAAGTGAGCGCTGCATCTTGGTGACAAGTGAGCGCTGCATCTTGGTGACAAGTGAGCGCTGCATCTTGGTGACAAGTGAGCGCTGCATCTCTGGCGACAAGTAACAAGCTGCATCTTGGTGACAAGTGAGCGCTGCATCTTTGGTGACAAGTAACAAGCTGCATCTTGGTGACAAGTGAGCGCTGCATTTCTGGTGACAAGTGAGCGCTGCATCTTGGTGACAAGTGAGCGCTGCATCTTGGTGACAAGTGAGCGCTGCATCTCTGGTGACAAGTGAGCGCTGCATCTCTGGTGACAAGAAACAAGCTGCATCTTGGTGACAAGTGAGCACTGCATCTCTGGTGTCAAGTAACAAGCTGCATCTTGGTGACAAGTGAGCGCTGCAGCTCTGGTGACAAGTAACAAGCTGCATCTGGTTACAAGTGAGCGCTGCATCTTGATGACAAGTGAGTGCTGCATCTCTGGTGACAAGTGAGCGCTGCATCTTGGTGACAAGTGAGCGCTGCATCTCTGGTGACAAGTGAGCGCTGCATCTCTGGTGACAAGAAACAAGCTGCATTTGGTGACAGGTGAGCGCTGCATCTGGTGACAAGTGAGCGCTGCATCTTGGTGAAAAGTGAGCGCTGCATCTTGGTGACAAGTGAGAGCTGCATCTTGGTGACAAGTGAGCGCTGCATCTTGGTGACAAGTGAGCGCTGCATCTCTGGTGACAAGAAACAAGCTGCATCTTGGTGACAAGTGAGCGCTGCATCTTGGTGACAAGTGAGCGCTGCATCTTGGTGACAAGTGAGCGCTGCATCTTGGTGACAAGTGAGCGCTGCATCTCTGGCGACAAGTAACAAGCTGCATCTTGGTGACAAGTGAGCGCTGCATCTTTGGTGACAAGTAACAAGCTGCATCTTGGTGACAAGTGAGCGCTGCATTTCTGGTGACAAGTGAGCGCTGCATCTTGGTGACAAGTGAGCACTGCATCTTGGTGACAAGTGAGCGCTGCATCTCTGGTGACAAGTGAGCGCTGCATCTCTGGTGACAAGAAACAAGCTGCATCTTGGTGACAAGTGAGCACTGCATCTCTGGTGACAAGTAACAAGCTGCATCTGGTGACAAGTGAGCGCTGCATCTTGGTGACAAGTGAGAGCTGCATCTTGGTGACAAGTGAGTGCTGCATCTCTGGTGACAAGTAACAAGCTGCATCTGGTGACAAGTAAGCGCTGCATCTTGGTGACAAGTGAGCACTGCATCTGGTGACAAGCGAGTTCTGCATCTTGGTGACAAGTGAGCACTTCATCTCTGGTGACAAGTGAGCGCTGCATTTCTAGTGACAAGTAACAAGCTGCATCTTGGTGACAAGTGAGAGCTACATCTTGGTGACAAGTGAGCGCTGCATCTTGGTGACAAGTGAGCGCTGCATCTTGGTGACAAGTGAGCGCTGCATCTTGGTGACAAGTGAGCGCTGCATCTCTGGTGAGCGCTGCATCTCTGGTGACAAGTAACAAGCTGCATCTTGGTGACAAGTGAGCGCTGCATTTCTGGTGACAAGTGAGTGCTGCATCTTGGTGACAAGTGAGCGCTGCATCTTGGTGACAAGTGAGCACGTCATCTCTGGTGACAAGTGAGCGCTGCATTTCTAGTGACAAGTAACAAGCTGCATCTTGGTGACAAGTGAGAGCTACATCTTGGTGACAAGTGAGCGCTGCATCTTGGTGACAAGTGAGCGCTGCATCTTGGTGACAAGTGAGCGCTGCATCTTGGTGACAAGTGAGCGCTGCATCTCTGGTGAGCGCTGCATCTCTGGTGACAAGTGAGCACTGCATCTCTGGTGACAAGTAACAAGCTGCATCTGGTGACAAGTGAGCGCTGCATCTTGGTGACAAGTGAGAGCTGCATCTTGGTGACAAGTGAGTGCTGCATCTCTGGTGACAAGTAACAAGCTGCATCTGGTGACAAGTAAGCGCTGCATCTTGGTGACAAGTGAGCACTGCATCTGGTGACAAGCGAGTTCTGCATCTTGGTGACAAGTGAGCACTTCATCTCTGGTGACAAGTGAGCGCTGCATTTCTAGTGACAAGTAACAAGCTGCATCTTGGTGACAAGTGAGAGCTACATCTTGGTGACAAGTGAGCGCTGCATCTTGGTGACAAGTGAGCGCTGCATCTTGGTGACAAGTGAGCGCTGCATCTTGGTGACAAGTGAGCGCTGCATCTCTGGTGAGCGCTGCATCTCTGGTGACAAGTAACAAGCTGCATCTTGGTGACAAGTGAGCGCTGCATTTCTGGTGACAAGTGAGTGCTGCATCTTGGTGACAAGTGAGCGCTGCATCTTGGTGACAAGTGAGCACTTCATCTCTGGTGACAAGTGAGCGCTGCATTTCTAGTGACAAGTAACAAGCTGCATCTTGGTGACAAGTGAGAGCTACATCTTGGTGACAAGTGAGCGCTGCATCTTGGTGACAAGTGAGCGCTGCATCTTGGTGACAAGTGAGCGCTGCATCTTGGTGACAAGTGAGCGCTGCATCTCTGGTGAGCGCTGCATCTCTGGTGACAAGTAACAAGCTGCATCTTGGTGACAAGTGAGCGCTGCATTTCTGGTGACAAGTGAGTGCTGCATCTTGGTGACAAGTGAGCGCTGCATCTTGGTGACAAGTGAGCGCTGCATCTCTGGTGACAAGTGAGCGCTGCATCTCTGGTGACAAGAAACAAGCTGCATCTTGGTGACAAGTGAGCACTGCATCTCTGGTGACAAGTAACAAGCTGCATCTGGTGACAAGTGAGCGCTGCATCTTGGTGACAAGTGAGAGCTGCATCTTGGTGACAAGTGAGTGCTGCATCTCTGGTGACAAGTAACAAGCTGCATCTGGTGACAAGTAAGCGCTGCATCTTGGTGACAAGTGAGCACTGCATCTGGTGACAAGCGAGTTCTGCATCTTGGTGACAAGTGAGCACTTCATCTCTGGTGACAAGTGAGCGCTGCATTTCTAGTGACAAGTAACAAGCTGCATCTTGGTGACAAGTGAGAGCTACATCTTGGTGACAAGTGAGCGCTGCATCT
Source organism: Rana muscosa (assembly GCA_029206835.1). Classification (NCBI taxonomy): domain Eukaryota; kingdom Metazoa; phylum Chordata; class Amphibia; order Anura; family Ranidae; genus Rana; species Rana muscosa. The sequence continues at coordinate 349,227,667 of CM055118.1, read as the reverse complement.
TGGTGACAAGTGAGCGCTGCATCTTGGTGACAAGTGAGCGCTGCATCTTGGTGACAAGTGAGCGCTGCATCTCTGGTGAGCGCTGCATCTCTGGTGACAAGTAACAAGCTGCATCTTGGTGACAAGTGAGCGCTGCATTTCTGGTGACAAGTGAGTGCTGCATCTTGGTGACAAGTGAGCGCTGCATCTTGGTGACAAGTGAGCACTTCATCTCTGGTGACAAGTGAGCGCTGCATTTCTAGTGACAAGTAACAAGCTGCATCTTGGTGACAAGTGAGAGCTACATCTTGGTGACAAGTGAGCGCTGCATCTTGGTGACAAGTGAGCGCTGCATCTTGGTGACAAGTGAGCGCTGCATCTTGGTGACAAGTGAGCGCTGCATCTCTGGTGAGCGCTGCATCTCTGGTGACAAGTAACAAGCTGCATCTTGGTGACAAGTGAGCGCTGCATTTCTGGTGACAAGTGAGTGCTGCATCTTGGTGACAAGTGAGCGCTGCATCTTGGTGACAAGTGAGCGCTGCATCTCTGGTGACAAGTGAGCGCTGCATCTCTGGTGACAAGAAACAAGCTGCATCTTGGTGACAAGTGAGCACTGCATCTCTGGTGACAAGTAACAAGCTGCATCTGGTGACAAGTGAGCGCTGCATCTTGGTGACAAGTGAGAGCTGCATCTTGGTGACAAGTGAGAGCTGCATCTTGGTGACAAGTGAGCGCTGCATCTCTGGTGACAAGTAACAAGCTGCATCTGGTGACAAGTAAGCGCTGCATCTTGGTGACAAGTGAGCACTGCATCTGGTGACAAGCGAGTTCTGCATCTTGGTGACAAGTGAGCACTTCATCTCTGGTGACAAGTGAGCACTTCATCTCTGGTGACAAGTAACAAGCTGCATCTGGTGACAAGTAACATGCTGCATCTTGGTGACAAGTGAGTGCTGCATCTTGGTGACAAATGAGCACTGCATCTCTGGTGACAAGTAACAAGCTGCATCTGGTGACAAGTAAGCGCTGCATCTTGGTGACAAGTGAGCACTGCATCTGGTGACAAGCGAGTTCTGCATCTTGGTGACAAGTGAGCACTTCATCTCTGGTGACAAGTGAGCGCTGCATTTCTAGTGACAAGTGAGAGCTGCATCTTGGTGACAAGTGAGCGCTGCATCTTGGTGACAAGTGAGCGCTGCATCTTGGTGACAAGTGGGTGCTGCATCTCTGGTGACAAGTGAGCGCTGCATCTCTGGTGACAAGTGAGCGCTGCATCTCTGGTGACAAGTGAGCGCTGCATCTCTGGTGACAAATGAGCGCTGCATCTCTGGTGACAAGTGAGCGCTGTATCTCTGGTGACAAGTGAGCGCTGCATCTGTGGTGTCAAGTAACAATCTGCATCTTGGTGACAAGTGAGCGCTGCAGCTCTGGTGACAAGTAACAAGCTGCATCTGGTGATGACAAGTGAGCGCTGCATCTCTGGTGACAAGTGAGCGCTGCATCTCTGTTGACAAGTGAGCGCTGCATCTCTGGTGACAAGTGAGCGCTGCATCTTGGTGACAAGTAAGCACTGCAGCTCTGGTGACAAGTGAGTGCTGCATCTCTGGTGACAAGTGAGCGCTGCATCTCTGGTGACAAGTAAGCACTGCAGCTCTGGTGACAAGTAAGCGCTGCAGCTCCATCTGGTGACAATTGAGTGCTGCAGTTCTGGGGACAAGTGAGAGATGCAGCTCTGGTGATAAGTAGCAAGCTGCATCTTTGGTGACAAGTGAGCGCTGCATCTCTGGTGACAAGTAACAAGCTGCATCTGGTGACAAGTAATAAGCTGCAGCTCTGTGACAAGTGAGCGCTGCAGCTCTGGCGACAAGTAACAAGCTGCATCTCTGGTGACAAGTGAGCACTGCATCTTTGTGACAAGTGAGCGCTGCATCTTTGTGACAAGTGAGCGCTGCATCTCTGGTGACAAGTAACAAGATGCATTTGATGACAAGTGAGTGCTGCAGCTCTGGTGACAAGTAACAAGCTGCATCTGGTGACAAGTGAGCGCTGCATCTTGGTGACAAATAACAAGTTGCATCTTAGTGACAAGTGAGTGCTTCATCTCTGGTGACAAGTGAGCGCTGCATCTCTGGTGACAAGCTGCATCTGGTAACACGTGAATGCTGCATTTCTGGTGACAAGTAACAAGTGCATCTTTGTGACAAGTGAGCGTTGCATCTTGGTGACAAGTGAGTGCTGCATTTCTGGTGGCAAGTAACAAGCTGCATCTGGTGACAAGTGAGTGTTGCATCTAGTGACAAGTGAATGCTGCATCTCTGGTGACAAGTAACAAGTGCATCTTTGTGACAAGTGAGTGTTGCATCTCTGTAACAAGTAACGAGCTGCATCTTGGTGACAAGTGAGTGCTGCATTTCTGGTGGCAAGTAACAAGCTGCATCTGGTGACAAGTGAGTGCTGCATTTCTGGTGGCAAGTAACAAGCTGCATCTGGTGACGAGTGTTGGATCTAGTGACAAGTGAATGCTGCATCTCTGGTGACAAGTAACAAGTGCATCTTTGTGACAAGTGAGTGTTGCATCTCTGTAACAAGTAACGAGCTGCATCTTGGTGACAAGTGAGTGCTGCATTTCTGGTGGCAAGTAACAAGCTGCATCTGGTGACAAGTGAGTGCTGCATCTGGTGTAAAGTAAAAAGCTGCATCTGGTGACAAGTGATGTGTCAAGTGACACAATGCATCTGGTGGCAGGCGATGTGCCAAGTGACATGCCCTGGGCTCCCATTGATTCGGCATTATGGTGAGTTGAACTTTTTAATTTTATATTACAATGTAATAATAGAAATAATGCGCTTCAATCATCCTGACACCATACCAACCATGGTGCCATGATAAATGAAGCGCTAACACCAGGTGTTTGGAGTATCTTTATCTGCTGATTGTTAAACTTTCTGGCATACACCTATTTCTATTGTGGTGTATGATCTGGGCCTGCTGTCCCTCCATCCCTCTTTCTTTCCTTGCTCGTTCTCCTTCCCTCCCTTATCTCTTTCTCCCTCTCTCTTTTTCCCTTTCTCTCTCCCTCCATCCCGTTTTCATCTCAGACTCTAACCACACCCCATTTAGGCCACGCCCAATTCTTAGCATTAACCATGCCCGTTTCGCCCGCCCCATGCCGTGCCTACAAACGAACGCCCCGCCCCCTGATTATAATAGGACAAAGGTGTCCCTAGACATTTTTTGACAATGTTGGCAACTATGCACTATCGCTTACTCCGCTTGCTAGATTTAGCTGGAGTACTCTCCTGCTATACTGAGTGCGTGCACCTGAGAAGCTATGAGCATTGGAGACTTCTGACAATTCATAGTTAGTTATTTATTTGCCTAGTAGATAGAATTCGCTGTCATGGTTTTAGTTGCAAACTACTGGGACAATATTCATATCTCTGACTAATGTACCGTATATACTCGAGTATAAGCCGAGTTTTTCAGCACTTTTTTTGTGCTGAAAATGCCCCCCTCGGCTTATATTCGAGTCACCTTTTTGTGCCTGATCTCCTGGACTCTGGGGACCCGGTACTGGCCGGCCGTAGGTCCTCTGGACCCCAAACTTGGCCCACATGTAGCCCCACTCTTGTTGTCCTGGGAGCCTACGGCCGGGGAGCACCGATTTTTCAAAGCTGGGCACCCCTTCCATAGACTCCCATGTTAAACAGTCGTTTCTCTGGTGATTTTGGGGACCCGGTACCGGCCGGTCATAGGTCCTCTGGACCCGAAACTTGGCACACATGTAGCCCTATTTTTCCTCTAAGTGTGCAAAGTCTGTTGTCTGGGGGATCTACGGCCGGGGAGCACCAATTTTTCAAAGCCGGGCACCCCTTACATAGACTCCCATGTTAAACGTCAGTCTAGGCATGGACACAGCGAGGCATGGACACAGCGAGGCATGGGCACAGTGAGGCATGGGCACAGTGAGGCATGGGCACAGTGAGGCAAAGTGAGTCACAGTGAGGCTTTCATTTGACTAAACTGGGTAAATAGAGAGCCCAGAGGTCTCCGGTGTGGTGATAGGCTGATGAATAGCTTACACCCCAAGAGTTTCCTAGGACGCACTCTGACCCTAATATTATCCTGCATTGCTGCTTTATCTTCTATTATGTTAGAAATTGGATGTGTGAGAATGGTTCTGGTCCTGGGCTTGTGTTTTTAAACTAGCAACGTTGTCATTTTTTATCCAGCACTACTGTGCAATCACCTATTGTGTATGCCTATTATTCATATTGTTTCAAACATTTGTTCAAAAAAGTTGCATTAAGAAGAATACCGCAGGCTGCCCCCCTTTTTATATGGGACACCTAGTGGGTCTTTTCCTCACCTATTTTTTCTGGTAATGTGTTTTGTTCAATAGTGGGGGCTCCACCTCACTTTAGGTGAGTCAGTGCTCCTGAGCCTGATTGGCCTAGGGAGAATTTAAGGCCATAAGGATCCTGCCTCAGGCTGGGTTTACACTTTGTCAGGAACCATGAATCAGACTGAGACAGAAGTGCAGTAAAAATCACACTGTTTAATAATAATGCTAAAAATGTATAACAGAGAAAACATAGTCAAAATATAGCCAGAGTTTGGTACCCTGTAATGGATAGTCAGACAAGCCAGGACATCAGGGAGCCAGGGTTCAGCGTATTACAGAACAAGCCAAGTAATCAGGAAAACTGTGAATAAGTGTAGTGGAACAGCAAGCAGGATCAGGAACCAGAAGGGACGTCAGCCAAGCAAGTCTTAAACAGGAACACAGGAGAGAGTCTCTTGATATGTTGACCAAGGCGAAGGCAGAGAGGATCTGAACTGAACAGCTTAAGTAACCAGCAGGACTGACGGGCAGGATATCATCACCAGGTGAGTCACTGTGGAAAAATTAGAGCTGGCAATTAACCGACAGCTGAGCGGCCTGCTCTGAGAAGGAAGGGCTGAGCTCAGCCCTGACAGTATCCCCTCCTCAACTACCCCTCCCCCTCAGAGGACCACCAGGTTTGAGGGGAAAACGTCTATGGAAAGCACGGAGGATGACAGGGACATGTACGTCCGAGGATGAGACCCAAGAGTGTTCCTCCGTACCATACCCTTTCCAATGAACCAGGTACTGTATGCACCCACGGAACCTACGGGAGTCAACAATGGACTGTACTTCATACTCCTCATGGTTCTCAACCTGTACTGGGTGAGGACGTGGCGTTTACAGACCAAAGGTTTTAATAAGGAGACACGGTATACATTTGAGATAGTAGAAGGAAGGTCTAAAGCGTAAGCCACTGGGTTAATCCTGCGGAGAATACGGAAAGGCCCAATCAACCGAGGTGACAACTTCAGTGAGGGAACCCAGAGCCGGAGGTTGCGAGATGAACCCAACCTGGTAAGAAGGAGCAGGGAGGTGTCTGCGGTCAGCATGGAGTCTGTACCTATCATTGGCATGTCGCAAGGCCTCCTGGACTTGTACCCAAGTGAAATGAAGACCACGGAGATGCTACTCTAACGCAGGAATACTCTGAGAAACAAATTAGTCAGGCAACATGGATGGTTGAAAACCATAGTTCGTCATAAACGGGGACAATCCAGAAGCAGAATTCAAGGCACGATTGTGAGCAAACTCCGCCCAAGGTAAGGAGGTCTGACCAGTTGTTATTATAGTAAAAAATATAGCAACGTAGAAACTGCTTCAAGGACTGGTTGGCTCGTTCTGCGGCCCCATTAGACTGGGGGTGATACGCAGAGGAGAAAGAAAGCTGAATTGCCAGCTGTGCGCAAAAAAGGGATTTTTATAACAGCTTACCTGTAAAATCCTTTTCTTGGAGTACATCACGGGACACAGAGCGACTTAGTCATTACTAATGGGTTATATAGATTACCTTCAGGTGCTGGCACTGGCCACTTCCAAACCGGAAGTACCCTCCCCTATATAAGCCCCTCCCATCCGGGAGCACCTCAGTTTTGTAGCAAAGCAATAAGTGTCCCAAAAAGAGGTGTGGGAGCTCTGTGTCCCGTGATGTACTCCAAGAAAAGGATTTTACAGGTAAGCTGTTATAAAAATCCCTTTTTCTTTTTCGTACATCACGGGACACAGAGCGACTTAGTCATTACTAATGGGACGTCCCAAAGCAATGCCAAATGAGGGGAGGGATACATAAGCTGGGCGCCATCAGGCATGAGGCTCTTTTGCGGCCTGCAACACACTGCGCCCAAAGGCGACATCCTCCTGACTTCTGACGTCTACCTGGTAGAATCTAGTAAACGTGTGTACTAAGGACCATGTTGTGGCCTTACAGACTTGAGCCAGGGAGGCTTGGTGATGCACTGCCCATGAAGTTCCAACTGCTCTTGTGGAGTGCGCCCTAACTTTGAACGGAGGCGGTCTCCTTTTCAAGCCATAGGCTTGTATTATGACCTGTCGAATCCACTTGGCTAAAGTAGATTTTTGATGCTGCCTGACCCTTTCTGGGGCCTTCCGGCAGAACAAACAAAGTATCCGTTCTACGAATCTGAGCAGTGGCTTTAAGATAACTGCTTTTACTACATCCAAAGAATGCAATAACTTTTCCTCTACCGAACTAGGTTTGGGGAAAAAGGAAGGAAGAACCACATCTTGGTTCAAATGGCACCTCGATACCACCTTAGGAAGAAGGCTGGATGAGGACGTAATACTACTCTGTCCTTATGGATAACCAGATATGGCTCCTTACAGGACAAGGCGGCTAATTCCGATACTCTTTTAGCCGAACAAATGGCTACTAAGAAAATCAATTTCCTGGTGAAAAGAACCAAGGAAATGTGCCGCAATGGTTCAAATGGTTGTTTCTGTAGAACCGACAGAACCAGGTTTAAGTCCCATGGACATATGGGAATACTAACCGGAGGGCTAATACGCATCACTCCTTGTATGAAAGCTTTGACTAATGAATGCAAAGCCAAGGGCCTTTGAAAAAAATATTGACAAGGCCGTCTGACCCTTGATAGTACTCAAGGCAAGCTTCCTATGTACAGCCCACTGTAGGAAGTCCAGAATCCTACCTATTACGTACTTACGTGGATGCCATTTCCTGGCCTCACACCACGTGATGTACGCCTTCTAGATCCTATAATAGATCTGCCTGGATACCGGCTTCCTGGCATTGATCATGGTAGATACCACAGGATTAGAGAGCCCTCTCTTTTTTAGAATGTGGGCTTCAATAGCCAGGCCGTCAAACCTAGGGCTGGTAAGGAAGGGTAGTATATCGGTCCTTGCGAAAGCAGGTCCGGACGATGTGGGAGGGTCCAAGGACTTCCCACTGACATTTTTACAATCTCCGCGTACCATGCCCTTCGGGGCCACGCTGGAGCCACCAGAATCACTGGTTTCTTTTCTACCCTGATTCTGCGGATTAATCGCGGTGGGAATGCATATATCAGCTTGAACTGATCCCAAGGGAACACTAGGGCATCCGAACCGCAAGCTAGGGGATCCTTTGTGCGAGACACAAATCTGTCCACCTTTGCGTTGAATCTGGATGCTAGCAGATCTACATCCGGTGTTCCCCACCGCTGGCATATTGCCTGGAAAACCTCGGGGTGAAGAGACCATTCCCCGGGCATAATTGCTGGCGACTTAAAAAGTCCGCTCTCCAATTTTCCACTCCTGGGATGAAAACCGCGGATATGGCTGTGACATACCTTTCTGCCCATTCCAGGATGCAATTCGCTTCCCTCTGGGCTGCACGACTCCTGGTGCCACCCTGGTGATTGATATATGCCACTGCTGTGGCATTGTCTGATTGAATTCTGACAGGTGACCCTTGGAGTTTGGATGTCCATGCTACTAGGGCATACCGGGCTGCTCGTATCTCTAAGAGATTGGTGGGCAGGGCCTTCTCTGCTTCTGACCACTTGCCCTGGAGAGACCATTGCTCCAGTACTGCCCCCCAGCCTATGAGGCTGGCAACTGTAGTGACCACCTTCCAAGAAACCGGACTGAAGGGTTTCCCTTTTTCCAGATTCTGGTACCAACCACCAATGGAGGCTCTTGCGAACGGAAGGGGACAGGGACATTGGTAAGTCTAAAGCCTGAACTTTTTTGTTCCAGGCTGACAGTATGGCCCTCTGCAAGTTCCTTGAATGGAATTGACCGTAGGGTACCGCTTCGAATGAAGCCACCATTTTTCCCAGCAGCCTTATACACAGGCGTATGGATGGTTTTTCTTTTTTGTACCCACTAAGTGGGTCAAATCTTTCAAAGACGACACCTTCTCTGGAGGTAAGAAAATCTTTCTCTGATTTGAATCCAGTCTTAGCCCCCAAGTATTCCAGGCTTTTGACTGGTTTTAGGGCTGACTTGTCTCGGTTGATAATGCAACCGTGAGATTCCAGATACTTGATTATCTTGTGAACGACCACTTCTAGTTTTTTTCACTGAGTGGTCTATCAGCAACAAGTCGTCTAGATATGCCATTATCGTTACACCTTGTGTTCCTAGTTTGGCCAATCGTAGGGCCAGAATTTTTGTGAACACTCGTGGTGCCGTGGCCAGACCGAAAGGTAAGGCTCTGAACTGAAAATGGCGCCCTTCTACTGCAAGGCGTAGAAATTTCTGGTGGGCCGGACAGATGGGAATATGCAAATAAGCATCCCTTATGTCGATCGAGGCTAACCATTCCTGCCCTTGTAGGGCGGTGGCCACCGATCGGATCGACTCCATCCGAAAAAGTCCTGATATGTAGGAACTTGTTTAGCCCTTTTATATTTAATATGGGCCTCATGTCCCCATTTGGTTTGGGGACTGTGACAAGGTTCGAGTAAAACCCGAACCCGTTTTCTTCCAAGGGAACCTTCATGATTACCCTTGGGGCAATAGTTGCTCTAGTGCCAGAAGGAGGGATCCACTCTTCTGGGGATCGCTTGGCACGTTTGACCTTATAAAATGGGCAGGAGGAATGTCTTTTAACTCCAGCCTGTATCCCAGACTTACTGCGGAGATCACCCATCTCTGATGGTGTCCCGCCAGGTCTCTGTGAACAACTGAAGTCTTCCCCTCACCCGACTGAGTGGGGGCAACCCTTCATGACTTAGGGGGAGGTTTTGTACCTCTCTTGACCCAGGGTTTCTTGTTACCCTGTGATTGTCCCTGATTTCTGCCCCCTGGATTTGACCGCGGAGGCCGTCGGAACTGTTTCACAGCCGATGTGCCAGGGACTGGAGAAGTAGGCCTCTTAAAAGAAGGACTTCTACCCTTGTTCTTAACCGGCAAGAGTGTACTTTTACCGGCAGAAGTTTTCTGGATATATTTGTCCAGATCATCTCCAGATAAGCGTTCTCCATGAAATGGGAAGCTAATCAGCAATTTCTTACAGGGAGCTTCAGCAGACCAGTTTTTGAGCCATAGAAGCCTACGCATATGTACTACAGACAGCGTAAAGCGGGATGCCTGTTGGATTGTATCCTTTATGGCGTCCACCGCAACACAAGGCTCTAGGTAGGTCAGCTAGGGCAAGAGCCTGCTGATCTGGTAAGTCCCTTAAGACTTGTTTCAACTGATCTTTCATTGCTTGGCAGACTCCAATCGCTGCTACTGCAGGTTGTGTCACCATGCTTGCTGTAGAGAAAGCAGATTTTAGTAAAGACTCCAATTTTTTATCTATTGGGTCCTTGAACATTGGAACATTATCTACTGGACATGTCAGTGATTTATTTACACAAGAGATGGCTGTGTCCACTGTAGGGACCCTCCATTTTTTTTATTTTTTTTATGAACTTATCCTCCATGGGATAGATCACTGGAAATCTCTTGGGGGGAGTAAATATTTTACAGGATGCTCCCAATCCTGGTAAATAAACCCTTCCAATAAAGGGTGGATTGGGAAGGAACAGACAGTCTGGGGAGCTTTCAGCGACCCCAGCGAGGAGACAGTAGTGGTTGATGGTTCCGCCAGAGGCATTTAAAATGCTGCTCGGACCATGTTAGTCAGAGACTGAACCCATAATCTTTCAGCCTGAGATGCTGAGAAAGGTTCTTCCACTGTTGATTCCTCTATAACTTTATCAACCTCACCTGATCCCCTTCAGGTAGGTCGATCTCTGGGACTGTTCCTCCACTAACAGGCACTCTGCAGGAGGAGACGGAGATCGGACGCGCTTTTCCTGTGACAGGGAAGCAGCGATCAATGCTGTTAATCTCTCTTCCAATCCTCCCAGAGTTGAGGATAAAACCTCCTCTGTTATATATATAGGAGCAGGTGGACTGGGGACAGCCGCAGTACCAGGTACTCCTGCGGGGTTCCTACGGCTACTGACCTCTGAAATTTCAGGGAAGATTGGCGCAGTACAGCATGCCCAAAATCCTCAGAGCCCGACGGAGACCCCTTTCGCTTCTTGGAAGATCTATTTCCAGAGCGTCTGGACGACATATCCTATAAGCACAAAGCTGAGGTATTCCCGTCGTCATACACCAATTTTGCTGGTAATAGTCTAACACAGTTGCTGCTATATACCAGCTGGTGTCCACTAAAGTGCCTTTCTATGGGGATGCCTGCATCAACCGCCTCTGTGTGCCACTGTTTGTTGCTAGCTCTGTTTGCATCCAGCTGACACTTGTACTGTGTCTTTATACAAGCTGGGACGCCTGCACATGCGCAGAAGCGCCGTGGCGCGCATCGAGCGTCATCCACCCGCCCCGCCCCTTTTTTTCATAGGAGGCGCGTGCACGCACCCGCGCGCGCGCCCGTGCGCCATTGGCGCCCTTTTCGAAAATCAAACAGGGACTAGGAGCCAGGGCCCTTTTTGCCGGAGGGCCTGTGCGGTGGATGAGCGCAGCAACAGGGCAGAGGAAGTGGATTCCCACAGAGAAACTTACCAACTGCCTGGATCTTTTGACTTGAGAAAACCAAAGATCCACATGACAAGAAAAATGGACCACAGCAGCCTCTAGTGGTTTAACACAGGTACCGCGGTCCTTTTTTTTTTTTTTTTTCTTGACTACTATTAAAATTTTACATTTTCAGTAGTTACAGGCATACACAGATATTAGCGGGAATACCGTTAGGTAACAGACAGAAAGACAAATTAGGCTTGGGGGTCCCCCAATAGAACCAAGTTCCTGGGGGCCCCCACTTACCTGATCCCCGCCGCAGGACTTTGTTTGGTCCACAGAAGCCCAAACTTCACCTATCACGGCAGGCATTGTAATTAAACCTTCAGGGACCGGGTTCCCAAGGATTCCACTCCCCTGGACCTGTATAGCACCCTGCACAGACAACATCTTGGTCGTGGGTATGACCAGAGCTCTGGATCCCAGGGTCCAGCCCTCCTAAGAGAGGCATTACAGGCAAAACCTTGCTCTTCTGCTGCAAGGCCCGGGTACCGACCGTTTAGCTATGAAGCTTTTTTGGTGGGATCCGGAACAGCTTACTAAGGCCCAAAAGAACCTGTACGCAAGCCCAGTGAAAACACATGTTACTCTTTGGCCAACACCTTAGACACTGGCAAAAAACTGAGGTGCTCCCGGATGGGAGGGGCTTATATAGGGGAGGGTACTTCCGGTTTGGAAGTGGCCAGTGCCAGCACCTGAAGGTAATCTATATAACCCATTAGTAATGACTAAGTCGCTCTGTGTCCCGTGATGTACGAAAAAGAAAGGCTAGCCAGAACCAGGACACAAACTGACTACCCCTGTCCGAGATGATCACCTTGGGTTGCCCATGTAAGCGAAAGATCACTCAAGCAAAAATGGAAGCCAGTTCCTTAGATGTGGGCAACTTCTTAAGTGGAATACAATGAGACATTTTCGAGAACTGGTCAACCACCATAAGGATAACTGTGTTGTCCTGAGAGTTGGGTAACTCCACAATGAAATCCATAGACAGGTGGGTCCAATGCCTCTCTCCATTGGGTATGGATTGTAGGAGGCCCACTGGAAGGTGTCATGGTGTCTTACTCTGAACACACACAGAACAAGCAGCTACGAAGGCGACTGCATCAGCACATAGACTAGGCCACCAGAATTGTTTGAAAATGGCCCAAAAGAGTTAATTCTTCCCTGGGTGGCCAGGGAGAATGGTAAGACTGGAGCACGGCAGTACGGAGACTCTCTGGAAGAAAGCAGCAATCACAAGGTTTCTCAGAAGGAGCATGGATCTGAGCGGCAAGAATTTTGTCACCCAAAGGAGAAGTGAGACTGGTGCGAACCGTAGCCAGAATACGATCAGGAGGAATCTTAGGAACAGGAACCGATTCCATCTTAGAAGTGGAGGAAAACTGTTGCAGCAAAGCATCAGCCCTTACATTCTTAGTACCGGGTAAGAATGAGACTATGTAATTGAAACTTGACAAGAAAAGAGCCCATCGCGCTCCCTTCTGGGAGAGAGGCATTTAGCCTCAGACAAGAATGTGAGATTCTTATGGTCAGTAAGAATAAGAACCGGCACAGTGGTACCTTCGAGGAGATGCCTCCATTCTTTAAGGGCTAAAATGATCGCTAACAACTCTCTGTCTCCAATCTCGTAATTGCATTCCACAGGAGACAATTTCTTGGAAAAGTAGCCACAATGATGCATAGCGCTCTCAGAGGTAGGACGTTGAGACAGAAGGGTGCCAACTCCAGTCTCAGAAGCATAAAACTTAAAGATAAAGGGTAACGTAGGATCAGGATTTGCCAACACAGGAGCAGAAGCAAAGGCAGCCTTGAGACTCTCAAAGGCCTTAATGGACTCCGGAGACCAACTCTGTGGGTTACCGTCCTCTTTCTGGTCATATCAGTCAGAGGCTTGACCAGAGACGAGAAGTTACGAATAAACTTATGTTAATAATTGGCAAAGCCAAGAAAACATTGCAGAGGACGTAATTCCACGGGTCGGGGCCACTGTAGGACTGCTGAAAGTTTCTCTGGGTCCATCGAAAAACCTGCAGTGGAAATAACCCAGGAAATTTAACCTGTTCACAATGGAACTCGCACTTCTCCAATTTACAATACAGATTGTTTTCTCTCAGCTTCTGAAGCACACGACAGACATCTGTGTGGTGGCTCGCTAAGAACTTAGAAGATATGAGGATATCGTCAAGCTAAACCACCACATATAGCTGCAACAAATCTCGGAGGACATCATTGATACATTTCTGGAAAACTGCAGGAGCGTTGCAAAGGCCAAATGGCATTACTAGGTACTCATAATGGCCTGTTCTGGTTTTAAATGCAGTTTTCCATTAGTCGCCCTCCTTGATCCTCACGAAATTGTATGCCCCTCTCAAATCAAGCTTTGTGAAAACCGTTGCTCCCTTGAGGTGGTCAAATAACTCCATAATCAATGGAATTGGATAAGCATTCTTAATCGTGAAGTGATTGAGACCCCTATAATCAGTACAAGGTCTCAGTTCACCACTCTTCTTCACACAGAAGAAACCAGCACCAGCAGGAGACAAGGATTTGCGGATGAATCCTCGAGAAAGAGCGTCTGCAACATACTCCTCCATAGCCTTATCCTCCGAGACCAACAAAGGGTAAACCCGGCCATGAGGAGGTATGGCACTAGGTTGAAGGTCATTTGTGCAATCATACGACCGGTGTGGAGGCAAACTACCGGCTTGACCTTTGTCAAAGACATCGCTAAAATTGCGGTACTCTTCTGGCAGGGAGGAGAGTGAAGAGGTGGACAGGACCTTCACTCTGAAAACATGTCGTGCTGCATTGTGGCTACAAGGAAAGAACCTCAGCACAAAGTCAATCAAAAGAGAGGTTGTGCCTCTGTAACCAAGGATAGCCAATAACCACTGGAAACTTAGATGAGGAAATTACTTGGAATTGGATTATCTCATGGTGAAAAGCCCCTACGGCCATGGACAACGGAGCAGTCACATGGGCAGGCTGTAGAGGTCTCCCGTCAAGAGCCTCAATGGCAAGTGGAGTTGCACAAAGCTGCAGCTGAATCGAGTGCTTAGATACAAAGGCAGCATCAACAAACAGGCCTGCAGCCCCAGAGTCGATTAGAGCCTGTATCTCGACGGACGACTCAGACCAAGAAAGGGTAACTGGAACCAGGGGCTTATCCTTCTGGATAACTGGGGATGAAACAACGCCACCTAAAGTATGTCCGCTACAGGGCCTTAAGGTTCGGGTGTTCCCTGAAAACGTAGGACAAGATTTCAAAAAGTGACCTGCCTGGCCACAATAAAGGCACAATCTCTCCCTCCTCCTAAGGGTTCTCTCATCCGCAGAGAGATATGTGAAGCCCAAGTGCATGGGTTCACCTTCACTGACCGACTCGGTAACCAGGAGGCTCGGGAGGTGAGGGAGGCAAGAATGGGACTGCAAAGCTCGGAGATAAATGTTCAGGAGGCTTCTGCAAGCGCTCCTCAAGAGTCTTTCTCTGAGTCTGGAGTCCATGAGGATGGCAAACGTGATCAACTTATCCAGCTCAGTAGGTATATCTCGAGCTGCTATCTCATCTTTGATGGTATCCGAGAGACCATGAGAAAAAGCAGCCACGAGGGCCTCATTGTTCCAAGCAAACTCTGCTGCCAGAGTACGGGAACGTCAAATACCCTTTTAAAAGAAGCCACAAACTCTGGGTAACTCAGGACAATGGGTTTTCGCATCTCCCATAGAGGGTTTGCCCAGGCCAAGGCTCTCTCAGAAAGCAAAGAGATCACGAAACCTACTTTGCTTCCGTCCGTGGGAAACGCCTGGGGCAGCATCTCAAAGTATATCTCAACTTGGTTGAGAGATCCTCTGCATTGAACTGGATCACCCCCAAATCGCTGGGGATGAGGAGCAGAGCCAGACATACCTCTTATAGAGGTAATACTCAATGCGGGTGCCTGCACAGAGACTGGAGCAGCAGGAGGGACGGCCTCCAACACAGGTTGTACTGGAGCAGCCACAGTGGGCAATTCAAGGTGAGCCAATGCGATTTCAGGAGCGATTGTAATGCTATGGCAAACTGATCCATGCGGTGATCCTGCTCATCCAATCTGGAAGAAATATTACCAACAAGTGGATAGACCGCATCTTCTGAATTCATGGCCTTCGCCTACTGTCAGGAACCATGGATCAGACTGAGACAGAAGTGAAGTAAAATTCACATTGTTTAATAATATTAATGGTAAAAAGGTATAACGGAGAAAACGTAGTCAAAACATAACCAGAGTTAGGTAACCGGAACGGATAGTCAGACAAGCCAGGACATCAGGGAGCCAGGGATCAGCGTATTACAGAACAAGCCAGGAAATCAGGAAACCGGAATATCAGTATAGTGGAACAGCAAGCAGGATCAGGAGCCAGAAGGGACGTCAGCCAAGCAAGTCTTAAACAGGAACACAGGAGAGAGTCTCCTGATATGTTGACCAAGACGATGGCAGAGAGGATCTGAACTGAACAGCTTAAAGGGTTACTAAACCCTCGTGTTTTTTTTAAATAACAAACATATACTCCACTGTGTAGTTCATTTTGCACAGAGTGGTCCCGATCCTCCCCTTCTGGGGTCCCTCAACGGCGCTCGAGGCTCCTTCCCACGTCAGAAAACCACCTAGGAGAAGCGCTCTCCTTGGGGCTACCCGTGCGGGTGCACTTCTGAGTCCAGCTTTTGCTTCCATAGACACAGAATTCCGGACTCAGCCCATCATATGACGGCGGGAAGAAGACTATCTCGTTCTGGGCGGACGTCATATGACGTGATCGCCTTCCCAAGCCACTAGGGGTGGCGCGCGCGCCCGCCGTGTCGCTGGGGACCCGATGGCGTGCCTGGCGGCCGCGATGGCCGCCGGGCACCCGCGATTGCCTAGTAACTGAGCAGGACCATGGATCTCTGTGTGTAAACACAGAGATCCACGTCCTGTCAGGGAGAGGAGACCAATGGTGTGTCCCTTGTACATAGGGACAACCATCGGTCACCTCCCCCAGTCAGTCCCCTCCCCCCACAGTAAGAATCACCCCCAGGGAACACATTTAACCCCTTGATCGCCCCCTAGTGTTAACCCCTTCCCTGCCAGTCATATTTATACAGCAATCAATGCATTTTTATAGCAGCGATCGCTGTATAAATGTGAATGGTCCCAAAAATGTGTCAAAAGTGTCCGATGTGTCCGCCGCAATATCGAAGTTACGATAAAAATCGCTGATCGCCGCCATTACTACAAAAAATAAATAATAATAAAAATGCTATAAATCTATCCCCTATTTTGTAGCTGCAATAACTTTTGCGCAAATCAATCAATATACGCTTATTGCTTTTTTTTTACCAAAAAGATGTAGAAGAATACGTATCGGCCTAAACTGAGGAAAAAATTTGTTTAAAAAAATAAATAAATGGATATTTATTATAGCAAAAAGTAAAAAATTGTGTTTTTTTCAAACTTGTCCCTCTTCTTTTGTTTGTAGCGCAAAAAATAAAAACCACAGCGGTGATCAAATACCACCAAAAGAAAGCTCTATATGTGGGGAAAAAATTATAAAAATTTCATTTGAGTACAGTGTTGCATGACCGTGCAATTGTCATTCAAAGTGTGACAGCACTGAAAACTGAAAAATGGCTTGGGCAGAAAGGGGGTGAAAGTGCCCGGTATTGAAGTGGTTAAGTAACCAGCAGGACTGATGAGCAGGATAAAATCACCAGGTGAGTCACTGTGGAAAGATTAGAGCTGGCAATTAACCAACAGCTGAGTGGCCTGCTCTGAGAAGGAAGGGCTGAGTGGAACCCGCATCCAGTTCGTATCAGTGTAAACCCAGCCTCAATCATACAATTTTAATTCTTGTGTTGCGATAAAATAAAAACACCCTAAGGCTTAGGGGAAGTTAGGGAGAAAAAGTCCCGGGGACTCAAGATGTTAATGAAGTTTTGAGTGGAGTTGGGCGGAACGGTATAGCTATGTGTTATGTGCTCAGCAATATTAATCAGTATATGAAGCTTCATCATCCTTTATAACCCTGCCTTGTGTCTTAGATAACCAGCGTACCAAGAAATCAGTGTGTGGCCCAGATAGAGCTTTCAAGAAGACCAGGAAGTTCTACACAGGTCATCTTCTATTTTACTATGGACATGGAAGTCACTACAAAAGCCATCATCCTCGTTTCCTACCTGTACCTGGTGAGTAGATTTGGAAGTTTCACTCTAATCAAGTGAAAGCACACCGATTACTAAAAGTAGACTCTCCTGATTTTTTATGTGTGCCACAAGGATTTTAGTAGACAAACACATACGTATTTCTATCTGCTTTGGTTTTGGAAGTATTATTAACACAGTGTATAGCGAGTACCTGGTTATAGTGAGTACCTGGGTATAGTGCAGTGGCGGCTGGTGCTCAAAATTTTTTGGGGGGCGCAAACAAACTGAAAAAAAAAACATCAATTGCAGCCACTGTGCCCATCAATTGTCGCCACTGTGTCCATCAAGCGCAGACACTTTGCCCATAAAAGCAGCCATTGTGCCCATCAAACGCAGCCACTGTGCCCATCAAACGCAGCCACTGTGCCCATCAAACGCAGCCACTGTGCCCATCAAACGCAGCTAGTGTGCCCATCAATTTCTGCCAGTGTGCCCATCAATTTCTGCCAGTGTGCCCATCAATTGATGACACTGTGCCCATCAAATGCCGATACTTTTCCCCATCAAATGTTGCCAGTGTGCCCATCAATTGCCGCTGCAGTGCCCCATCAAATGTTGCCAGTGTGCCCATCAAATGTTGCCAGTGTGCCCATCAATTGCCGCTACTGTGCCCCATCAAATGTTGCCAGTGTGCCCATCAATTGCCGGAACTGTGCCCCATCAAATGCTGCCTGGCACTTACCTGTCTCAGAGCGGGTCAGCGGCAGTGTCCTGCACATCCTCCATGTCTTCTTCCGTCCTCTCTCAGGCGTCCAATCACAGCGCCTGACGTTTCAGCCAATCAGGTGACAGGTAACAGACCCGTCAACCTGATTGGCTGAGAGGCGGTTCAGTGTTAGCAAAGCGAATTCCTTCGCTTTGCTAACACACTGCTGAGTGCATAGCAAATGCCCAACATGACGCCCGCTGTTCACCTTTTTGGGTGCCTATTAGAGCCTATGGCTCTAATCAGGTGCTTCCAAAAAACACCCCCACCACTGTAATTCAGGTGCCCGGCGCTCAAAAAGATGCCGGGCACCTGAATAGGGGGTGTCAGCGGCAACCATAGATAGATTCATGCAATGCATGAATCTATCTATGGTAATAGAACGGTGCCAGGAGAGAGGGGGCGGCGCCCATGCGTCCTTTATGGACGCACCGACACTGGTATAGTGAGTACCTGGGTACAGTGAATACCTGTGTATTGGGTGTACCTAATGTATTTTGTGTAGCTGAGTGTCGGGAGTACCTGTGTATCGCGAGTACCTGAGTGTTGTCTGAGTAGTGGAGGGGATCATTAGTACCTGTGTATTGTGTGCACGTGGGTCTGCGAGTGCACGTGTATTGTCTTGAGTACCTGTGTAGTGTATTGTTGAGTATTAGTGTCAGGAAGCTAGTTGTTAGGTAATTTGGACAGGGTATAATCCCAATCCTCATTAAATTAGTAGGTACAATGCCCGGAGGGTGTGGAGATGCGACTCGGTGTACATCTTGCAGCATTTATGTGTTCCTTGATCATCTGATCGAGGGCAAATACTGCTGTGCAAAATGTAAGCACATTGTTTCCCTGGAAGCCCAGGTTCTGAATCTAGGGAAGCAACTGTCAGCACTGAAAAGACCCTCCATACTAAAAGAGAGCCGGGAATGTACCCGGCAGATGTCGGCAGGGGCCAGCACAGAGTCGGGTGGAGACAAAGAGGTGCAGACACCAGAAAAGAGTAGATGGGTGCATCCCAATAAGTATGCTCCATTGAGCGAAATTGATTAAACCAGTCAGGGACCAGCACTGCTGGAGCAAAGCGACTCTCCTAGCTGCCAGGGGAAGAACTCCTCCAGTGAGAGTAAAGGGGAAGCAAAGGGAAAGGATAGACAGATTCTGGTGGTAGGGGACTCAATTCTTAGAAGGACAGAGAGGGCAATCTGTGCCAAAGACATGAAGTGCCGAACTGTATGCTGTCTACCGGGCGCTCGGGTTTGGCACATCACAGATCTGGTGGGCAGATTACTGGGAGGGGCTGGGGAAGACCGGGCTGTCATGGTGCACGTTGGCACCATTGACAAAGTCAGAGGCAAATGGAGTGTCTTAAAGAACGATTTTAGGGACTTGGGAGCTAAATTGAGGAAAAGGACCTCCAAGGTAGTATTCTCAGGAATACTACCGGTACCTCAAGCCACCCCAGAAAGGCAGAGGGAAATTAGGGAAGTAAACAAGTGGCTGAGGAGCTGGTGTAGTAAGGAGGGGTTTGGGTTCCTGGATGACTGGGCCGACTTCTCAGTCAGTCACCAGTACTGTAGAAGGGACGAACTGCACCTAAATGAGGAGGGTGCAGATCTGCTGGGAGTAAAGATGGCCAAAAAGTTAGAGGGGTTTTTAAACTAGGCGACGGGGGAGGGTCCAGAGGTAGAGATAGTCAGCGTGGAACATAGTCCAGAGGGTAGTATTGGGGGCATTAGTGGTAGGTTGACTAAAGCACATAAACCCAAGGTAAGTATAGTAACAAGTCCTAGTTGCAATCTCAGAACACCCAATAAAAAGGATAGTATGCGATTGGTCTAAACTATGTGGCATGTTCACCAATGCCAGGAGCCGGGCAGACAAGATGGGTGAACTAATGATACTGTTGTACAAGGAGGATTTTGATTTTGTGGGAATTTCAGAGACCTGGTTCAAGAGCTCTCATGATTGGCTGGCAACCATTCAATGGTATACCCTTTATCGCAGGGATAGAGAGGGTAAAAAAGGGGGAAGGGTATATCTATATATATCAAGAATAATGTACAAGTGAATGTGAGAGATGACATCACTAAGGGAGCTGAGGAGGTGGAATGCTTATGTGTAGAGCTCCAAAGGGATGAAGCTAAGGGGAAAATAATACTTTAAGCATGCTATAGGCCCCTTAACCTGAGTGAGGAGGGGAAGACGGACCTCCTATCACAATTTGGGTTAGCAGCAAGGATGGTAAGTGTTATCATAATGGGGGATTTTAATTATCCAGACATAGACTGGGCGGAGGGAACCACGCATTCATCTAAGGCTCGCCAGTTCCTAAATGTCTTGCAGGACAATTTCATGGGTCAGATGGTAGACGCACCAACTAGAAATAAAGCGTTACTAGATCTACTGATTACCAACAATACAGACCTGATCACGGATGTGGAAATTCGGGACAATTTAGGAAACAGCGATCACAGGTCAATTGGCTTCAGTATAAATCACACAAATAGGAAACATAAGGGATTTAAATACAAAGACACTGAATTTCAAATAAGCCAAATTCCCTAAACTACGAACCTTGCTAGAAAACATAAATTGGGATAAAATCTTAGGAACAAAGCACACGGAGGAGAGATGTGTTCGCTTTAAGAGCATATTAAATCAGGGCATTAGCCATTACATCCCATTGGGTAATAAATTTAAAAGAGCGAACAAAAGTCCTGGATGGCTTAACTCCAATGTAAAAATGCAAATAAAAGCAAAAGAGAAGGCCTTCAAAAAATACAAGGTTGAGGGATCATCATCAGCATTCATGCCGCGTACACACGACCATTTTTCATGACGAGAAAAATGCAATTTTTTTAATTGGTCATTAAAAACGATCGTGTGTAGGCTCCAGAGCATTTTTCTCGATGAGAAAAATGGCCATTAAAAATGTAGAACATGCTCTATTTTTTCTCGTCATTTTTCACGTCGTCTTTTTTTCTCGTCGTGAAAAACGTCCGTGTGTACACTTTAATGACGGCAAAAAAATGCGCATGCTCAGAAGCAAGTTATGAGACGGGAGCGCTCGTTCTGGTAAAACTAGCGTTCGTAATGGAGATAGCACATTCATCACGCTGTAACGGACTGAAAAGCACAGAGACTGAAAAGCGCGAATCGGCTAACACCAAACTATTACTAACACGCGGTAACACGAAATCGGCAAAAGCAGCCCAAAGGGTGGCGCCACCGAATGGAACTTCCCCTTTATAGTGCCGTCGTACGTGTTGTACGTCACTGCGCTTTGCTTTGCTCGAGCATTTTTTTTCACGATAGTGTGTATGCAAGGCAGGCTTTTGAAGAATCACGTCGAGAAAAACGGCGTTATTTTCCATGACATTAAAAACGGTGGTGTGTACGCGGCATCAGACTTCATAAAGAATGCAACAAGAAATGTAAGCGTGCAATCAGGGCAGCTAAGATAGAACACGAAAGACACATAGCGGAGGAGAGCAAAAAAAATACCAATAAATTCTTTAAGTATGTAAACAGTAAAAAAAAGGGAAGACTGACCATATTGGCCCCATAAAGAATGAGGAAGGACCAGGGGCGTACCTAGAGCATTTGGCACCCGGGGCGGATCCTATATCTAGCACGCCCCCCCACATTAAAATGTAAAAACACCCCACTGTGCCCCCTGCATACCTCTGTATCCTTTAATATCTCTTTGTCACTACTGTGTACCCCTCTCCACAACTGCACCTCTGGACCCCTTTACATTACACTGCACCTTGCACCTCTGGACCTCTTTATATTACACTGCACCTCTGGACCCCTTTGCATTACACAGCACCTTGCACCTCTGGACCCCCCCAACAGTGCAGACCCCCCCACAGTACAGACACCCCTACAGTGCAGACCCCCACCCCCCCACAGTACAGACACCCCTACAGTGCAGGCCCCCACGCTCCCCACAGTACAGACCCATAATGTACCTCAGTCAGATAATAAGCGCGGGACATGCACAGAACTGGTCAGGTGACGGGCCCCCTCCCCTGTGTAGGGAGGAGGAGGGGAAGGCAGCTTCACTCTGCTCAGCTGAGACTGAACAGAGCCGCGGCCACGAGAGAAGGGGATCGCTGCGGGTCCCGCGTGTCACTCGGCTCGCACCCCCCCCTTCTCCTTGCAAAGCCGATACAGGCTCTCCGCGGCTTAAACCCGCCCGCCCCGCTGTCTTCACTTCAGCCGTGGAGGGGGGGGCGCCGGCCTGACACCCCCCTAGTGTGTGTCACCCATGGCGGCCCGCCCCCCACTTAGTACGCCTCTGGGAAGGACAAATGGTTACAAAGGATGGGGAGATGGCGAAGGTATTGAATTTATTCTTCTCCTCAGTGTCTTCACAAGGTAATCAGGGGGCTTTGGTAACCAAAACTGCAGTGTTTATCCTCGTGACACATCAAAGGAAGCAACGTCATAGCTAACAGAGGACAGAATTAGATACTGTAAGAGCAGCAAGGATGTGGAATTCCCTTCCACAGGCGGTGGTCTCAGCGGGGGGGTATCGATAGTTTCAAAAAACTATTAGATAAGCACTCTTAGATAAGTAAGACCTCATCTGGAATATGCAGTTCAGTTTTGGGCACCAGTTCTCAAAAAGGATATTGGGGAACTGGAGAAAGTGCAGTGAAGGGCAACCAAACTGATAAGAGGCATGGGGGAGCTCAGCTATGAGGAAAGATTAGAGGAACTGAATTTATTCACTCTTGAGAAGAGGAGATTAAGGGGGGATATTATCAACATGTACAAATATATAAGGGGTCCATATAGTGAACTTGGTGTTGAGTTATTCACTTTACGGTCAACACAAAGGACAAGAGGACACTCTTTATGTCTAGAGGAAAAGAGATTTCATCTCCAAATACGGAAAGGTTTCTTCACAGTAAGAGCTGTGAAAATGTGGAATAGACTCCCTGCAGAGGTGGTTCTGGCCATCTCAGTAGATTGCTTTAAGAAAGACCTGGATTCTTTCCTAAATGTACATAATATAACTGGGTACTAAATCTGATTGCCTCTCTTGGGATCAGGAAGGATTTTTTCCCCTGCTGTAGCAAATTGGATCATGCTCTGCTGGGGGTTTTCGCCTTCCTCTGGATCAACTGTGGGTGTAGAATTGGGTATATGGGATTGTATGATATTATATATATTTTTTTATTTATGGTTGAACTGGATGGACTTGTGTCTTTTTTCAACCTAACTATGTAACCTGAACGACCACAACTTACAGGGATATACAAAGTAATACTGACATATAATCACACACATAGGTTGGACTTGATGGACTTTACTAATTAAATCCAAATGTGATCTTCTTTAAGGACCATGTTGTCATAAATGAAGTACAGGCATACCCCACTTTTAAGTACACAATGGGACCAGAGCATGTATGTAAAACGAAAATGTACTTAAAGTGAAGCAATAAAAAAATGGTTAAATAAAATTGAAACCATTTTCAGAGAGTTAATATGGAAAGGGGGACCAGCCAGAATCCGACTTCGAACAATGCAGCTGCCAGTAAGGGAAGGAGGTTTGGCACTACCTCACCCGAGAGCTACTACCTATCGGCACAGCTGCAGCACCTAATGGGATGTGATATTCCAGGAGGAGGCACCCCTAACGGGAGAATAATCTTAACTGGAGCATTACACAACACAATTATTGAAGCACTAGAGGCGGATTCCTTCTACTATAGGAACCCAATAATAAAAATGACAACCAAAATATGGAAAACAGTTAAAAAACAGATGGGATATACTGGGCTAACTGAATATACTCCTCTTTGGAACAATAGTAACCTGCAGGAAATTCTCCCGATAGGAAAGGTCAGAGAATGGCAAACACACAGTATTAAAAGGTTGAGACAACTGTATGGTGGCGACACCTTCAAAAAATTCTTGGACTTGAGACAGGAATTTAATATACCACAACACTCATTTTACACTTACCTCCAGCTGGGGCATGCCCTTGAAGCCCAATTCAGGATACAAACCTTAGAATGGAACAAAACGCCTCTCTTTCAAAACATACTTAAGGCAGGCTCAACTAAGGGTCTTATATCCGAACAGATAAGCAAAAAAGTCAACACCGAGTTGAGACTCTGTAAGGTAAGAAAGAGATGGGAAGAGGATATAGGGGAAATAACACAAGAGCAGTGGAGGAAAATCCTAGAGATGGGACCGAAGGTATCAGTTTCACCCCCACAGAAAGTATCCCACCTGATGTTGATAAATAGAGCCTATTACACTCCCAAGTGTCTGTTTAAGTATGGTAGAAGATCAGATGATAAATGCCCTAGATGCCAGGGGTCTGGAGACCTTATACATATGGTGTGGAGATGTCCAAAGTTGTTTCGGTACTGGGAGGGAGTGCTTAATACCGTGGGCGATATATTTGGAATAACATTGGAGATGGAGCCTGCACTATGTATACTGGGATATAGGAAGGAATGGGAGGAGTGAAAGAGTACCACAGTTACAATATTGAGATGCTTGTTCCAAGCCAGAAAAATAATAGCAACGAGATGGCAGGCAACGACACCCCCGGCAGTAAGAGATTGGATTAGTCTAATAAACTAGACCATCTGTAAAGAAAGAGCAGTTTATACAAAAAGAGGTAACCTCAAGGAATTTGAGAGGATGTGGAGGCCTTGGCTGGAAAAAATGGGTTCCCCTCTCTAGAGGGTAAAACGCATAGTAGGGCTGGAGAACAACCAAAATAGAGTACTTGATAGGAAAATCGCCCATCTGATAATTTAGCGGTGTTATGTCTGTAGCACTACCCCCGTAGGAGCTGCTGGTTTAAAGTTCTGGGCCTACCGTTACCTTTTCTGTTCACCGCACTCGTGTCAGGGATCCTTCTTGAAGAGCTTTTATAAATGTTCACACCAACACTTGTATACACTTTCTGCAAGGCTTTATTTTACCAGTTCCAACAGAGGGATAGAGGGATAGGGGAGTTTCAGGTACTTTACTTTGCAGAGCACGGGCACAATCTCAGATCCAGAGGACAAAACAGTTCCACGCTGGATTCAGCAACCACCGGATAGGCCTACTCTCACTGGCCTAGCAACCAGTGCGAAGCTCGCTCAAAGTCTCTGCCACAGACTTGATGAGTGCCGTCGCGTTGTTCCTCAACCTTCCACCACAAGATCGTGTAGCCACACTGAACAAAAAAAAAAGGGTAGCGCTAAAACTAAATATGAACTGCACTGAAAGTGCAGTAATCAACAATGCATATTCAAATTATACAAACATCTTAAAGAACACAGTGACAAAATTAAAATCAATCCAAAAAAATCCTCAGTGATGTGAGTATTGAATAATAGAAGTCACAATGAAACTAAATCCTTTGGTGTAGAAATGCTGGTGAAGTTGAATTGGTGAAAATCAAAGTCAAAATCAAAATGGTGGTGCTCCTAAAGTGAACTTAACACAAAATAAGTGCTTTCAGAGTGACCGTCACCATACGATAGTAGAAAAGGCTTACCGAAAGGTGTGGACCCCAAAAAACTTGCGTTCAAAGGGTCAACCAAGCATGGGTAAGCCACTATGGACAGCGAATCTCCAACTGTGATTTAAACAGGGGTCTCGAACATCAATCCAATACAGAGGGTGCAGAAAATATCTCTGGCGTTTAAATGGCGATGGAACTTGCAGGAAATGCCCAATGATGGCCAGGTGTTGATTTCAGGCAAGTAATAGAAAATGGAAGGAAAGAAAAAAGCACATAGCGTAATCCTGTATAAAAGGGTAATTTAATGTAGGTAGGAACACTTACATTTAAAAAGATGTAACAGCGCTTCATCAAATAGTTAGTGGCAACAGTAGGGTCTCCCGACGCGTTTCGCATCCAAATGCATCATCTGGGGTCCAGATGATGCATTTGGATGCGAAACGCGTCGGGAGACCCTACTGTTGCCACTAACTATTTGATGAAGCGCTGTTACATCTTTTTAAATGTAAGTGTTCCTACCTACATTAAATTACCATTTTATACAGGATTACGCTATGTGCTTTTTTTTTTTCCTTCCATTTTCTATTACTTGCCTGAAATCAACACCTGGCCATCATTGGGCATTTCCTGCAAGTTCCATCGCCATTTAAACGCCAGAGATATTTTCTGCACCCTCTGTATTGGATTGATGTTCGAGACCCCTGTTTAAATCACAGTTGGAGATTCGCTGTCCATAGTGGCTTACCCATGCTTGGTTGACCCTTTTGAACGCAAGTTTTTTGGGGTCCACACCTTTCGGTAAGCCTTTTCTACTATCGTATGGTGACGGTCACTCTGAAAGCACTTATTTTGTGTTAAGTTCACTTTAGGAGCACCACCATTTTGATTTTGACTTTGATTTTCACCAATTCAACTTCACCAGCATTTCTACACCAAAGGATTTCGTTTCATTGTGACTTCTATTATTCAATACTCACATCACTGAGGATTTTTTTGGATTAATTTTCATTTTGTCACTGTGTTCTTTAAGATGTTTGTATAATTTGAATATGCATTGTTGATTACTGCACTTTCAGTGCAGTTCATATTTAGTTTTAGCGCTACCCTTTTTTTTTTTTTTTTTTGTTTGTTTTTCACCATTTCTCAATTGGTTGTGTGAGCGGCTTAACCATAAGGCAGCGCGGAATTTTTTGTATCCATTTCCAATGTGTAGCCACACTGACACTTTGCAAAAAGTTCCTTCAGAAGTACACAGCTCACGGTGCCAGAATCTTTCAGCCATCCGGCAGCACCATGAAGCAAACTGGCCAGGATGAGTCCTTCAATTGAGTCCCCAATTGTTCCGCTTCTTCCCGCAGACAAGACCGCGTAGGACCATCCCTGGACTAGTAGGCCCCAGCAACTCCTGGGCCTACTTCTCAGTTGCAGAGCCTCGGGCCAGCAGGCCCTGAGGTCGAAAATGGCTCGCACATCCCTGAGGCCAGGAGGGCCCTGAGGTCAGGATCTGGCAACAAACCCAGATAGAGCGGTCTCTACCTCTTATGTACCCCCTCCCAGAATGCACAGCGGGTTGACCACGCCACCTGAACCATTTCTGGGAAAGGAATACCCAATACACCTAGCCTGCTGCATTTCCAACCCTGACCCGTGGTGACAGTGACACCTACTGTCAGGTGGAAAACACGCAGCCCAGCTAGACTGAAACAGAGCCAGTAATTTACATAATCCTTTCTGAGCTGAACTACAGCTCAGACAACTAAATTTAACATATAGCGTCTACCCAACAGGAGTAGGGCGCTACACACTTCCCCCACCTCAAAAAGACAATGTCCCCATCGTCTGGAAAATATATGACCCTCACTTCTGAGAGTCAGTAACTGAAACCCAAAAAAACTTGGACGGGAAGGGAGGGGAGTAAAACAGTATAAGAAAATGTGTTTAACATACACACGCAATGAAATCACATCAATATAAATATACATTATTATACAGAATTCCTATCTCTCTCTCTATCTAACCCACCCATTCTCCGGTGGTTCTTGATAGAAGATTTCAATGCCTGAAAAAGAACAAAGCAAGCAGACATATACAATAATATAAAATATCTCCTGAGAAGCAAAGCCTCACTTCCTGGAGAAATGAGCCTTTCTTTCTCCACGTATATACACATATACATTAGGTGTAGGCAGCAAAGTAAAAAGTATGAGAGTCCAATTTTGACGAGCAAACTTCCACCACCTAGTGGCAGAAATATAATATAACACAGTCCTCAGTTTTAAGTACTGGACCCATAGATGAAATCTTGACTCCAACATCTTCCGATGCCCTAGCACTACCTAGCTACATACCCACAGTCCTTTTTGAAAGAAATCTTCTTTTCTTTTGGTAAGGTGCAAAAAAAAAAACAGTACAGTCACGGTAACTCTTTACCAGTAAAATTGTGGATCAGGTAAAGTTAGAGATTTTCCCTGCTTGTCAATGGTGGTGAAAAAGTAAACCACATCATCCTTCCCTGGTCGGCAAATGACCACTTTGTCTCCATGAATATGCCTGCCATAACTCCAGTGCTGCAGACACCCCTTGAAATTTTCATCCATGGCAAGGGAATAGCCCCTCTTCCGAAACGGTTTTGGTACTGAAAGATAGTCCCAAACAGCCTCGTGGTACCACTGTTCCCCGGGAGATTATGCAGAAAGTTGAGTCTCACAGGGAATTCCAGTCCATATTCTCTTTCCACCCGTTTATTAAACAACCTTTGTGACCGGGCAAGCTTTGGCAGGGATCTGGTACTTCCATATCCAGGAGGCACACACGAGTTTGTGGATTTGTGCACCATAGCACTTGCAAACATTTTTTCTGGACCCAGCGAACTGGTACTGAGGGCCAGGATTGCATAAGAAACTCAGAGAAAGTAAAAGCCGAGGCGACATCATCGCTATTTTCCCATAATAGTCTCAAACAAATCGTCATAGCCGCTGAGGTCTGACAAAGAGTCCATCTCTGAATCTCCTAGCTCTTCCACCGGCAGATAATTACATACAGTCCCCAACATGCTCCCCTTAGATCTCTCACCTGTTCCTGTCGTGGACCTCTCGCAAATTAACTTTTCTCCGGGTCCGGTTCGGGCAGTCTCTGGGGTAGGCCTTGTCCGTGGCCACGGGAGGCCTTCACGTATCCCACCTTCCTTTGTGCAGGTGCAGCAAAAACAGGTACAGCGGAGGTAGATACAGTTGAGGTGACAATAGCGGCGATGTCCGCTGATGACTTTCCCATAGCGGTAACAGCGCCATTCCCCTCGGGATTACTCACGTCAGCAGATGTAGGCCTAACCACTGGATTGAAGGCAGCAACTTCTTCTGTTACAATACCCGTGGTCCAGTCCACTCTGTAGGCACGAGGCGGCATGGTGGGCTGCTCCACAGTAAACAGGTACTTCCCGCATCGTAGACA
Source organism: Rana muscosa (assembly GCA_029206835.1). Lineage (NCBI taxonomy): Eukaryota > Metazoa > Chordata > Amphibia > Anura > Ranidae > Rana > Rana muscosa. Next base: position 349,198,945 of record CM055118.1, on the reverse strand, counting down.
TCGAGCAAAAGGACAGGGGTGAATAGCCAGTCCATCACACCTGTTACACAGCATCCCCAAAGCCTCTACATCACCGATTGAATAGAGCACAAACCGCCCATGCGGCTCCAGATGAATACCAGTGTCCGTCAGTACAGTCCCCAGCAGTATGACACTGGTGGGGGTACCCACAGGAAACATCCTGGGCCCCATAGCAGACTGCGTTGATAGGGTTGAAGACATGGTGGTGTTCCGTCACTATCTGAACACTGGACACACACGCCGCGTCTCACGCGGCAAGCAGGCGGGAACTCCTCCCACTTGTTCTTTTTGGCACATAGCTCGCAGGCGTTCTTACTTTTTGGCTCCGCCCACAGCCCACGCGGCCTAGAAGTGATCGCAAAGTTCTCGCCCTTCTTTTTGACTAGGAAAAAAATGACAAAGTCCAGAGCCCTCTGTAGCATAAGTCCCAGATGAACAGTTCACTTTAGTTGCTATAGGTAACGGCAGATATCCCAGACGAGTTCCCACGTGTAGCACTACCCCCGTAGGAGCTGCTGGTTTAAAGTTTTGGGCCTACCGTTATATTTTCTGTTCGCCTCACTCGTGTCAGGGATCCATCTTGAAGAGCTTTTATAAATGTTCACACCAACACTTGGATACGCTTTCTTCAAGGCTTTATTTTATCAGTTCCAACAGAGGGATAATGTGAGTGGAAAGGAATAAATGCACTACCCAAAAAAGGAAACAAAACAAAACCCAAATGTTCTGTCTCAACTACAAAGCGATAAAGTTCATCTCCAGGTTTAAGTAGGCCTTACTCAAGCTGGTTTGATATTCATCCCTTGCATCGATACAGGCAGTTTAACTCAATGAATAAACTCACAGTTAGGACGACAGACGATGAATCCTTTCGAATGTTCCGTTTAATGATGGATATTCATAGGTAGAAAAACGTAGCAGTTGTAAGCCACATGTAAGATGTTTAGCATGGAAGATATACAGGAGTAATGACCAGAATCAGGAAGTGGAGGAGATATATAAAGAACTACGGTGAGAGAGAGAGTTCAGCTAGAAAGAAGGGGACAGATCTTAAAGACACAGAGCAAGAATAATCACATAGTGTAACACAACACTCCCCATCTGAAATCTTTAGATTTCATAACCTTAAACTAATATATATATTTTCAAAAAGTCCAATACTGAAGAATGTCCTGGAACCTGTAATGAAAAAACATGCAACAAGCAAATAATAAACGTAAGTTCAACAGAATGAAGAACATAAAGTCACAGTATGATGTCTTCAAATAATTCCAAAGTTCTGAGTAGAACTTGTAGATGGCAGCAATGTACTCCCCGCCGTGCCGACAGCATGGCTAGTCCTTGCACAAGTCACTCACCTGGCAAAAGGAGTACTAACTCTGTAATTGGTCGACTAAAGGTTTGTGTCGATCCTCCCTTGGTTACCTTGACTTCTACCTTCCGGACTTTGTTATCGTCGCTGGGCATAACTTTAGTAATAAGACCCATAGGCCACTCATTCCGACAAACTTCCTTGTCTTTTAGAAGGATGAGGTCTCCAACCTTAAGATTCGGCTTAGATGCTTGCCATTTGTTACGACCTTGAAGGTGGTGAAGATACTTTTTCTTCCAGCGATGCCAGAACACATTGGCTAGATGCTGCACCTGCTTCCATTGATGCTTGTAATGGTGTGACCGCAGCTTCGGTTTTGTACTTACAGAAGTGTGGAGTGAGGTGTTCACAGTTCTTATTTCCTTATCATCTTCACGGTTTACTAGCCCATAGGTGGTGTCAATAGGGAGTAAGAAGGAGTCCTCATGCAGAAACCTTGGAGGTGACAGCCATAAGCTGTCCTGAAGAGCAGCAGGTGACACAGCTCTGGTCCCACAGTCAGCTGGGTTGAGTTCAGTGGGAACGTGATGCCATTGACTTGGTAGAGAGAATCTCTTGATACGTTCAACCCTGTTGCTGACATAAACATAAAATTGTTTTGTTTGGTTGTTTATGTAACCAAGTACTACCTTACTGTCTGTATAGAAAGTGAAAGAATCAATTCTAGTGTCCATTTCACTTCGTATGACCTCAGCAATTTCTACTGCTAGCACGGCTACACAAAGTTCAAGTCTTGGTATGGTATGTGCAGGCTTGGGTGTGAGTTTTGCCTTGCCTAGGACAAAACTACAGTGTGATTCTCCATTCAGTTCAGAGGTCTTCAAATAGGCTACTGCAGCAATAGCTTCAACTGATGCATCAGAGAAAATATGAATCTCTCTCCGGTTAGCAGTTGAAGTGGATCCTGGAACATAGCAACGGGGAATCTGAAGTTTTTCTAGTGACTTCAAAGAATATCTCCACCTTTCCCACTTGTGTTGATTCTCACTAGGCAAGGGAGTATCCCAGTCTATGTTCTCAGTAGACAACTGTCTTAGTAAAATCTTACCTTGAATGGTAACTTGAGCAAGGAAACCCAGTGGGTCATAGATGCTATTCACCACGGACAGGACTCCTCTCTTAGTGAAGGGTTTGTCACAAGTTGACACTTGGAAGGTGAATTTGTCTTGCTTGATGTTCCACAACAAGCCCAGACTTCGCTGTACAGGAGGCACATCTGTACCTAAGTCAAGGTTTTTTAGACTAGTGGCATAGTCCTCAGAGTAAAAGGCATTCATAAGTTCCTGGCTGTTGGATATAATCTTGTGCAGTCTAAGGTTTGCTACAGACAGCATCTCCTTTGTTCTGGTGAGAAGATCAATTGCTTCTTTAGCAGTTGGAAAGGACTTAAGTGCGTCATCAACATAGAAGTTTCTTTCAACAAATTGACGGGCATCAGATCCATATTCAACTTCTCCAGTTTGAGCTGTTCTCCTTAGCCCATAAGTTGCCACTGCTGGGGAAGGACTGTTACCGAAGACATGTACCTTCATGCGATAATCTATAACTTCCTTGTTGAGGTCATTGTCCTTGTGCCATAGAAACCTGAGGTAGTTTCTGTTGTCTTCTCTGACGATGAAGCAGTGAAACATCTGTTGAATGTCGGCCATTACTGCTACAGGCTCTTGTCTGAAACTAATCAAGACTCCTGTTAGACTGTTGTTCAAGTTGGGTCCCGTAAGGAGCATGTTGTTAAGAGAAACACCTTCGTGCTGAGCACTGGAATCAAAGACAACTCTGATTTGGTCTGGTTTGCGTGGGTGATACACGCCAAAGGATGGAAGGTACCAGCATTCTTCTCCCTCCTTTAGTGGGGAAGCAGGCTCTGCATGATCTCTGTCAAATACATTTTGCATAAAGTCCACAAAGTGCTTTTGCATCTCTGGTTTCCTGCTTAAGTTTCGCTTTAAGGAGGAGAATCTACTGATGGCCTGCTGTAAGTTGTTGGGCAATCTCTCTCTTGGGAGACGAAAGGGTAGGGGTGCTACCCAGTTATTGGAGTCCTCTTGAAAGAACTCATTGTCCATTACCTTGATGAATTCTTTGTCTTCCATTGAAGGAGCCAGTATGTCATCTTCACTGGTTGCATTAAACACTGTAGAGCCGAAGTCGCCATCATGGCAGGAGAAAGGGCTTGTGTCACCTGAGATACCATGTTGCCATTCGTGGCTGGCTATCTTCTCTTTCACCCAGTAGTGATGTGGGCATGGCTCAAAGTAAGTGTTTCGGCCATATGGCAAAACATTTGTCTTGAATGACGAAATGTTGGTAGGTCTTTTCATTTTGCCTATGCAGACATTGCCTATGATGACCCACCCTAGATCTGTGCGCTGGGCAAATGGGGCATCTGGGGGTCCACTGACTTGTCTGTGTACCTTGTGAACTCTTAGAATGTCTCTTCCTAACAGAAGAAGGATCTGAGCATCTTTGTTAAGCGGCGGTATCTCATTTGCTATTACCTTGAGGTGAGGGTGATGGAAAGCAGCAGCTGGAGTAGGGATTTCTTCCCTGTTAGCAGGTATCTAATTGCACTCAACAAGTGTAGGTAAGGGTAATTGCAAGTTACCTTTGAGAGAAGATACCATGAGTCCATGAGCCCTTCTTCCAGAAACCTCTATAGTTCCACTACAGGTACCCAAGGTGTAAGGATGAGCTTCGCCTTTTATTTCAAATAGATTGAACAATTCCGATTTTGCAAGTGATCGATTGCTCTGATCGTCTAAGATAGCATATGCCTTTAGAGACTTTTCTGGTTGATCCTTGTGGTATATGTTCACCAAGCATATCTTAGCACAGGACTTACCACAGCGGTCTTCTCCACAAACTTCAGTGCAGGATGAAGAAATGATGGTAGAATTAGGCACTTGGTCTGTATTCTCCCCGCCATGCGTTAACCTGGGAGGAGTGTTGGCAGGTTGTGCAGAGCTGGGCTCAAGAGGATGGAGGGCTTGCACATGTTCTTCAGAGCCACACTCTATGCACTTGATGGACACATTACAGTCCCTTGCAAAATGTTCTGTAGAAGCACAGCACCTGAAACATACCCTAAATGTCTTTAAAAGCTCCTTGCGCTCTTCCAGAGGCTTTTTCCTAAAGCCGATACATTTATTGAGGGGGTGTGGCTTCTTGTGTATGGGACACTCTCTGTTAGGGTTTTCAATCTTCCTACTCTGTTTGTTCGTGGCCAGAACTGTGGTAGGAGTGGGAAGGATGTCAGTCTTTTTTACGGACACTGGGCCTCTATGGTTTCTGTAGTTGCCCTGAAGACTGGTACTCTTAGGAAAGGGTGAGAAGAGACTGTACTCGCCGTAGGAAAAACTTGGATCGTTCTTGGTCTCTGCAATTTCCCTGATGAATTCACAGAAGAAAGAGAATGGAGGGAAGGAAACCTTGTTCTCTCTTTTGTATGATGACCCTAGTGCAGTCCATTTCTCTTGCAAACCATACGGGAGCTTGGAGACAATTGGGTTTACCCCTCTTGGAGTGTCAAGGTAACTGAGTCCAGGTAGTTTTGGGTCTGTCTTGGCTAGCTGAAGCTCAAGGAAAAGGTCACTCAGTCTCTGGAACTCCTTGTTGTCCTTACCGGATATCTTTGGGAAAGTTTCCAGACGCATGAACAAAGCATTTTCTATAGCTTCTGGACTGCCATAACTTTGCTCTAGTCGCTCCCATGCAGCTGTGAGGCCTGCAGTAGGATTGTCCATGAAAACCGATCTTAATGGCTTAACACGTGCAGCAGATAGAGGACCAAGCCATTTGATCAGCAGATTCAATTCTTGATCAGCTGTAATGCCAATATTGCTGATTGTAGTTCTGAAGGCACATTTCCAACTTCTGTAGTTCTCAGGTTGGTCATCAAAACTTGTAAGACCAGTCTTTGTGAGCTCCCTGCGAAGCATGTACCTCACAAACTCTTCTGTTTCAGTTGTCTCCGCCTTTATGTGAGATGCTGTTGGCTGTATGGTGCTGATTGCGTTATCTTTGACATTGTTGTTAAAGGACACAGGGAAATATGGTGCAGCAGATGCATCCAGGTGAGTTGCTTGCTTGAAGTCAGTTGTTCCAATGGTACGTTGATTCAAGGCTGTACCGATGACTGGAGATTGATGACTTGCTTGAAGCTTGCGCTGATGCTCTGTGACGTATGAAGGCAGGCAAGGTAGGCAGGTAGGAAATGCAGTGGAGTGATTTTGAGTGCAGGAAGTTGCTGGAACCTCTTTAACTTGAAGCTGTGAAGGAGTCTCTACGTAGCCGGGAGCATTGGAGACAATTGAGTGTGCACTGCAGTGGCTTAGGACATAGTCTTTAGTGCGTTTGAGGGGGTCTTCCATATCTGCTATGTTTAGGTTAATGCTGTCTTTCTCACTTGCACCTTCGTCTGCACTGATAGCTTGCTGTAGGACCCTTAGCTTTGCCATAGCTGCGTCATGTTTACACTGTTCATTTAAGGTTTCCATTGTTGCTCTTTGTCGTGCTGACTGCGCTTCCAACTCTGCCCTTTGAGCTTCCAACTCTGCTCTTTTTTCTGCATATGCCACCTGCACTTTGCTGGCTTCCACTTCAGCGCGGGCATTAATAAGTCGCTCACTGAGTGTTGAGTATCTTGAACTATGGGATCTTGACGAGTTTTTAGAACGTCTGGTGGAAACAGATCTGTGAGATGCAGTGTCCTGTAACAGCTTTATTTTTGCTTCTGCCTTTAATCTGGTTTGCTGGGTAAAACTGTCTCTTTCAATATTGAGAGCATTGACGCGCTTTAATTGTGTCATCGCACTTTCTGTATTCATGTTTTGCAAGACATTAGTGAATTTGCTGCTGGTAAGCTGATAAAGCTCATATGAGGCAGAAAGTTGTTTAATGGCGCCCTCTAGTGTCAGTGGTTCACGTTCAACAGACACTGTATTGGCTTCAGCAAGGATTTTCTCCCAGACTAATTCCAAGCTATTTGACAATTCAGTCCTTGAAGCTTCATAATTCTCCATTACTTTCCAAGTGGGTTTAACTGAGCGTTTGGGTAACTCAGTTTCTTCAGGAACTTGTGAGGAAGGAGATGTGAGTTCACATGCAGAAGCTTGGTCACTCATGATAGCAGACTGACTGTGAAAGCAGGCAGGATCTGTGTGCTGAAATATGACTCTGTGCAGATTGTCTCAGGCTATAAGGCTGCCATGTGCTGCTCTGTCCCTTCTTTCTTGCTATGAGGGCAGTAAATTTTGTCTGTTTCAGTACTGACATGCAGAAATCTTGTAATTAGGCTGTGAAACTCCGTTTTTCTACTGTTCTGTCTCAACTACAAAGCGATAAAGTTCATCTCCAGGTTTAAGTAGGCCTTACTCAAGCTGGTTTGATATTCATCCCTTGCATCGATACAGGCAGTTTAACTCAATGAATAAACTCACAGTTAGGACGACAGACGATGAATCCTTTCGAATGTTCCGTTTAATGATGGATATTCATAGGTAGAAAAACGTTGCAGTTGTAAGCCACATGTAAGATGTTTAGCATGGAAGATATACAGGAGTAATGACCAGAATCAGGAAGTGGAGGAGATATATAAAGAACTACGGTGAGAGAGAGAGAGAGTTCAGCTAGAAAGAAGGGGACAGATCTTAAAGACACAGAGCAAGAATAATCACATAGTGTAACACAACACCAAACAAGGGAAAAGAAGCAGCTGCACAGGAATGTGACAAAATTCAGAAAGAGTGGAGATAAATGTGTAGCGCTACGTGTTAAACCAAGTGACGTTCGGCAATGTGTACCCAGCAAAATGTAACCAAAAGGTGTGACATAAGAAAATGGGGGGCTAAGCAAGATACTCAGCAGGTGTGAACAAAAACATGAAATCAGTCCACAAAGAGACCAAAATATACATTCAATGTGATATATTGTCCATCATGTGTAAACATAAACGTGATGAAGATGTCATGAGATTACAAAGAACATCCCAACGTAAATCTTCAGGTGAGTGATGTAATTCAAATGCGCTTACCGGAACCGTTGGACCCGACTGTCATACGACAACGGATCAATCGAGGAAGATGAAGTCCACCACGTTGGCATCCAGGTGATATCAACCCGAGGTATGGTGGATGGATCCGATGTTCCTCAGCCGCAGGTTATTCTGGTAAAGGTGACCCAACTGTATTGTTGGTAAGGCAATCATGGGGGTCTGCCAGACATCCAAGCACAACCCGATGCGGGTAAGCAGCAACCCTGATTAGGATAATAAAAACTCAAAAACGTATCTTCCGCAAGGTTGCGGAAATCACGTGATAGGAGTGGCGCCGTGAACCACACAGAAGTAGTGTAGAAAGGTGTCATCTCACTTCCTATCGTCTGCAAAGGTGGCCATTTACCATTCACCTATTCAGACTGAAGTCTGAAAATAGAACAGGATTAAAGCAATAAATAGGGAACACGAAAGAAGGGGGGACAAAAAAAGGGGAAATTAAGCCTGATTAATGAAGGAGTTGACGTCCCACTCAACATTAATGCCGAACGGCGAGTAAGTACGCAATTTAAAAATCCAATACGTCTCTAGACGAGAGAATCCACGTATCTGGGATTCTCCCCTCCAGTGGGGGACGAACTGATCTATCACCAAAAATGGAGTACCAATGGGGTTTCTATCATGACATTGTGCATAATGACGAGGGACACTGTGATTAACTTTGCCTTTTTTGACCTTAGCAATGTGTTCATTGACACGGATCGAAAAAGTCCTAATAGCACATCCCACATACTGCTGTTTGCAAGGACATGTCAAAAGGTAAACAATATATTGAGTGGCACAGGTGGTAAAACGCTTCATTGTGCATATACGCAGAGTGACAGATGATTGAAAGGTGTCACTCTTGCGTTTGCCACTGGTATTATGCAAACAAACATTGCACTTACGGCAAGGGAAGTATCCCTTGCAATCCTGAAAAAATTAAACCTTTTTAGGTGGATCCATCACGTTGGGGGCTATTTGGCCTTGGATCGATCGTGCTCCTCTGAAAATGACACCTGCCCTTTCAGGTAGCACGGGTCCCAAAAATCGATCATTTTTGAGTACCCCCCAATGTTTTTTTTAAATTTCTTTAACCTGTCTAGATGAATAGAATAAGTAGTGAAAAAAGACCATCTGAACTTGGTGTCCGTTGTCTTTTTAGGGTGCACCTGTAGTAGCGAGTCTCAATCAATCCGTGAGATTTGAATCGATCTCACTATCAAGGTCAGAAGACAAGTATCCCTTCTCCAAAAATCTCCCCTTAAGGATCGCAGATTGTGCAGTATAGTTTTCCACTCTAGTACAGTTTCTCCGTAGGTGGAGAAACTGACTACGTGGCACAGATTTGAGCCACTGGGTATGGTGACAGTTATCGACCAGAATATAACCGTTCCGGTCGGTCGGCTTGAAATAAGTAATGAATTCCAGATGGTGATCCACCACTTTGACTTCAAGGTCCAAAAAATGCACAGAGGTAAAGCTAGCCTCATGGCTCAGACGTATACCTCTGTCATTAGAGTTGAGTAAGGACATGAAATCATCTAGTGAGATTCCTGGTCACTCTTCCATAGGAGGAGGATGTCGTCTATGTAGCGAGCCCAAAGGACCAATTCGGGTCTCTTGTAAGCATAGACAACATCCTCCTCCCATTTGGCCATGAATAGATAGGCCAAACTGGGGGCAGATTTTGCCCCCATGGCCACCCCCTTGATCTGCAAGTAAAACTGGTTCTGAAACCAGAAATAGTTATGCTGTGCAGCGAACCTAAGAAGGTCCATGATGAAATTGCGTTGGATGGGAGATAAAGTGTCACTCTGGGACAGGTAATATTCAACTGCCTCAAAACCCAAGTCATGCGAAAGGCGGCCACATCTGCCGTCACTAGAATCATTCCTTCCTCATACACAATCGATTCCAGCAACCTGATGGTGTCACCAGTGTCCTTCAAATAAGAAGGCACCAGTCGCACCAGCGGCTGGAGATGAAAATCCACATATCTCCCGATTTGCGCTGTGACCGAGTCGATCCCGCTGACTATGGGCCGGCCAGAGCTTTACCTCTGTGCATTTTTTGGACCTTGAAGTCAAAGGGGTGGATCACCCTCTGGAATTCATTACTTATTTTAAGCCGACCGACAGGAACGGTTATATTCCGGTCGATAGCTGTCACAATACCAAGTGGCTCAAATCTGTGCCACGTAGTCAGTTTCTCCGCCTACAGAGAAACTGTACTAGAGTGAAAGTCTATACTGCACAATCTGCGATCCTTAAGGGGATATTTTTGGAGAAGGGATACTTGTCTTCTGACCTTGATAGTGAGATTGATCGAATCTCACGGATTGATCGAGACTCACTACTACAGGTGCATCCTAAAAAGACAACGGACACCAAGTTCAAAATGTGTCAAAAGTGTCCAATCTGTCTGCCGCAATGTCGCAGTACCGCTAAATATCGCTGATCACCGCCATTACTAGTAAAAAAAAGAAAGAAAATAATAACAAAATGCCACAAATCTTTCTAGTTTGTAGACGCTATAACTTTTGCGCAAATCAATATACACTTATTGCGATTTTTTTTTTTTTTTTTTTTTTTTTTTACCAAAACATATGTAGAGGAATATATATTTGCCTAAACTGAGAAAGAAATTTGTTTTTTAAAAACATTTTTGGGGATATTTATCACAGTAAAAAATTATTGTTTTTTTTTCAAAATTGTTGCTCTTTTTTTGTTTATAGCACAAAAAAACAAAACAAAAAACGCAGAGGTGTTCAAATACCACCAAAAGAAATCTCTATTTATGCGAAAAAAAGGACGTCAATTTTGTTTGGGTATAGCGTCGCACGACCGTGCAATTGTCAGTTAAAGCGATGCAGCGCGTATCGCAAAAAACGGCCTGGTCATCAAGCAGCAAAATCTTCCGGTCTGTAAGTCGTAAAGATTTAGGGATGTAAATAGGGTTGCCACTTTTTCTTTAGCCACTTCCGAACCGCCCGCCATCGTTATACGTCGCTACCTTGAAGAGGAATACCGTTGTTATGGCAGTAGCTAGATGCCATAACCCTGGTATCAGTGAATTGGATGTGACCTGACACACACTATAGCACAACATGGCGACCTCCATCCCTAAATTAATTTGTACAAAAGGAGAGCTGTGGGACTTTAGGTGAGGCAACCGCCATGTCAGATATAAACAGATACATTTTACAGTACATGATTTATTGTTACATTGTAAAAAAATATTGTATCAAATAAATAGGTAGTCACATGACTTACACTAAATATGCTGCTATATAGCATGCAATACAAATAGGAATTCAACATAATAACTGTACATAGTAAGATAGATGGGTTAAAAAACATTGTAGGGACAGGTAACTTAGGGCATCTAGTGGCACTCAACACGTTTCCTGGCATTACAGCCAATCATCAGGAGTGTTGTAACATATTATGCACAGCCCCAAGGCCAGGCCCGGTGTCCGCCAGGGAAGATGGCTGGTACCCCCATCTTCCCTGTACTGTAAAATGTATGTTTCTGTTTATATCTGACATAGCGGTTGCCTCACTCAAAGTCCCACAGCTCTCCTTTTGTACATAACCCTGGTATCCTCTTCAAGAGCGGGCGGTCCGGTTTCAGATAAAAGTGGTCTCTGCGGCGGATTCGCCGTGAGATCACTTTTAATCGGTGGCGGGAGAGGGCCCCCCTCCCGCCACTCTCCGCCGCTTACCGGAACCGTCGGCAGCGGTGGATGCGTTTGGATCCTCTCACGTCTGTGGCATGGAGACGAGTGAGGGGAAGATGGCCCCCATCCGTCTCCAGACCATTGCAGGGCGGAAGCGACGTCAAAACGTCACTTCTGCCCAATGCTCTTATGCCGCGTACACACGACCGTTTTTCATCACGAGAAAAATTACATTTTTTAATTTGGTCATTAAAAATGATCGTGTGTGGGCTCCAGAACATTTTTCACAATGTGAAAAATGGCCATTAAAAATTTGGAACATGCTCTAATTTTTCTCGTCGTTTTTCTCGTCATGAAAAACGTCCGTGTGTAGGCTTTAACGACGTGAAAAAAACGCGCATGCTCAGAAGCAAGACGGAATCGCTTGTTCTGATAAAACTAGCGTTCGTAATGGAGATAGCACATTTGTCACCCTGTAACAGACTGAAGAGCATGAGGCTGAAAAGCACGAATCGTCTCTCACCAAACTTTACTAACACGAGGATAAGCAAAAGCAGCCCAAAGGGTGACGCCATCCGAATGCAACTTCCCCTTTATAGTGCCGTCGTACATTTCGTACGTCACCGCACTTTGCTCGAGCATTTTTTTTCATGATAGTGTGTAGGCAAGGCAGGCTTGAGAAGAATCACGTTGAGAAAAACTTTGTTTTTTTCAATGACATTAAAAACGGTCGTGTGTACGCATTAGACTTTTTTTTTTTTTTAATGACATAAAAAAAAAATTTTTATTGCATTTTAGTGTAAATATAAAGGTAAATATAGGTAGTGTAAATATAAAGGTCTTTTTGACCCCAGATCTCATATTTAATAGGACCTGTCATGCTTTTTTCCTTTTACAAGGGATATTTACATTCCTTGTAATAGGAATAAAAGTGACACTTTTTTACACTGTTTTAAAAAAAAAAAAAAAAAGTAAAATAAAAAAGGCAAAATAAATAAGTATTTTTATTTTATTTTTATAAACGCACCCCATCCCGACGAGCTCGCGTGCAGAAGCGACCGCATACGTTAGCAGCGCCCGCATATGAAAATGGTGTTTAACCACTTCAATACCATGCACTTATGCACCTTCCCGCCCAGACCAATTTTCAGCTTTCAGTACTCTCACACTTTGAATGACAATTACTTAGTCATGCTACACTGTATCCAAACAAAATTTTTATCATTTTCTTCTCACAAATAGAGCTTTCTTTTGGTGGTATTTAATCGCCACTGGGTTTTTTATTTTTTGCGATATAAGCAAAAAAACAGCAATTTTTTTTTAAAAAAAACACTTTTTTTTAGTTTCTATTGTAAAATTTTGCAAATAAGTAATTTTTCTTCATAAATTTGTGCCAAAATGTATACTGCTACATATCTTTGGTAAAATGAACCCAAATTAGTGTATATTATTTGGTCTTTGTGAAAGTTATAGATAGAGTCTACAAACTATGGTGGCAATCACTGAAAATTTATCACATCTGATCACGCCTGATGTACTGAAGGGATATCTCATTTCTTGAGACACTAACAAGCGAGGAAAGTACAAATACCCCAAAATTACCCCTTTTTGGAAAGTAGACAGTCCAAGGTATTTACTAAGAGGCGTGGTGAGTTTTTTGAAGTTGTATTTTTTTCCCACAATTCTTGGGAAAATTTAATTATTATTTTTTTTTTTTTACACAAACTGGTCATATTAACAGTTTTTTTCTCTCGCACAGCATATGCATAATTGCAACTACACCCCAAAATACATTCTGCTACTCCTCCTGAGTGTAGCGATACCACATGTGTGAGACTTTTACACAGCCTGGCCACATACAGAGGCCCAACATTGAAGTAGCACTTTCAGGCGTTCTACAAGCATAAATCGCACATATCCTTTCTCAACCACCTATTACACTTTTGGAGGCCCTGGAGCACCAGGACAATGGAATTTTCCACAAAATGACCCCATTTTGGAAAGCACACACCCCAACGTATAATCTATGAAGCATTATGAGTCTTTTGAACGGTTCATTTTTTTCCAGAAGGTTTTGGAAAATGTGGAGAAAAAATGAAAATGCATTTTTTTTACACAAAGTTGTCCATTTATAAGATATTTCTAACGCATAGCATATACATAGCAAAAATAACACCCCAAAATGCATTCTGCTACTCCTCCTGAGTATGGCGATACCACATGTTTGAGACTTTTACACAGCCTGGCCACATACAGAGGCCCAACATCCAAGTAGCACCTCCAGGCATTCTAGCAGCATTAATTGCACATATCATTTTCTGACTACCGATCACATTTTTGAAGGCCCTTCATATATCTAACACATAGCAGGTACATACCAAATAACAAAAGATTACCTGTGGTTTTAGAAGTGCAGTGGTCCACAGAGGAGAGCATCGGTCCAGGCAGCAGGCAGGGATGAGGTCAGCGACAGCAAAAGCAATCATCCAGGCAGCAGGCAGGAATACTGTCCATAGTTCGCACAGGCAGAGATACTGTCAGCACAGCCAGAGCACAGCCAAAGCACAGGTCCAGGTAGCAGGCAGAGGTGTCCCGGCAGAAATGCTGTCCAAAGTCAGTAGAGGCAGCAGGCAGATATATGGTCAACACAGCCAAAGTATTGGTCCAAGCAGCAGGAAGAAACATGGTCCATAATGTCATGGGTCATTACAGGCAGTAATATGGTCAGCACAGCCAAATTATTGGTCCAGGCAGCAGGAAGGACCATCAAGCTTAGGGCCAGGGGGACAGGGGTAGAGGCTTCTCCCACCCAAATCGCTTTGAAGCCTCCAGGCAACCAGACCCTGTTCTTGGAGAACAGAAAACGAAAAACTGGTTTTCTCTACTCAGAACGCTATTCTGAAGCCCCTCACATATGTGAGACCCCTGTGTACTAAAAGTAGATGGCCAAAAGATCAGTCCAAGTGGCAGGCAAAAACATGGTCGATTAACAGGCCAAGGTCGGTACACGTGGAAGTCAGAAACGTGGTTTAAATCGGCAGGCAGAGGCATCGTCGGTAAACAGGCCAGGGTCAGTTAATTAACATGGAAGGTAGTTAGTAACATGGTAGCAGGCAAATAGGGAAGTGGCAGTCTGTTAATAATAAGGGGAACTAATGGATGTATGATAATTTTTGAAGCAATTTCCGATGCACAGGCCAGGTTGGGAGGGACAATCGGGACAATAATAGCTGGTGTCTCTTCTTACTCCCTCCTCTGCTGCATACACGGCATTTCTTTTGGCGTCTTCTTCCAGATTCTGTGGGGGGGATGCTAAAGGGATAGTGTCGCTCGTGAAGCCGACTCACACTATCAGAGCGAATGCTTCCTGGGGCGGGATCTTGTTGGTAAATGAGGGCATCGATGATATCTTCGATATATTGGAGGTAGTGGAGTCGGTGATTTTGAGTTGCTTTTTGGTAGCAGACAAACGAATTAAAAAGGGCCATCTGAAACAGGTGAAACGCAACTTTTTTGTGCCAATAATGGGACTTTCTGGTTGATAAGTAGGGCTGTAGCATCTGGTCGTTTAAATCCACCCCCCCCATGTACAAATTGTAGTCGTGGACACATTCAGGCTTTACAATGGAGCCGCGTCTTCTTGGGATCTCCACCATGGTGTCATTGTGGATCGTAGAGAGGATGTGGACATCTTTCTTGTCCCTCCACTTCATGGCCAACACCTCCTCGTTCCTCATGGATAGTGATGAGCCGAACACCCCCGGGTTCGGTTCGCACCAGAACCCGCGAACGGACCGAAAGTTCGAACGAACATTAGAACCCTATTAAATACAATGGATGCGAACGTTCGAATTCTAAAGTGCTAATTATAACAACTATTATGCATGTTATTGTCATAAATAGGGTTTGGGAACCCGGGTTGTGCACCAGGGGACATGTATCAATGCAAAAAGAAGTTTTAAAAACGGTCGTTTTTCGGGAGCAGTCATTTTAATGATGCATAAAGTGAAAAAAAAAAAGTCAAATATTCCTTTAAATATCGTACCTGGGGGGTGTCTAAAGTATGCCTGTGAAGTGCCACGTGTTTCCCGTGTTTAGAACTGTCCCTGCACAAAATGACACTTCTAAAGGAAAAAAAAGCCATTTAAAACTGCTTGCGGCTTTAATGTAATGTCTGGTCCCGGTAATATGGATGAAATTCTTTAAGAAAAATGGCATAGCTACCCCATGACCCCCCCCCTACCCCAGCCCATTACCAGCCCCTTTGGGTCTTGTATGGATATTAAGGGGAACCCCGCACATAAAATAAAAAAGGCCCTATATACTCTGAACAGCCGTATACAGGCGGTGCATACAAGACAGGGACTGTAGGTTTGTTCTTATGTAGAATCTGTTTGTAATTTTGAACAGGTACATTGTTGAAGTGTAGTTCCAGCCCAAAAATCTATTTTTAAACTTTTTGGGAAACATAGGTAAGGGTTATCACCCCTGTAACATTTGTTTTGCTGTCTGTGCCCCTGTTCCGAACATTTCACCTCACTTTCCGTCCCAATGACAACTGTTTTTGAAATGTGGTGTTTTTCTTGAAACAAGGATTGCTGATAAAGCATCAGTACAGATGAGACCCCTTTCTCCCATATTTATTCTTACAGGAGAGAATTTTCCTTTCTAGGGGTAGATTTCCTCTCACTTCCTGTTGTCTTCTTTCGTTTTCAAGTAGGAGTCGTTTGTAAGTTGGATGTTTGAAAGTAGGGACCTGCCGTATATACTCTGCAGAAATAGGCCCCTTAGTTGTTGGTGTTGGCACAACACTGTAAGCACTCAGTTACTCTTGGTTGGTGCTGGAACGCCCTGCTGTCAACTATTATATCAGGAATTTTAATTACATATAATTGTTGAACAGTGGTAGTAAAAATTGGGGCTTTGATGGTGGTGCTGGTGCCACAACACTGTAAGCCCTCACAGTTACTCTTGGTGGGTGCAGCAATGGGCCCTGCTGTGAATTATTAGATCAAGAATTGTAATTACATGCCCCTTTTGAACAGGGGCTGAAAAATTGGGCCTTTCGTGGTGGTGGTGGTGGTGGCGTTGCCACAAGACTGTAAGCCCTCAGAGTTACTCTTGGTGGGTGCAGCAATGGACCCTGCTGTGAATTATTAGATCAAGAATTGTAATTGCATGCCCCTGTTGAACAGGGGCTGAAAAATTGGGCCTTAGGCACTGGTGGCACAACACTACAACCCCTCACAGATACTGTACTTGGAGCACAGCAATGAGCCCTGTTGCAAAGTATTGCTTCAAAAATTGTAATGACACGCCCCTGTTAAACAGGGGCTGAAAAATTGGGCCTTAGGCACTGGTGCCACAACACTCTAACCCCTCACAGATACTGTACTTGGAGCACAGCAATGAGCCCTATGGCAAATTATTGCTAAAAAAATTGTAATTACACGCCCCTGTAAAACAGGGGCTGAAAAATTGGGCCTTAGCCACTGGTGGCGGCACCCATAAACAAAAATGATCTTCCAAGCTATCATCATCAATCGTATCATTGAGGACTCGGAGGAGGAGGATAGCCAGTCAACATAACAGCACAGGCACTCAGCATCAGCATCAGTCTTGAAGGGATGTGACATGTTAAAATCAATTAGTCTGTTATATCAGCATCAGGTGTGTGGTAGCTGGTGGTGATCCAAGACTGGTTCATCTTGATGAAAGTCAGTCGATCAACCGAGTCGGTGGACAGGCGCACCCTGTGATCCGTGACAAATCCTCCAGCAGCACTGAATGTGCGTTCCGAAAGAACGCTGGATGCAGGACAGGCCAGTAGCTCAATTGCATACTGTGCAAGCTCTGGCCAGTGATCCATCCTCAAGACCCAGTAAGCCAGAGGATTTTCGGTGGGGAAGGTGTCCAAGTCTGACCTTGCCCCTAGATATTCCTGCACCATGTTTATCAGACGCTGGCGATGGTTGCTGGAACCGATCATACTTTGGGGCTGCGGACTAAAGAATTGTCTGAACGCATCGGTCAGACGGCCACCTTCCCCACCGCTCCTTCTTTGACTGGCCGAAGCCTCAGCAACTCGTTGTCCAGGACCAGGAGTTTGTAACCTCCCAGTCTCTGGGAACGCGTTGCACAGACCTTTCTGCAAGGCCTCCCGGAGTTGTCTCATCCTCTGCTCCCTCTGCGACGGTAACATAAGGTCCGCAACCTTACCCTTGTACCGTGGATCAAGGAGAGTGGCCAGCCAGTAATGGTCCCTCTCCTTGATCCGAAGAATACGAGGATCCTTCCGCAGACTTTGCAGGATCAGGGAGGCCATGCAGCGTAGGTTTGCTGAGGCATTCGCTCCGGAGTCCTCTGGGTCACTAAGGACGACATGATCCGCAGCCACCTCCTCCCAGCCACGTACAAGTCCACTGGTTTCTTGGGACTGTAAATCATCCCTAAAAGACTGCTGCTGATGATGCTGAGTGCCAGCCTCCACCTCCATGCTGACACAATCCTCCTCCTCCTCCTCCTCCTCTTCCTGTGCGATGGGTGGGACAGAAGGAACACTGTCTGGGTAAAGGGGGCCTTGAGAGGCTAGGAAGTCCTCCTCTTCCTGCCTCTGTTCTGCCTCAAGTGCCCTGTCCATTATTCCACGCAGCGTGTGCTCCAACAGGTGGACAAGAGGTACAGTGTCACTGATGCATGCACTGTCACTGCTCACCATCCTCGTGGCCTCCTCAAATGGTGCCAGGACAGTGCATGCATCCCTGATCATGCCCCACTGGCGTGGAGAAAAAAAACCAAGCTCCCCTGACCCTGTCCTGGTGCCGTAGTCGCACAGGTACTCATTGATGGCCCTCTGCTGCGTGTGCAGCCGCTGCAGCATGGCCAACGTTGAGTTCCACCTGGTGGGCATGTCACATATAAGGCGGTTCTTGGGCAGGTTCAACTCCTTTTGCAGCTCAGCCAGGCGAGCACTGGCATTATAAGATCTGCGGAAATGCACACAGACTTTCCTGGCCTGCCTCAGGACATCCTGTAAGCCCGGGTACCTGCCCAAGAACCGCTGCACCACCAGGTTAAGGACATGAGCCACACAGGGCACATGGGTCAGTTGTCCCTGTCGGAGGGCGGAGAGGAGGTTGGTGCCATTGTCGCAAACCACCATTCCTGGCTTAAGCTGGCGTGGCGTCAACCACCTCTCGGCCTGGCCCTGCAGAGCAGACAGGACCTCTGCCCCAGTGTGGCTTCTGTCCCCCAAACACACCAGCGCAAGCACGGCATGGCATCTTTTTGCCTGCGTACTTGCGTAGCCCCGTGAACGGCTACGGAGCACCGCTGGTTCATAGGACAAACCACAGGAAGAGGCCATGGAGGAAGAAGAAGAGGAGGGGGTGGAGGAGAGAGGTGTGTCACAACCAGTAGTAGCATTTTGGAGGCGTGGCGGTGGAACAACCTCCAACACTACTGCACCTTGTCCTGCATCCTTCCCAGCTGCCAAAAGAGTGACCCAATGGGCCGTGAAAGAAAGGTAACGTCCCTGTCCATGCCTGCTGGACCATGAGTCAGCGGTAATATGCACCTTACCGCTGACCGCCCTGTCCAGCGAGGCCAAGACATTGCCTTCCACATGCCGGTAGAGAGCCGGAATAGCCTTCCGTGAGAAAAAGTGGCGTTTGGGAACCTGCCACTGAGGAACCGCACATTGCACAAACTCACGGAAGGGGGCCGAGTCTACCAACTGAAAAGGCAGCAGTTGAAGCGCTAGCAATTTAGCCAAGCTAGCATTCAACCGCTGGGCATGTGGATGGCTGGGAGTGAACTTCTTTCGACGGTCCAGCAGCTGGGGCAGGGAAATTTGCCTGCTAGAATCGGACGTTGGTGTACTGCTAGCAGAGTGGCCGCAAGTACTTGGCTGTGACACACCTAATTCTACACCTTCATTCCTCTCAGTGCATGTTTCAGAGAGGACTGAAGTTATAGTGGGGTTGGAGATCCCAGCTGATGCGGTGCAAGGAGAGGTCCGCTTTGTTCTTTGGTGTGGGTCTTTGAGGTAGGCTTGCCAACGAGCTGCATGGCAGGTCAACATATGTCTGGTCAGGCATGTGGTACCCAAGCGGCTGATGTTTTGGCCACGCGATATACGCTTGAGACATATGTTGCAAACAGCAGCTGTGCGATCTGATGCACTAGCCTCAAAAAAGGCCCACACCAAAGAACTTTTTGAATGACGGGCAGAGGCAGCGCCCTGCACAGGCGGAGCTCTGCGGTGTGATTCCGTCGGTGTACTGCCCTTACGCTGGCCACCAAAGGGCATCCTGCCTCGTTGGAGATGTGCCTCCTCCTCATCCTCCTCCTCCTCCTCTCTCCTATTAGGCACCCACGTGGAGTCAGTGACCTCATCATCACCTCCCTCCTCATCACTGGAGGCAATCTGGCAGTATGCTGCAGCTGCTGGAACATGACTGCCAGATTGGTGTCCTTCTTGAGCATCCCCTCTGTCTGCTCTCACGCTACTGCCTTCCTCTAGCTGGGTTTCATCATCAGACCCTTCGAAACGCTGGGCATCCTCCTGGAGCATGTACCCAACACTGTGCTGAAACAGTTCGGGGGACTCCTCAGGAGGAGGACATGGTGGGTCTAGGGAAGGAGTGACTGATGATGAGTCTGACATTGATACCAGGGAAGAGGACGCTTTGGCAGCTGCTTTTCCAGTACCCTGAGCCTGGGTGAGAGAGGATGAGGAGGAGGAGGAGGGCTTGGTCATCCACTCTACCAAGTCTTCGGCATGATGTGGCTCAACATGTCCAGCTGCCGAAAAGAAGGACAAGCGTGTCCCATGGCCATGTGCTGATGACAATGCACCGCGTCCACGACCAGCACTGTTGCCCCCAGACACAGAGCCTGCTTGCCCTCTTTTATTGGCTCCTGACTGTCTGCCTCTCCTTGTTTGCCTTCCAGACATTCTAATAGATGGCCTGCAGGGAGATGGGAAAAAAGCAATAAGGGCTACCTTCAGGTGTCCTTCTCTGTCCCTTGAAACAAGGACTTTGACAGTGAAAGAAACTGACACACTCTCCCTACCTACAGTTTTCTGTCCCTAGAAAAAATGTTTTTTTTTAAGCACAATTTAGCACAAGGAGAATTACCTCACTGTCCTTCCAGGTCCCTGGAAACAAGGACTTTGACAGTGAAAGAAACTGACACACTCTCCCTACCTACAGTTTTCTGTCCCTAGAAAAAATGTTTTTTTTAAGCACAATTTAGCACAAGGAGAATTACCTCACTGTCCTTCCAGGTCCCTGGAAACAAGGACTTTGACAGTGAAAGAAACTGACACACTCTCCCTACCTACAGTTTTCTGTCCCTAGAAAAAATGTTTTTTTTTAAGCACAATTTAGCACAAGGAGAATTACCTCACTGTCCTTCCAGGTCCCTGGAAACAAGGACTTTGACAGTGAAAGAAACTGACACACTCTCCCTACCTACAGTTTTCTGTCCCTAGAAAAAATGTTTTTTTTTAAGCACAATTTAGCACAAGGAGAATTACCTCACTGTCCTTCCAGGTCCCTGGAAACAAGGACTTTGACAGTGAAAGAAACTGACACACTCTCCCTACCTACAGTTTTCTGTCCCTAGAAAAAATGTTTTTTTTAAGCACAATTTAGCACAAGGAGAATTACCTCACTGTCCTTCCAGGTCCCTGGAAACAAGGATTTTGACAGTGAAAGAAACTGACACACTCTCCCTACCTACAGTTTTCTGTCCCTAGAAAAAATGTTTTTTTTAAGCACAATTTAGCACAAGGAGAATTACCTCACTGTCCTTCCAGGTCCCTGGAAACAAGGACTTTGACAGTGAAAGAAACTGACACACTCTCCCTACCTACAGTTTTCTGTCCCTAGAAAAAATGTTTTTTTAAGCACAATTTAGCACAAGGAGAATTACCTCACTGTCCTTCCAGGTCCCTGGAAACAAGGACTTTGACAGTGAAAGAAACTGACACACTCTCCCTACCTACAGTTTTCTGTCCCTAGAAAAAATGTTTTTTTTAAGCACAATTTAGCACAAGGAGAATTACCTCACTGTCCTTCCAGGTCCCTGGAAACAAGGACTTTGACAGTGAAAGAAACTGACACACTCTCCCTACCTACAGTTTTCTGTCCCTAGAAAAAATGTTTTTTTTTAAGCACAATTTAGCACAAGGAGAATTACCTCACTGTCCTTCCAGGTCCCTAGAAACAAGGACTTTGACAGTGAAAGAAACTGACACACTCTCCCTACCTACAGTTTTCTGTCCCTAGAAAAAATGTTTTTTTTAAGCACAATTTAGCACAAGGAGAATTACCTCACTGTCCTTCCAGGTCCCTGGAAACAAGGACTTTGACAGTGAAAGAAACTGACACACTCTCCCTACCTACAGTTTTCTGTCCCTAGAAAAAATGTTTTTTTAAGCACAATTTAGCACAAGGAGAATTACCTCACTGTCCTTCCAGGTCCCTGGAAACAAGGACTTTGACAGTGAAAGAAACTGACACACTCTCCCTACCTACAGTTTTCTGTCCCTAGAAAAAATGTTTTTTTTTAAGCACAATTTAGCACAAGGAGAATTACCTCACTGTCCTTCCAGGTCCCTGGAAACAAGGACTTTGACAGTGAAAGAAACTGACACACTCTCCCTACCTACAGTTTTCTGTCCCTAGAAAAAATGTTTTTTTTAAGCACAATTTAGCACAAGGAGAATTACCTCACTGTCCTTCCAGGTCCCTGGAAACAAGGACTTTGACAGTGAAAGAAACTGACACACTCTCCCTACCTACAGTTTTCTGTCCCTAGAAAAAATGTTTTTTTAAGCACAATTTAGCACAAGGAGAATTACCTCACTGTCCTTCCAGGTCCCTGGAAACAAGGACTTTGACAGTGAAAGAAACTGACACACTCTCCCTACCTACAGTTTTCTGTCCCTAGAAAAAATGTTTTTTTTAAGCACAATTTAGCACAAGGAGAATTACCTCACTGTCCTTCCAGGTCCCTGGAAACAAGGACTTTGACAGTGAAAGAAACTGACACACTCTCCCTACCTACAGTTTTCTGTCCCTAGAAAAAATGTTTTTTTTAAGCACAATTTAGCACAAGGAGAATTACCTCACTGTCCTTCCAGGTCCCTGGAAACAAGGACTTTGACAGTGAAAGAAACTGACACACTCTCCCTACCTACAGTTTTCTGTCCCTAGAAAAAATGTTTTTTTTTAAGCACAATTTAGCACAAGGAGAATTACCTCACTGTCCTTCCAGGTCCCTGGAAACAAGGACTTTGACAGTGAAAGAAACTGACACACTCTCCCTACCTACAGTTTTCTGTCCCTAGAAAAAATGTTTTTTTTTAAGCACAATTTAGCACAAGGAGAATTACCTCACTGTCCTTCCAGGTCCCTGGAAACAAGGACTTTGACAGTGAAAGAAACTGACACACTCTCCCTACCTACAGTTTTCTGTCCCTAGAAAAAATGTTTTTTTTAAGCACAATATAGCACAAGGAGAATTCACTCACTGTCCTTCCAGGTCCCTGGAAACAAGGACTTTGACAGTGAAAGAAACTGACACACTCTCCCTACCTACAGTTTTCTGTCCCTAGAAAAAATGTTTTTTTTAAGCACAATATAGCACAAGCACAAAACACACTGACACTCTCCCTACCTATCCTTCTCTTTCCCTAAACTAAAGGAATCCAGGTTAAGCAAGAAAGAAATAAAAGTCACTGTCCCTGCCTATGCTGCTCTATCCCTGCTCCGGAACACACTACACTAGACCGCCGTGCTGGCGGCCTTTTATAGTGTGGGGCGTGTACTAAACCCCCTCAGCAATAATTGGCCACAGGCATCCTGCCTGTGGCCAATCATTGCTCTCCTCGCTGCCGGCGCTGTGATTGGCCAAGCATGCGGGGTCACAGTGCATGCTTGGCCAATCACAGCGCCTGGATGACACTGCGATGGCGTAGTGCATTGTGGGCCGTTCGCGTCACTCGAATTTGGCGCGAACGGCCCAAATCGTTCGATCTTCGTCGAACGATCGAACAGCCGATGTTCGAGTCGAACGTATGTTCGACTCGAACACGAAGCTCATCCCTACTCATGGATGCCGATTCTCCAGGTCGCAATTTTTTTGTCAATAAATTTTGTGGGAATCCCTTCCGTTTTTTTTTTAAGGTACCGCAGGCCGGGGTTTGTTTACTGTAAAGGTGGCGAAAAAGGGGCAGGCTGGTATAATAATTATCAACATATAAATGGTAACCTTTTCCGAACAGGGGGTATGCCAACTCCCAGACAATTTTCCCACTGGTTCCAATATATGTGGGGCAATCACGGGGCTGGAGCTGGGAGTCTTTGCCTTCGTAGATCCTGAATTTGCAGACGTATCCAGTGGCTCGATCACATAATTTATTTAATTTTAACCCATACCTGGCTCTCTTGCTTGGTATGTACTGCTTGAACTGCAGTCGGCCGGTGAAATGTACGAGGGACTCGTCCACACAAATTTTTTGGTCTGGGATGAAAACTTCTTCAAATCGCTGGGAAAAGGCATTGATTAGGGGGCGTATCTTGTACAATTTGTCGTAGTTGGGATGATCTCGGGGAGGGCACTGTGAATTGTCATTGAAGTGGAGAAAGTGCATAATCATGTCGTATCTTTTCCTGGACATGACAGCGGAATATATGGGCATGTGTTGGATGGGGCGTTTGGACCAATATGAATGGACTTCGTTCTTTTTTGTAAGCCCCATATTGAACATAAGGCCCAAAAATAATTTAAATTCCTCCAATGTTAGACGCCGCCACTGGAACATGCGGGCGTAGGAAGAATCGGGGTTGGCAGCAATAAATTGGGATGCATACAGATTCGTTTGATCCACTATATTCTGCAGCAAATCTTGTGGGAAAAATAAACAAAAATAATCAAATTTAGAAAAATTTGTAGTGTCGGGCTGCACACCTGGCTGTGCGGTGAAAGGGGGGATGATAGCGGATCCTGAGTTGGCAGGCAACCATAAGGGGTTTGCCAGGGCATCGGGAAGGTAGGATTGGGGCTGGATTCTTCGGGTTGGGCGTGCATTTCCATTGCTTGTACTGGGCTCCTCTTCCTGGGGTATGGCGCTGCTGGTGGTGGGCAGTTCTCCTGATCTTGGTGCTGATCTTGGTGCCGATCGCATTCTTTTGGGAGGGACGGTTTCCTCCGGGGACTCGGACTCTGAGCCACTATCCTCCACTGGCTCGTATTCCGAACCAGAATCGGATAATGGGAGCTCCCCGCTGCTCTCATCATCCGACATGGCAAGAATGGCATATGCCTCCTCAGGTGTGTAAACCCTTTGGGACATTATGGCAGTGCTTATTGGTGGGCCTGTGTAATGGTACTGCTGGTGGTAGTGGTGGCGGTCTGTGTGGTAGTACCGATGGAGGTATTAGTGGTGGGCCTGTGTGGTGGTACCGATGGCGGTATGGGTGGTGGTGGTACCAATGGCGGTACAGGTGGCGGTATGGGTGGCGGCGGTACCGATGGCGGTATGGGTGGCGGCGGTACCGATGGCGGTATGGGTGGCGGCGGTACCGATGGCGGTATGGGTGGCGGCGGTAGCGATGGCGGTATGGGTGGTGGTGGTACCGATGGCGGTACAGGTGGTGGTGGTACGGGTGGTGATGGTACCGATGGCGGTACAGGTGGTGGTACAGGTGGTGGTGGCACTACCGACGGTGGTACGGGTGGTGGTACTGGTGGTGGTACCGATGGCGGCACTAGTGGTGATACTGGTAGCGGGCCTGTGTGGCAGGATAGATGCTGGGCCTGGTGGCGGTACTGGTGGTGGTACTGGTACCGATGGCGGTACTGGTAGCCTGTGTGGCGGTGCCAATGGCGGTACCGATGGAGGTGGGCCTGTGACAGATGATTGACAGATGGGCTGATTGATTGACAGATGGGCTGATTGATTGATTGACAGATGGGCTGATTGACAGATGGGCTGATTGGCTGGGCTGATTGATGTGCTGGGCTGTGTGACAGGTCCTCTTTATGGGGGGGGGGGGCGTGTTGTGCACTGTAAATTTATGTAGACAAACTACACTGAGCTAACTTACTGATCTCTTCTCTCTCCTCACAGATCGGTGTGTGAGGAGAGAGCAGGGATCAGGTAGTAACTCCTGTGGAGTTTGTTTACATTTGTGACCGGCTGTGATTGGACACAGCCGGTCACGTGGTAAACAGCCAATTCATTGGCTGTTTACTCTGATCGGGGACGCGCTGTGTCCAAGGGACACATGCCGTCCCCGATCACCGCGCTGCGCGCCCCCACGGGCGCGCGCAAGGCAATATCCTGCAGGACGTCATATGACGTCCAGTATCGATATTGCAACCACTTCCCGGACGTCAATTCGCTATTGACTGGGCGGGAAGTGGTTAAACCACACGTGTGAGGTATCGCCTTTGAGAGCAATAATTCTAGCCCTAGACCTCCTCTGTAACTCAAAACATGCAACCTGTAGAATTTTTTTAAATGTTTTTTTAAAACTGTTTTTAACTTGTTAACACCAAATCTCAGAAAGAGGCTCGGTCCTTAAGTGGTTAAGTCAAACCCGAACACTTTAGCGGCGCACAGCAATTTTTTTTCTTAGAATAACCAGGGATATGCAATTAGCGGACCTCCAGCTGTTGCAAAAAGTCCCATCATGCCACTGCGTGTCATGCTTGTGGATGTCAGAGTCTTGCTATGGCTCATGGGACTTGTAGTTCTGCAACAGCTGGAGGCCTGCTAATTGCATGATTAGAACACCTTTGGGCGCTCCAAAGAGAATAGTAATGTGGCGTGCATAGTGCCCCCTCACCCTCCTGCCAGGCCCTGTTCTGAGCCACATTCCTGTCTGAATATTGTGTCTGGGTTACAAAACCCAGACTGTCCAGGTGAATCCCGGGCAGGTGGTAACCCTAGGTGTAAAACAGTTTAGAAAAAATAAAACATCTGTTAAAAATGGACAAACTAAAAGAAGAGAAAGAGAATGACCCCCAAACCATTTCAGGATTCCCTTTCAGGCAAACATGGGTTCAGTTTACCTCCATATGATCATTTGGGGCCCCTGATATGACAATTTGGGGCCCTGACAGTTCATATGACTGATCCCTCAATGAGCTCTAAAAGGAAATTTTACAATGAAAAAGTGGAGCAATTATGACAAATGTTTTTTTCCTTACAGAAGAATCGCTTTGACTCAGATTGGTGGGCGTATGAGCAGCAAAACATGCATGGAGAAGGAGGAGGAGGAGGAGGATGAGCATGAAAGAATCGCTGAACCCCTTTCCCAACAGTGGTGACCCCAAAAATCAAAGACTTTATCCTCACTACTCCGTGTCCAGGAGCTGGGTCATGTGTGATGGAAGCTGTACTCCGTACACATTCTTTATATTGCTGGATGGAGTGGTGAAGGGTTACTGTAGAGCCCTCTTTTGGTTTTTACTGCTGTGTCTGTGGAGATTTCACTTCCTGTGTGGTCACCATGGCAGGAAGGGAGGATAGGGGACACAAAACACCAATAAAACATATTTTTTGGGGAATTTTCAGTGTATTTAAAGCCTCAACTGCTTTTTTCATTGCTGTAAGGAATCCCACTGAGTATCAATCCTTTCCTTACCTATCACTCCTATCTGCAGAATATCACTCCCCTCATTACTGATCACTTCTCCCTGCAGAGTATCTCTTCCCTCCTTACTGATCATTTATCCCTGCAAAGTACCACTCCCTTCCTTACTGATCACTTCTCCCTGTGTAGAGCATCACCCCCCCCCCCCCCATTCCTTATTTACGATTCCTCCCTGCGCACGATCACTTCTCCTCATTACTGTTCACTTACCCCTGCAGAGTAATGCCTCATACACACGATCACAATTTCCGAAGAGAAAACTGCGATGTGAGCTTTTTGTCGCAAATTCTGACCGTGTGTATGCTCCATCGCACTTTTTTTGTGAGAATTTCCGACAAGAAAAGATTGAGAGCAGGTTCTCTATTTTCGTGACGGGAAAAATTCCTATCGCGATCGTCTGTATGCAATTACGAAGTGCAAAGAAAATAGGATTTTTTACTCACCGTAAAATCCTTTTCTCTGAGCTCATGGACCGACACAGCTTCTCTATTGACATAGTGGGTATTATCCGTTATTTAGGAGTGACTAGGCAGAAAAAACTTGTAAAAAGTGTTGCATCAAACCTTCTACAGTACCGCCCAGGGGGCGGACCCCCCGGATATATCCCCTCACTCTGCATCTCGCAGATCAGATTGTCAAAAAGCAGTACAAACTTAAAAGGAGGGGTGGGTGCTGTGTCGGTCCATGAACTCAGAGAAAAGGATTTTACGGTGAGTAAAAAATCCTATTTACTCTTTCGTTTATGGACCGACACAGCTTCTCTATTGACAAAGTGGGACGTCCCAAAGCAGTGTCAAAACGAGGGGTGGTAACAGCATAAAGTAAACTTCACCCCAAACACAAAACAGCACTCTTCCAACGGAGGAGTTGCAACTCTAAACAGCCGCCTGCAAAACTTTGCGGCCGAAAGAGGCATCCGAAGATGCACCTACATCAACTTTGTAGAATTTTGTGAAAGTGTGAGCGGACGACCAAGTCGCCGCTTTACATAGTTGGGAAACAGACGCTTGATGTCGGAAAGCCCAAGAGGCACCTATTGCCCTGGTCGAATGCGCCGTGACCGGAAAGGGGGGCGCTTGACCCTTTAAAGCGTAGGCCTGGATCACTATCTGTCGGATCCATCTAGAGATGGTGGCCGACGAGACTGCTAGGTCCTTCTTGGGACCAGCCACCGAAACAAACAGTGAGTCTGACTTCCGGAACAGGGAAGTAGCAGATAGGTATACTCTCAAAGCTCGGACAACGTCCAAGGAATGCAACGCCGACTCCTTAGGATTCGACGGATGAGGACACAAGGATGGAAGTACAATGTCCTCGTTGAGATGAAAAGCCGCAATGACCTTAGGAAGGAAGGCTGCGGCCACAGCACCACCTTATCCTTGTGGAAGATCAGATAGGGAGCCTTGCAGGACAAGGCTGCCAGCTCAGAAACTCGTCTAACTGATGTAACAGCCACCAAAAAGACCACTTTCTGAGAAAGTGTCAACAGAGGAATATCTCTAATATTCTCAAACGGTGGTTTCTGAAGCACCGAGAGGACCAGGTTCAAGTCCCACGGAGGTAGCGGGGGACGGACCGGAGGGGCCACATGTCAAACCCCCTGCACGAAAGTACTCACGAGAGAGTGAGTCGCCAGGGGTCGCTGAAAAAAGACAGCCAGGGCAGATATCTGCCCCTTAATAGTACTTAAGGCAAGCCTTTGGTCCACCCCATGCTGTAAAAACAGCAGGATTCTGGAAACCAAATAAGTACGCGGATGCCACTTCATTTCCTCACACATGGAGATGTAGGCCTTCCAAGTGCGATGATAACCCTTCCTAGAGGATGGCTTTCGAGAACTTCTCATAGTAGAGATTACTGAATCTGACAGGCCCCTGTCTCTCAGTACCTGGTTCTCAATAGCCCTGCCATTAAAGCCAGAGACTGTAAAGCAGGACGGAGTATGGGACCTTGCGATAGCAGGTCCTTCCGTAGACAGGGCTGGTGCAAGATCTTTGACACCCTAGGCGAAACCTAATTTTGCCGCCGCCCCCCCCCCGGCTGCGCCCCTGAATCCACTTTACCCTGCCCTTGCAACACATGTGACCTATCTGACCCCTACACTGACCCCCTGTCCCCTACACTGACCTGACACATACACTGACCCCCCCTTACCTGACACATACACTGACCCCCCCTTACCTGACACATACACTGACCCCCCTTACCTGACACATACACTGACCCCCCCTTACCTGACACATACACTGACCCCCCCTTACCTGACACATACACTGACCCCCCCTTACCTGAAACATACACTGACCCCCCTTACCTGAAACATACACTGACCCCCCTTACCTGACATATACACTGACCCCCCTTACCTGACACATACACTGACCCCCCTTACCTGACATATACACTGACCCCCCCCTTACCTGACACATACAGTGACCCCCCTTACCTGAAACATACAGTGACCCCCCCTTACCTGAAACATACACTGGCCCCCCCTTACCTGACACATACACTGACCCCCCTTACCTGACACATACACTGACCCCCCCTTACCTGACACATACACTGACCCTCCCCTTACCTGACACATACACTGACCCTCCCCTTACCTGACACATACACTGACCCCCCCCTTACCTGACACATACAGTGACCCCCCCCTTACCTGACACATACAGTGACCCCCCTTACCTGAAACTTACAGTGACCCCCCTTACCTGAAACATACACTGACCCCCCTTACCCGACACATACACTGACCCCCCTTACCCGACACATACACTGACCCCCCTTACCCGACACATATACTGACCCCTACTTCCTGCACTATTTAAACACACCACCCCCCCTCATACAGCTCAATGTAGATCGGGAACAAGGAGGATCCGTCCTCCTTACCTCTGCTCTTTGTGGCTTCATCAACCATCATCAGGGCTCTGCTCAGGGGCCAGGCCAGCGCCATCCATCTGCTCCACAGTGTCCCTGCCAGTGCCAGGGTCAGGCCAGCGCCATCCATCCGCTCCACAGTGTCCCTGCCAGTGCCAGGGTTAGGCCAGCGCCATCCACCCGCTCCACAGAGTCCTCGCTGGGCGGGAGGTCAGCTGCTCCTCTCAATGCTCCCATCTTCATCGAGCCCCGCCCCTCCGCTGCACACACAGACACACAGTGCCACACCAGAGGGACAGGCTGGAGCAAAGGAGTCCCGGAGTGGCACTGTGTGATATACCTGTCTGAGGAGATGTGACAGCGCAGCGGGGCGCTCTGTGCTACACATGGGGGATTGGTGGCGGCACACAACGTATTTGTTCGACACTGAATGGGGCCAGCGATCAGGAGAGGAGAGCCGAGCTCACACAGGACAGAGGCTGTGGTTGCGCCCTAGGTGGTAGTGCGCCCCTAGGCGGCTGCCTACTTCGTCTAATGGTAGCGCCGGCCCTGTCCATAGAGGTAGGTGCCAGGAGACGTCTGCTACCAGCCGTACTAGGTCGGCGGTACCAAGGACGCTGAGGCCAATCTGGGGCAATCAGAATCCTTGGAATTCTCGCTGCCTCTGTTCTGTGAAGCAGAAATACCTCCCGATTGAGTCGGGACGCCAAAAGATCTATGTGTGGCGTGTCCCTTCTTTAGCAGAGGAGCTGGAACCCATCCGGGTGTAAGGACCCTTCTCCCTGGTCCAGCATTTGGCGACTCAGGTAGCTCGCCTGCCAATACTTCACACCCAGAATGTACACGGCCGGCAGTGCCGGTACGCTCCTTTCTGCTCACCTCAGGCTGCGAGCGACCTCCGATGCTGCAGCTGAGCTTCTTGTTCTTCCCTGATGACTGACATCTGCCACCGCTGTGGCGTCATCTGACTGGATCCTGACTGGACGTCCTTGGCGTCCTCGGCCGGCGGGCTCCTGTAAGGCTGGCGTCCGTCGTGATCACAATCCAATGAACAGGAAGGAATGACCTCCCGGCCAAGAGAGCCGGTGAGGTCAGCCACCCTATCAGGGCTCTCCTGACTAGGTGGCTTACCCGGATTAGATAATCCAGAGATAATGGGCATCTGTTCCATCTGGACAGAACCTGATTCTGTAACACTCGAGTGTGATCTTAAGCATATGGGACCGTCTCGAAGGAGGCTACCTCTGAGGAATCCAGAATCAACCCCAGATACACTAGGCGTTGAGTCGGCACCAATACTGACCATTGCGTGTTTTATACCCAACCACAGTCTCGGAGAGTCTGATTATTAGGTTATGGACACGCTTACCTCTAATTCTGAGCTTGAAGGGGCCTTCAGAAGACGGTCGTCCTAGTAGCCCATGATAGCGATGTCCCTCTGTCTTAGAAGGGGCGGACACGGGTCGAGCTCTGGAACTGGCTTGTAGCCTGAGGAGATCACTTCGCAAACCCACTGGTCGGAGATCAGAGATGTCAACTGAGTCGCAATTTTACAAAGACGTCCCCCCACCCGAGAACTGGGTGGGGGCGGACCTTCATGCAGATGCAGATTTGTCCGCAGGCTTGTTGGGCTTGCGGAACCAAGAACGTCTGTGTCCTTGCGCAGGCGCTTTGACGGCCTGGGGTCTTTTTTCTGTCGCCTTAGGCGAACGAAAAAAACGCTTGCGTGCAGTAAAGGAGGGCCCTTACCCTGGTCCCTTACCCTTTATGGTTTGAGGAAGCAGCGTGCTTTTACCTCCTGTGACATCCTTGATGATGTCATCAAGAGAGGCTCCAAAAAAGTACCAGTTACTTACCGGTAATGGTCTTTCTGGTAAGTCTTCCAGGACGGCACAATGAGAGATGACTAGTCCACCTGACAGGAAACACAATCAATCAAAGAGGTTAAAAACCCCACCCCTCCCTGTGCTCCTCAGTTTGTGAAAAAGTACTCCACACTAGTGCACGAGAGTGAAAACAACATACCACAACAACTCTACATATATATTAATATACTGTGAGGGGGTTAGCTCGGCAGCGGGTGTGTGTGACCCCCGAGATGGGCTCCCCACACAAAAACAGGCCCAGCAAACGGAGGTTGTGGTTTTCAAAATCAAAAAGGTGCAGTTTATTTTCTATTTACAGTGACAAAACACAGCAAAGCAAAAGAAACATAAACAAAATAAATCCTGGTCAACTTGACCTCTGACTAAACATACAGGTTTCCTAACTAACAACTGGGATCAGCCTAGTGCTGTCCTAGTCCCTAAGTCCCTGGTTTTAAATGTCCAAGCAAATAGCCACACAGGCTTTGTCTCACCGCACAGGGGTTCACTCTCCCTAGACAGTCCACACAGGTCTGGGTCCAGGCATGAGCTAACATCTAATGAAGCTGGGAGTTCTTATAGAGGCCTAAATGAGCTGACAAGCTTCAGCTGGTCTCATCAACTCCCTGTCTGCACGACGCCCAGCACTCTCCCTAGAGGTATGAGTCATCCATGAGCCTACTAGCCTCAGCTGGGCTTATACAACTCTCCACCTAGTTGTATAAGTCGGCGTAAAGCCTGAATCTGGGCGAAATATATCTACCCCCCTGGATGCAACCAGGTGACTTTACCTTCCTGCTGTCACATACCCCCCCCCCTCTTGTTTTAACCTCGGGGTTGGAACACCAGCAATCAGGCATTCATGTACTCGAGACAAAGCATCCACATTCCCCATTTGAACGCCAGGGCGATGCTTTACTGTGAAGTTGAATTCCTGGAGGGCCAGGAACCACCTATTCACTCTTCTATTTGTTTCCTTGTTTTGAGCCATCCACTTTAACGGAGCGTGATCCGTAACCATGTCAAAGTGCCTACCTAGCAGGTAGTACCGAAGGGAATCTAGAGCCCACTTCACCGCTAAACACTCCTTTTCAACGGTGGCGTAATTTACCTCATGGGACTTCAACTTCCTGCTGAGGTAAATGACTGGGTGCTCTTCCCCGTTCCAGACCTGGGACAATACTGCTCCTAACCCCACATCTGACGCATCACTTTGTACGACAAAGTCTTTAGAGAAGTCGGGTGAGTACAACACTGGCTGGCTACATAAGGCTTGTTTCAAGAATTGGAATGCTGCCTCAGCCTCGGGGGTCCATTTAATCATGACCGACCCTTTCCCCTTCGTCAGGTTGGTTAGGGGCACAGCCTTAGAAGCAAAGTGGGGAATGAATCGCCGATAATACCCAGCGATTCCCAGAAAGGCTCGTACCTGCTTCTTGCTGTTGGGACGTGGCCAACTCTGGATGGCCTCGACTTTGTTGAGTTGGGGTTTTATTACTCCCCTCCCAATGGTGTACCCAAGATATTTGGCCTCCTCCTGCCCAATGGTACACTTCTTGGGGTTAGCCGTAAACCCCGCTTCCCGAACAGAGTCCAGGACTGCTTGCACTTTTGGCAGATGTGAGGCCCAATCTGTGCTATGGACAATTATGTCATCCAGGTAAGCCGCAGCATACTTCCGATGGGGCCTCAGCATCTGGTCCATTTTCCGCTGGAATGTGGCCGGCGCATTCTGTAACCCGAACGGCATTCTTTTGTATTGGAACGCCCCGTCTGGGGTTACAAATGCGGTTTTCTCTTTGGCCGACTTGGCCAGGGGGATTTGCCAATACCCTTTTGTGAGGTCAAGAGTCGTCATGTATCGGGCTGTTCCCAGCCGGTCGATCAACTCATCTATACGTGGCATGGGGTAGGTGTCAAATTTTGTAACTTTGTTCAACTGACGAAAATCGTTACAAAATCGCCAGCTCCCATCCGGTTTAGGCACCAACACAATGGGACTAGACCAATCACTTTGGGACTCCTCTATCACCCCTAAGTTCAGCATTTTCTGTACTTCCTCCCGTATTGCCTCCCGTCGGGCCTCTGGGATCCGATAGGGTTTTAACTTCACCCTTTCACCGGGCGGGGTAATGATGTCATGCTCTACCCCAGATGTTTGTCCCGGCAGCTCAGAGAATACCTCCTTGTTGCGAAGCACAAACTCCTTAACCTCCTGTTGTTGGGGTTGTGACAAGGTGGCTGCTATTCCAACCTCAGGAATCACGCAACCAGTTTGAGCTGGTGACCAAGTGTCTGCGACTAGGGACTCTCTATCCCTCCAGGCTTTCAACAGATTAACGTGATAGATCTGTTCGGGCTTTCGCCTTCCTGGTTGTCTGACCTTGTAATTCACTTCGCTCACTTTTTCCATTATCTCGTAGGGGCCTTGCCATTTGGCAAGGAATTTACTTTCAACCGTAGGGACAAGTACCAGTATCCTATCCCCCGGGGAAAAGGTACGGGTCTTGGCTCCACGGTTGTACACTCTCTGCTGTGCTAACTGCGCTTGGGCCAAATGTTCCTTCACGATGGGCATTACCTGTGCAATTCGGTCTTGCATCAGGGCGACATGCTCAATCACACTCCTGTGGGGAGAACTCTCACTTTCCCAAGTTTCCTTGGCAATATCCAACAGCCCTCTTGGGTGTCTCCCATACAGTAACTCAAAGGGGGAGAATCCCGTAGAGGATTGGGGCACCTCCCTAATAGCAAACATCAGATAAGGAAGTAGACAGTCCCAATCCTTTCCATCTCTATCCACCACTTTCTTCAACATTTGTTTTAGGGTTTTGTTGAACCTTTCAACCAGCCCATCGGTTTGGGGGTGATACACAGATGTACGTAATTGCGTCACTTTGAACAATTTACACAGCTCCTTCATAACCCGGGACATAAAGGGTGTACCTTGGTCCGTAAGCAGTTCTTTACAAATACCCACCCGGCTAAACACAAGAGATAGCTCTTTGGCTATGGTTTTGGCCGAGGTATTTCGGAGAGGGATCGCTTCTGGATAACGGGTGGCATAGTCCATTATAACTAATATGTACTGGTGCCCCCTAGCGGACTTGATTATAGGACCTACCAAATCCATGGCGATCCTCTCAAACGGGACCTCAATGATGGGTAGAGGGACCAGCGGGCTACGGAAATGTGGCATCGGGGCCGCCCTCTGACACACAGGGCAGGAGGAACAATAATTTTCCATGTCCTTCATCACCCCCGGCCAATAGAATCTCTGTAATACCCTCTCTCGGGTTTTCTCTGTCCCCAGATGACCTCCAAGAATGTGCCCATGGGCCAACTCCAACACCAACTTCCTGTAAGGTTTGGGCACCACAAGCTGCTCAACGGTTTCTTCTGCCCTTTTTGCCACCCGATACAGTAGGTCCTTCTCTACGCTGAAGTATGGGTAAGTGCAGGTATTATCTGGGTTCACTAACTCGCCATCTATTTCCACTACGTTTTCCCGTGCCTTTATTAGGGCGGGGTCTTTTAACTGTTCTGTGGCAAAATTTTCCCTGTGAACCTCCAGATCAGAAAACTCCACAGACGGTAGGTTTTCGTCTGAGGAGGTGGGCTCCTCTCCAGTTTCTTGAGTCTCCCCTGCCAATACTGATAAGGGAAATTCCGGAGAGTCCTCACCACTCTCAGGGGAGTTCTGGCTATCACATTCCTGGTACATAGGGGCACCAGTGAGGGGCTCAGGATCATCCCACAGTTCCCAGAACTTCGGAAAATCCCTTCCCACAATGGCGTCATGCGGTAACTGAGATACTAAGCCCACTGGATGAGAGAGGGTACCTTTGGGGGTCTCGAAACACACTGTAGTCACTGGATACTCTCGGGTGTCCCCATGCACACAAATAACAGCTACCTTGCTATTCCCAGAGACCTCTGTTTTAACTAACTCAGCCTTTATCAGGGTCACAAGGCTACCTGAATCCAGCAATACCACAACATTTCTACCATTAACACACATTTTGCATAAATGTTTCTCAGTTCCTCGAATGGCAGTGCATGCGACTGTCGCACACAGCGACTGACGTCTGCCCGTCAGAAAGTCACACTGCATGGGTTCCTCCACAACCGGGCAATTGGCTGCAATATGTCCCGCTTGCCGGCAGCGGTAGCAAACGATCCTTCTTGCGGCCTCTTGAGCCGCTGATTTCCCAGGCTGTTCTCGCCAAACTTGGGGTAGAGCTCCCACCCTCTCACTCTCTCCACCCTCACCCCTTGGAATCCTCTTATCCGCCCCTGGGGATGGTCTGGTCTTAGGGTGGAAAGTCCGAGTGTCTCTGGAAGAGGCCGTCAGGTTCTCTGTAGCCAAGTATTTCTCCACACGATCCACAAGACCATCGGCCGTCTCTGGGTCTCCATGGCTTACCCACTTTTGGATGGCAGTAGGAAGAGCTCTCAAAAACCGATCCATTACAACACGTTCCACAATCTTTGGTGCGGACAAAGTCTCTGGCTGTAGCCACTTTCTGCTCAGGTGAATGCGATCATACATTTGAGACCTGGGGGGTTTTCCAAGCTGGAAAGTCCAGTTATGCACACGCTGAGCCCGGACAGCCTGGGTGACACCCAGCCTTGCCAATATTTCAGCTTTTAGCTTCACATAGTCTTTTGCTTGGTTAGGCTCTAGGTCATAGTAAGCTTTCTGCGATTCACCAGTTAACAGAGGAGCCACCAGTCCAGCCCACTGCTCCTCAGGCCACTTTTCTCTTTCAGCGGTCCTTTCAAATGTGGTCAAAAATACCTCTGGATCATCCTCTCCAGTCATTTTTGTCAATAAACGACTCACCCCAAAGGACGCGGTATTAGTGGGACGGCTTTCCTCACTGGTCTGCGGACGTTGCTGCATTGCTGCTTCCATCTGTTGTTGTAGTCTCTGCTCTTGCTTCTGCAACAGGTCTATGAAGCGGGCCTCAGATTGCTGCTGGGCTTGTTGCTGAGCCTCCAGACTCTGTTGCAAAGTTGCGTTTGTCTGCTGCTGGGCTGCAAGGCTCTGTTGATGAGCTTGCTGCTGGGCTGCGAAGTTCTGTTGTTGAGCTGCAAGGCTCTTTTGCAAACCTGCATTTGTCTGCTGTTGATTGGCATTTGCTAGAGCCAGCTGCTTCAGTATCTCCTCCATGCTGGCTTAAAAAAAACTGCCACTGGTTCTCCACCAACTGTGAGGGGGTTAGCTCGGCAGCGGGTGTGTGTGACCCCCGAGATGGGCTCCCCAC
Source organism: Rana muscosa (assembly GCA_029206835.1). NCBI lineage: Eukaryota > Metazoa > Chordata > Amphibia > Anura > Ranidae > Rana > Rana muscosa. Next base: position 349,162,141 of record CM055118.1, on the reverse strand, counting down.
ACAAAAACAGGCCCAGCAAACGGAGGTTGTGGTTTTCAAAATCAAAAAGGTGCGGTTTATTTTCTATTTACAGTGACAAAACACAGCAAAGCAAAAGAAACATAAACAAAATAAATCCTGGTCAACTTGACCTCTGACTAAACATACAGGTTTCCTAACTAACAACTGGGATCAGCCTAGTGCTGTCCTAGTCCCTAAGTCCCTGGTTTTAAATGTCCAAGCAAATAGCCACACAGGCTTTGTCTCACCGCACAGGGGTTCACTCTCCCTAGACAGTCCACACAGGTCTGGGTCCAGGCATGAGCTAACATCTAATGAAGCTGGGAGTTCTTATAGAGGCCTAAATGAGCTGACAAGCTTCAGCTGGTCTCATCAACTCCCTGTCTGCACGACGCCCAGCACTCTCCCTAGAGGTATGAGTCATCCATGAGCCTACTAGCCTCAGCTGGGCTTATACAACTCTCCACCTAGTTGTATAAGTCGGCGTAAAGCCTGAATCTGGGCGAAATATATCTACCCCCCTGGATGCAACCAGGTGACTTTACCTTCCTGCTGTCACAATACTTAACCAGAGCGGTGGGAAGTAGGCCTGCCGTCCTGGAAGACTTACCAGAAAGACCATTACCGGTAAGTAACTGGTACTTTTCTCAAGACGTCTTCCAGGACGGCACAATGAGAGAGAAGCAAGTAACTTGCAGGCCTACCTTAGGGTGGGACGACCGCTTGCAGGACCTTCTTACCAAATGAGAGGTCCTGAGGCGACAGCAACTCCACTCTATAATGTTTCAGAAAGGTGTTCTGGCTTGACCATGTCGCAGCTTGGCAGATCTATTCGACCGAAGCTCCGGCCCTTTCTGCCCAGGAGGTCGCCAGAGAGCGAGTGGAATGTGCCTTAACCTTCGGGGCTGTTCTAGCAGCTTGGTCATAAGCTAGGGAGATTGCTTGTTTTATCCACCTATCTATGGTTACTCTAGAAGCCTGTTGGCCCTTTTTCTGACCAGAAAAAATAATAAATAAGTGGCTGGATTTTCTGAAAATGCTAACTCTATCCAAATAAGAAAGCAGACATCGTCTGACATCCAAACAATAAAAGGAAGCTTCCCTTTCATTCTGGGGGTTGGAACAAAAAGAAGGGAGTATTATTTCCTGTGTTCTATGAAATTTAGATACTACCTTGGGAAGGTACAGGGGGTCCTGCCTGAGAACAACCCTGTCCTCAAATAAACGAAAAAACGGCTCTTTAATTGACAGAGCCTGCATATCACCTACTCTTTTGGCTGTCGTTATCGCCAGCAGAAAGGTCAACTTAACTGTGAGAAGTTTAATAGAAATACTGTCTAAAGGCTCAAACGGAGCCTTAGTTAACTGTTCTAGAACCAAGGAGAGATCCCAGGGTGGAACCCTGGAAATCTGCACTGGGGACATTCTGTCCCTAGCTGACAAGAATCTTTTAATCAACGGGTCCTGGGACAATCTTTTTGTCCAGGAAATAAGATAAGGCTGCTACCTGAACTCTTAGTGTCTTGGTAGCCAGCCCCAGATCAACTCCATCCTGGAGAAATTCCAGAATGACCGAAGTTTCCTGTTGGGAAACCTGTCTCTCTGAACACCAGCGAGAGAAGACCCCCCACACCTTAGCATAAATCCGCCTGGTGACCTCCTTTCTACTAGAGAGGAGAGTGGTGATCACTCTCTCTGAACAGCCCTTCTCCCACAGGTTCTGCCTTTCAAGCACCAGGCCGTCAGTTTGAAGAAGCTGGGCTCTGGGTGGAAGACCGGACCCTGAAGAAGAAGGTCTGACCGAACTGGTAGATGGAGAGGGGGAGCTACCGACCAGTTCTCCAGAGTGGGAAACCAGGCTCTCTTGGGCCACCAGGGGGTGACCAAAATGAGACAGCATTCTGAGAGGTCCAGCTTCTGCAGGATCCTCGGAATCAGACCCAGAGGGGGAAAGGTATAGGCCAGATGAAAACTCCACACCTGGGCCAGCGCATCCACTCCCTCTGAGCCCCATTCCCGGGTCAGGGAAAAGAACCTCTTTAGCTTTTTGTTTTCCCTGCGGGCGAAGAGGTCTATCTCCGGATTGCCGAACCGTTGGCACACTAGATCGAACACCTCTGGGTTCAACTCCCATTCTCCCTGGAGAATCGGGTGGCGACTTAAAAAGTCTGCCTCTATGTTGTGAACCCCTTTTATGTGAACCGCTGTGATAGAGGGAATCCGGAGCTCTGCCCAGCTCAGGATCTCCAGAGACAAAGCCAGAAGGGTACGCGACCTGGTACCTCCCTGATGGTTCAGGAATGCCACTGTGGTGGCATTGTCGGATAGAATCTGGACCTCTCGGCCCCTGACTCTCTCCTCGAAGGCCTTTAGGGCCTCCCGGACCGCCAACAATTCCCGGAGGTTTGAGGAGGCGCCCCCCTGACCTCAGTTCCAGGAACCCTGAGTTCTGAGCTCGTCTAAGTGAGCCCCCCAACCCCAGGCGCTTGCGTCTGTGGTTATCCTGAGAGGGTTGGACTGACTCCACAGACGACCCACCAGCAAATTCTGAGGAAGGAGCCACCACCTCAGAGATTCCTTTGCCACAACTGGGATGGGTACCCTGTAGTCTAGAGATTCCCTTGATCCGTCCCAAGAGGATAGAAGGAATTTTTGGAGAGGTCTGGAGTGGAGCTGAGCCCACGGCACCGCTGGGATGCAAGAGGTCATTAGACCCAGCACCCGCATGCTGCTTCTGAAGGAGGATTCCTCTGCCTCCAACATAGACCTGACCGTTGTCATAAGACCTTGGACCTTGTCCTGGGGTAAAACAAGTTTCCTTTCTAAGGAATCCACTAGGAATCCCAAGTAGACTTTCCTCTGTTCTGGGACCATCGAGGATTTTTCTTTGTTGATGATCCACCCCAGGCTTTCCAAGGTGCTCACGACCCTGGCCAGGTCTGCAAGAAGGAGATCTCGACTCTGATTGTAGAGAAGCAGATCGTCGAGGTAGGGGACTACTGCTATACCCTGCAGGTGCAGGTAAGCAATCACCTCCGCCATGATCTTTGTAAAGACTCTTGGACTGCAGGACAGTCCGAAGGGAAGCGCAGCAAACTGCCAATGCTGCACTCCCTGGGCGGAAGTGATTGCAAACCTGAGGAAGGCCTGATGTGCTGGGAATATCGGGACGTGTAGATAGGCGTCCTTTAGGTCTATGGTCACCATGAACACCCCCCTCAGAAGAAGCTTCCTAAGAGTGTACACGCTCTCCATCCGAAACCTCTTGCGACGCAGATAAGCGTTCAAGGGTCTCAAGTTTATTATAAGCCGATGCTTCCCTGACGGCTTTGGAACAACGAAAACGTGGGAATAGACGCCCATACCTTGTTGTTCTGTAGGTACCGGGATAACTACTCCCTGCCTTTCCAGTTCTGAGACATTCTGTACCAGACCTGCAGCTTTTAAGGGGTCCCTGGGTAGATGTGTTACCAGAAGCTTCGGGGGAGGGGAGTGAAGGAACTCTAGCTTGTAGCCCTCTTTTAAAATTTGGAGGACATGGGGGCTCTGAGATATGCTTTCCCATCTGGGGAGAAACTGGGAAAGCCTTTCCCCTACCCTTACGTCACTTAGAGTTCTTGTCATTAGGCTTTTGGCTGGAGAAAAGGATACCTCCCTTCTGTTTGTTCTTGCCAGCACTCCACCTCCTAGTATTGACAGGTCTTTTGTCTGAAGACCGGTTCTTACCCTGGGGGCCTCGAAAAAATCTCCTTTTTTCCTTTTTAGGTTTGGTAGGAAATTTCTTACCCTTTTCGGTGGACCTGGACAGGGCTTGGTCAAGTCCTGTACCGAAAAGAAGGGACCCCTCAAATGGGAGACCACATAAACGGGTCTTGGATGCACTATCACCATCCCAGGTTTTAACCCATACAGCTCTTCTAGCAGAGTTTAAGAGGGCTCCAGTCTTTGCGGTGGTTCTTACGGTTTCTACCGCTGCGTCCGCTAGGTACGCCACCGCCCTACCTATTAGCTGCAACGACTCCAAGACTTCCTTGGATTTGGAAGTGCCTGAAACATGGTCCGTTAATTTTGAGATCCATGCATCTGCATTCCTGGCTACGCATGCTGAAGCCAGCGCCGGGCTCATGGCTGCCGCATTGTCTTCCCAGGCCCTCCGCAAAGTGGTTTCAGCACGCCGGTCCATCTGATCTTTGAGGTTACCAGTATCCTCAAAGGAGAGGTCAGACTGTTTGGATACCTGGGCTAAGGAAGCATCCAATCTGGGTGTTTTGAAGAACCTATCTTCATCTTCCTCCTTAAAGGGGCACCTACGTTTCCACGTTTTTGGTCTTAAAAGCTTCCTTTCAGGATCCTTCCATTCTTGAAGGATAATGTCCTTCAGTGCCTGGTGGACGAGGAAGGTTCTGGGTTGAGACTTCAACAAACCCTGATACATTCTATCCTGTGTGGAAACCTGTTCCGCAGGCTCCTGGATCTCCTCAGAAGCATAAATTGCCCCAAGGAGGCCCTCCATATCATCGGCCGAGAAGATGTGCCTTCCTGGCCTGGAGCCCTCTTCCTCCTCCTCTGCCTGACTATCCACCAGACCCTCATCAGATACTTCTCGATCGGAGATATCTGAATCCTCCTCCGGCTCCGAACCCTGTGAAGGTAGGGATTTTAGAGGCTGCGGGCGTCTTTTAACCACCCTGGGAGTCAAGGAACTCTCCTGAGAGGAAGAGCCCCCCCCCCCACTTGTCTGAGGTTCTGGTTCCCTAGACCTGAGTGAGGATTGAAATTCCTTAAGCGTAGTCAGCATCTGGGTCTGGACAGACAGGAAGTCTTTCATGACCTGAGATGTTTCTTTTCCAGCCAATTTCTGAATGCATTTAAAGCAGAAAGGTCTGGAATAGTCTGGAGGCAACCTATCGTTGCAGTAGCCACATCTTTTGATGCGAGCAGGGGCTTTAGAGGGACGGCTGGTAGACCCCTGGGCAGTGACGTCCCCTCCTGCAGAAAAAACAAATATACACAGGGAATTTTTTAGTACCAAACACCCCTGTGCAGAGCAAAAGGGGAAAGAGTCGGGGTACCTCCCCCATCATAACCCCTGCTGGCTGGGTAGGACTCACCTCCTGTGGCCTCCTCTGTAGCCTTGGCCGTACCGGGCCTTTCCTCATGCTCCATGCGCCGTCCGGGCTCGAACCGTGTCGCTAAGAGCAAACAGGAGGAATGGGCGCCTCTTTTCCTGGCATCTTTATAGTGGAAGCTGGCTGAAAAAGACGCCGGCCGTCGCCATCTTGCCGTAGACCGGAAACCGGAAGTGGCGCGGCGCGCAGTGACGTCATTCCGGGCGCTAGAGGAGGAAATCAATGAGTCCTCCAGGCCATGGGAAAATGGCGCCGCACATGCCTGAGCGGCGCCAATAGCCAGAACAGCGCTTCACCGCTGGGTTCACCACCGCATCTGCGGGAGACCTGCCAGCCCCCCCTCCGAAGTGGACACCCACCAGGTAGGGAGAAAAAAGAGGAAACATTTGGCCCCTGAAGCTTCCAGGTACCCTGTACCTTAGGGCTTCATAAAACTCAGGGGGGTTCTTCAAGGCTATTCCTTCCCCCCTGAGCATGTTACAACAAAAGGGGAACCCCCCAGGAAGGATGAGCCCGTCCTGCTAGGTCCAGAGGCTTCCTAAGCGTTCGACCTAGGTCCCAGGGGGAGACCTCTAGCACCAGGCCTTAGGTCTTTAGAAAAAAACAAACGGTTTCGCTGTGGGGAAACACAATCAAAAACTGAGGAGCACAGGGAGGGGTGGGGTTTTTAACCTCTTTGATTGATTGTGTTTCCTGTCAGGTGGACTAGTCATCTCTCATTGTGCTGTCCTGGAAGACGTCTTGAGAAAGTCTGTCGCCCTTAAAGGGCAGATCCAACAGGGCCACCCCTTTAGCCAGATCAGGCGGCGTATAGCTACCGCATAAACCGAAGCTTTGGACAGCAAGGGGACTGTGTCCATGTCTGACTTGCAGACAAACTTAAGGCCTTGTACCAACTGGTCGGCCAAAGTTATATCATTAGGAGGAATATCTCGCTCTTTTAACCCCTGGAGCAGAAATTTTGCCCACTCAGTAAGTGTCTGAGACACTAAGGCCCCAGCCAATGCCAGGCGCACCGCTGAGCCTACCACTGTGTATAGGTAGCGAGTGAGTGCTTCAGCTTTCTTATCCACAGGGTCCTTGAAAACAGGAGCCCCTTCCACTGGAATTGTGGTAGCTTTAGCACCAAAGGGTCCACTATCGGGGGAGAGGTCCATTTCTTCAGAAAACTCTCCTCCTTATGCAGTATTCTCCAACTTTAGCGTATCCCGCACTGCAATAATAAGGTCAGATACCAAAGCCTTTTCGCGTACTGACCTGGACTTGGAGTCATTCTAACTGTCTGCTTGGTCACGGTCTGCAGTCTCTGATGCATCAGAATCCGGGACATGAGCCATAGCTGGGCCTGGTTCTGCATCAGAATTATCCCTGGAAGATTGCAGGGGACGGGAGCGTTTACAACCCCCCGTGTTCCCGTGTGCTGCTTCCACCCTGGCAGCAAAAGCCTCTAGGAATCCCGACATAGCGTCCATAGGAACATCAGGGGCACCAGCCACAAAATCAGGTGTTTTAGGGGAAGAAACGTCTGCTTCAGACGCCATGCTGACCCACGCGCTGACACCCACAGGGCTCCAGGCAAGGTATCAATAGGCCACCCTCCTAGCCATAGGCGTGCACACAGTGTGTACCGGGTGTGCCCAGGCACACCCTAATCACCCCATTTGCATTAGTGTTATATCACTCTGTGTAGCAGCAGGAACATGGGAAAGATCTCCCTCTTACCAGGTCTGCCATAAGAGAAGTGTTTATGCTCTTCTCTTTCACTGTACCAGCAGGCAGATCAATGTGCCAGGGTCATATATATGTAGAAACATACACACACGTGTGTTTGAGCTTAAGGGTGCACACCCTAATGCAATAGGCTGCGCACACCTATGCTCCTAGCTGATACAGAGATGCAGGGTCTCCCAGAGGACTCACCACACTTGGAACAGTACTGCTATGCTACCGTGTGCTGCGCCTGTGATGCTATCCCACCGATGTCTGTGTCAGTCTAAATCTTATCAGCGTCTTCTGTGAAAATTTGCGCCAGAGAAATGCACCCTAGAGGCCGGAGACTACAGCAAAATGGCCACCAAGCGGCTGTATATAACAATGTGGGCTCTAAGAAAATGGACGCCGAGCCTGAAAAGAGGCAAAAAGCGGCCGTGGACCACAACAAAATGGCCGCCGAGCGGCAGTATATATATATTGTGACAGCAGGAAGGTAAAGTCACCTGGTTGCATCCAGGGGGGTAGGTATATTTCTCCCAGATTCAGGCTTTATGCCGACTTATACAACTAGGGAGAGAGTTGATGAAGCCCAGCTGAGGCTAGTGGGCTCATGGATGATTCATACCTCTAGGGAGAGTGCTGGGCGTCGTGCAGGCAGGGAGTTGATGAGACCAGCTGAAGCTTGTCAGCTCGTTTAAGGCCTCTATAAAAACTCCCAGCTTCATTAGGTGTTTGCTCATGCCTGGACCCAGACCTGTGTGGACTGTCTAGGGAGAGTGAACCCCTGTGCGGTGAGACAAAGCCTGTGTGGCTATTTGTTTGGACATTTACTAAACCAGGGACTTAGGGACTAGGACAGCACCAGGCTGATCCCAGTTGTTAGTTAGGGAAACCTGCATGTTTAGTCAGAGGTCAAGCTGACCAGGATTTATTTTGTTTATGTTTCTTTTTGCTTTGCTGTGTTTTTGTCACTGTAAATAGAGAAATAAACCGCACCTTTTGATCTTGAAAAACCACAACCTCCGTCTGCTGGGCCTGTTTTTGTGTGGGGAGCCCATCCAGGGGGTCACACACACCCGCTACCGAGCGAACCCCCTCACAGTTGGTGGAGAATGCAGGCAGTTTTTTTTTAAGCCAGCATGGAGGAGATACTGAAACAGCTGGCTCTAGCAAATGCCAATCAACAGCAGACAAATGCAGGTTTGCAAAAGAGCCTTGCAGCTCAACAACAGAGCTTCGCAGCCCAGCAACAAGCCCAGCAGCAATCTGAGGCCCGCTTCATAGACCTGTTGCAGAAGCAAGAGCAGAGACTACAACAACAGATGGAAGCAGTAATGCAGCAACGTCCGCAGACCAGTGAGGAAAGCCGTCCCACTAATACCGCGTCCTTTGGGGTGAGTCGTTTATTGACAAAAATGACTGGAGAGGATGATCCAGAGGTATTTTTGACCACATTTGAAAGGACTGCTGAAAGAGAAAAGTGGCCTGAGGAGCAGTGGGCTGGACTGGTGGCTCCTCTGTTAACTGGTGAATCGCAGAAAGCTTACTATGACCTAGAGCCTGACCAAGCAAAAGACTATGTGATGCTAAAAGCTGAAATATTGGCAAGGCTGGGTGTCACCCTGGCTGTCCGGGCTCAGTGTGTGCATAACTGGACTTTCCAGCTTGGAAAACCCCCCAGGTCTCAAATGTATGATCTCATTCACCTGAGCAGGAAGTGGCTACAGCCAGAGACTTTGTCCGCACCGGAGATTGTGGAACGTGTTGTGATGGATCGTTTCTTGAGAGCTCTTCCTACCGCCATTCAAAAGTGGGTAAGCCATGGAGACCCAGAAACGGCCGGTAAACTTGTGGATCGTGTAGAGAGATACTTGGCTGCAGAGAACCTGACGGCCTCTTCCAGAGACTCTCGGACTTTCCACCCCAAGACCAGACCATCCCCAGGGGCGGATAAGATGATTCCAAGGGGTGAGGGTGGAGAGAGTGAGAGGGTGGGAGCTCTGCCCAGGGTTTGGCGAGAACAGCCTGGGAAGTCGGGGGCTCAAGAGGCAGCCAAAAGGATTGTTTGCTACCGCTGCCGGCAAACGGGACATATTGCAGCAAATTGCCCGGTTGTGGAGGAACCCATGCAATGTGACTTTCTGACGGACAGACGTCAGTCGCTGTGTGCGACAGTCGCATGCACTGCCATTCGGGGAACTGAGAAACATTTATGCAAAATGTGTATTAATGGTAGAAATGTTGTGGTATTACTGGATTCAGGTAGCCTTGTGACCCTGATAAAGGCTGAATTAGTTAAAACAGAGGTCTCTGGGAATAGCAAGGTAGCTGTTATTTGTGTGCATGGGGACACCCGAGAGTATCCAGTGACTACAGTGTGTTTCAAGACCCCCAAAGGTACCCTCTCTCATCCAGTGGGGTTAGTATCTCAATTACCGCATGATGCCATTGTGGGAAGGGATTTTCCGAAGTTCTGGGAACTGTGGGATGATCCTGAGCCCCCCACTGGTGCCCCTATGTACCAGGAAGGTGATAGCCAGAACTCCTCTGAGAGTGGTGAGGACTCTCCAGAATTTCCCTTGTCAGTATTGGCAGGCGAGACTCAAGAAACTGGAGAGGAGCCCACCTCCTCAGACGAAAACCTACCGTCTGTGGAGTTTTCTGATCTTGAGGTTCACAGGGAAAATTTTGCCACAGAGCAGTTAAAGGACCCCGCCCTAATAAAGGCACGGGAAAACGTAGTGGAAATAGATGGCGAGTTAGTGAACCCAGATAATACCTGCACTTACCCATACTTCAGCGTAGAGAAGGACCTACTGTATCGGGTGGCAAAAAGGGCAGAAGAAACCGTTGAGCAGCTTGTGGTGCCCAAACCTTACAGGAAGTTGGTGTTGGAGTTGGCCCATGGGCACATTCTTGGAGGTCATCTGGGGACAGAGAAAACCCGAGAGAGGGTATTACAGAGATTCTATTGGCCTGGGGTGATGAAGGACATAGAAAATTATTGTTCCTCCTGCCCTGTGTGTCAGAGGTCGGCCCCGATGCCACATTTCCGTAGCCCGCTGGTCCCTCTACCCATCATTGAGGTCCCGTTTGAGAGGATCGCAATGGATTTGGTAGGTCCTATAATCAAGTCCGCTAGGGGGCACCAGTACATATTAGTTATAATGGACTATGCCACCCGTTATCCAGAAGCGATCCCTCTCCGAAATACCTCGGCCAAAACCATAGCCAAAGAGCTATCTCTTGTTTTTAGCCGGGTGGGTATTTGTAAAGAACTGCTTACGGACCAAGGTACACCCTTTATGTCCTGGGTTATGAAAGAGCTGTGTAAATTGTTCAAAGTGACGCAATTGCGTACGTCTGTGTATCACCCCCAAACCGATGGGCTGGTTGAAAGATTCAACAAAACCCTAAAACAAATGTTGAAGAAAGTGGTGGATAGAGATGGAAAGGATTGGGACTGTCTACTTCCTTATTTGATGTTTGCTATTAGGGAGGTGCCCCAATCCTCTACGGGATTCTCCCCCTTTGAGTTACTGTATGGGAGACACCCAAGAGGGCTGTTGGATATTGCCAAGGAAACTTGGGAAAGTGAGAGTTCTCCCCACAGGAGTGTGATTGAGCATGTCGCCCTGATGCAAGATCGAATTGCACAGGTAATGCCCATCGTGAAGGAACATTTGGCCCAAGCGCAGTTGGCACAGCAGAGAGTGTACAACCGTGGAGCCAAGACCCGTACCTTTTCCCCGGGGGATAGGATATTGGTACTTGTCCCTACGGTTGAAAGTAAATTCCTTGCCAAATGGCAAGGCCCCTACGAGATAATGGAAAAAGTGAGCGAAGTGAATTACAAGGTCAGACAACCAGGAAGACGAAAGCCCGAACAGATCTATCACGTTAATCTGTTGAAAGCCTGGAGGGATAGAGAGTCCCTAGTCGCAGAAACTTGGTCACCAGCTCAAACTGGTTGCGTGATTCCGGAGGTTGGAATAGCAGCCACCTTGTCACAACCCCAACAACAGGAGGTTAAGGAGTTTGTGCTTCGCAACAAGGAGGTGTTCTCTGAGCTGCCGGGACAAACATCTGGGGTAGAGCATGATATTATTACCCCGCCCGGTGAAAGGGTGAAGTTAAAACCCTATCGGATCCCAGAGGCCCGACGGGAGGCAATACGGGAGGAAGTACAGAAAATGCTGAACTTAGGGGTGATAGAGGAGTCCCAAAGTGATTGGTCTAGTCCCATTGTGTTGGTGCCTAAACCGGATGGGAGCTGGCGATTTTGTAACGATTTTCGTCAGTTGAACAAAGTTACAAAATTTGACACCTACCCCATGCCACGTATAGATGAGTTGATCGACCGGCTGGGAACAGCCCGATACATGACGACTCTTGACCTCACAAAAGGGTATTGGCAAATTCCCCTGGCCAAGTCGGCCAAAGAGAAAACCGCATTTGTAACCCCAGACGGGGCGTTCCAATATAAGAGAATGCCGTTCGGGTTACAGAATGCGCCGGCCACATTCCAGCGGAAAATGGACCAGATACTGAGGCCCCATCGGAAGTATGCTGCGGCTTACCTGGATGACGTAATTGTCCATAGCACAGATTGGGCCTCACATCTGCCAAAAGTGCAAGCAGTCCTAGACTCTATCCGGGAAGCGGGGTTTACGGCTAACCCCAAGAAGTGTACCATTGGGCAGGAGGAGGCCAAATATCTTGGGTACACCATTGGCAGGGGAGTAATAAAACCCCAACTCAACAAAGTCGAGGCCATCCAGAGTTGGCCACGTCCCAACAGCAAGAAGCAGGTACGAGCCTTTCTGGGAATCGCGGGTTATTATCAGCGCTTCATTCCCCACTTTGCTTCTAAGGCTGTGCCCCTAACCAACCTGACGAAAGGGAAAGGGTCGGTCATGATTAAATGGACCCCCGAGGCTGAGGCAGCGTTCCAATTCTTGAAACAAGCCTTATGTAGCCAGCCAGTGTTGTACTCACCCGACTTCTCTAAAGACTTTGTCGTACAAAGTGATGCGTCAGATGTGGGGTTAGGAGCAGTATTGTCCCAGGTCTGGAACGGGGAAGAGCACCCAGTCATTTACCTCAGCAGGAAGTTGAAGTCCCATGAGGTAAATTACGCCACGGTTGAAAAGGAGTGTTTAGCGGTGAAGTGGGCTCTAGATTCCCTTCGGTACTATCTGCTAGGTAGGCACTTTGACATGGTTACGGATCACGCTCCGTTAAAGTGGATGGCTCAAAACAAGGAGACAAATAGAAGAGTAAATAGGTGGTTCCTGGCCCTACAGGAATTCAACTTCACAGTAAAGCATCGCCCTGGCGTTCAAATGGGGAATGTGGATGCTTTGTCTCGAGTACATGAATGCCTGATTGCTGGTGTTCCAACCCCAAGGTTAAAACAAGAGGGGGGGGTATGTGACAGCAGGAAGGTAAAGTCACCTGGTTGCATCCAGGGGGGTAGGTATATTTCTCCCAGATTCAGGCTTTATGCCGACTTATACAACTAGGGAGAGAGTTGATGAAGCCCAGCTGAGGCTAGTGGGCTCATGGATGATTCATACCTCTAGGGAGAGTGCTGGGCGTCGTGCAGGCAGGGAGTTGATGAGACCAGCTGAAGCTTGTCAGCTCGTTTAAGGCCTCTATAAAAACTCCCAGCTTCATTAGGTGTTTGCTCATGCCTGGACCCAGACCTGTGTGGACTGTCTAGGGAGAGTGAACCCCTGTGCGGTGAGACAAAGCCTGTGTGGCTATTTGTTTGGACATTTACTAAACCAGGGACTTAGGGACTAGGACAGCACCAGGCTGATCCCAGTTGTTAGTTAGGGAAACCTGCATGTTTAGTCAGAGGTCAAGCTGACCAGGATTTATTTTGTTTATGTTTCTTTTTGCTTTGCTGTGTTTTTGTCACTGTAAATAGAGAAATAAACCGCACCTTTTGATCTTGAAAAACCACAACCTCCGTCTGCTGGGCCTGTTTTTGTGTGGGGAGCCCATCCAGGGGGTCACACACACCCGCTACCGAGCGAACCCCCTCACAATATATATATATATATATATATATATATATATTGTGAGGGGGTTAACTCGGTAGCGGGTGTGTGTGACCCCCTGGTTGGGCTCCCCACACAAAAACAGGGCCAGCAGACGGAGGTTGTGGTTTTCAAAATCAAAAGGTGCGGTTTATTTCTCTATGTACAGTGACAAAAACACAGCAAAGCCAAAAAGAAACAAACAAAATAAATCCTGGTCAGTTTGACCTCTGACTAAACATGCAGGTTTCCTAAACTAACAACTGGGATCAGCCTGGTGCTGTCCTAGTCCCTAAGTCCCTGGTTTAGTAAAAGTCCAAACAAATAGCCACACAGGCTTTGCCTCACCGCACAGGGGTTCACTCTCCCTAGACAGTCCACACAGGTCTGGTTCCAGGCATGAGCTAACATCTAATGAAGCTGGGAGTTCTTATAGAGGCCTAAATGAGCTGACAAGCTTCAGCTGGTCTCATCCACTCCCTGTCTGTACGACGCCCCACTAGCCTTATACAACTCTCCACCTAGTTGTATAAGTCGGCGTAAAGCCTGAATCTGGGCGAAATATATCTACCCCCCTGGATGCAACCAGGTGACTTTACCTTCCTGCTGTCACATACCCCCCCCCTCTTGTTTTAACCTTGGGGTTGGAACACCAGCAATCAGGCATTCATGTACTCGAGACAAAGCATCCACATTCCCCATTTGAACGCCAGGGCGATGCTTTACTGTGAAGTTGAATTCCTGTAGGGCCAGGAACCACCTATTCACTCTTCTATTTGTCTCCTTGTTTTGAGCCATCCACTTTAACGGAGCGTGATCCGTAACCATGTCAAAGTGCCTACCTAGCAGATAGTACCGAAGGGAATCTAGAGCCCACTTCACCGCTAAACACTCCTTTTCAACCGTGGCATAATTTACCTCATGGGACTTCAACTTCCTGCTGAGGTAAATGACTGGGTGCTCTTCCCCGTTCCAGACCTGGGACAATACTGCTCCTAACCCCACATCTGACGCATCACTTTGTACGACAAAGTCTTTAGAGAAGTCGGGTGAGTACAACACTGGCTGGCTACATAAGGCTTGTTTCAAGAATTGGAATGCTGCCTCCGCCTCGGGGGTCCATTTAATCATGACCGACCCTTTCCCTTTCGTCAGGTTGGTTAGGGGCACAGCCTTAGAAGCAAAGTGGGGAATGAAGCGCCGATAATAACCCGCGATTCCCAGAAAGGCTCGTACCTGCTTCTTGCTGTTGGGACGTGGCCAACTCTGGATGGCCTCGACTTTGTTGAGTTGGGGTTTTATTACTCCCCTGCCAATGGTGTACCCAAGATATTTGGCCTCCTCCTGCCCAATGGTACACTTCTTGGGGTTAGCCGTAAACCCCGCTTCCCGGATAGAGTCTAGGACTGCTTGCACTTTTGGCAGATGTGAGGCCCAATCTGTGCTATGGACAATTACGTCATCCAGGTAAGCCGCAGCATACTTCCGATGGGGCCTCAGTATCTGGTCCATTTTCCGCTGGAATGTGGCCGGCGCATTCTGTAACCCGAACGGCATTCTCTTATATTGGAACGCCCCGTCTGGGGTTACAAATGCGGTTTTCTCTTTGGCCGACTTGGCATGGGGAATTTGCCAATACCCTTTTGTGAGGTCAAGAGTCGTCATGTATCGGGCTGTTCCCAGCCGGTCGATCAACTCATCTATACGTGGCATGGGGTAGGTGTCAAATTTTGTAACTTTGTTCAACTGACGAAAATCGTTACAAAATCGCCAGCTCCCATCCGGTTTAGGCACCAACACAATGGGACTAGACCAATCACTTTGGGACTCCTCTATCACCCCTAAGTTCAGCATTTTCTGTACTTCCTCCCGTATTGCCTCCCGTCGGGCCTCTGGGATCCGATAGGGTTTTAACTTCACCCTTTCACCGGGCGGGGTAATAATATCATGCTCTACCCCAGATGTTTGTCCCGGCAGCTCAGAGAACACCTCCTTGTTGCGAAGCACAAACTCCTTAACCTCCTGTTGTTGGGGTTGTGACAAGGTGGCTGCTATTCCAACCTCCGGAATCACGCAACCAGTTTGAGCTGGTGACCAAGTTTCTGCGACTAGGGACTCTCTATCCCTCCAGGCTTTCAACAGATTAACGTGATATATCTGTTCGGGCTTTCGCCTTCCTGGTTGTCTGACCTTGTAATTCACTTCGCTCACTTTTTCCATTATCTCGTAGGGGCCTTGCCATTTGGCAAGGAATTTACTTTCAACCGTAGGGACAAGTACCAATATCCTATCCCCCGGGGAAAAGGTACGGGTCTTTGCTCCACGGTTGTACACTCTCTGCTGTGCCAACTGCGCTTGGGCCAAATGTTCCTTCACGATGGGCATTACCTGTGCAATTCGATCTTGCATCAGGGCGACATGCTCAATCACACTCCTGTGGGGAGAACTCTCACTTTCCCAAGTTTCCTTGGCAATATCCAACAGCCCTCTTGGGTGTCTCCCATACAGTAACTCAAAGGGGGAGAATCCCGTAGAGGATTGGGGCACCTCCCTAATAGCAAACATCAAATAAGGAAGTAGACAGTCCCAATCCTTTCCATCTCTATCCACCACTTTCTTCAACATTTGTTTTAGGGTTTTGTTGAATCTTTCAACCAGCCCATCGGTTTGGGGGTGATACACAGATGTACGCAATTGCGTCACTTTGAGCAATTTACACAGCTCTTTCATAACCCGGGACATAAAGGGTGTACCTTGGTCCGTAAGCAGTTCTTTACAAATACCCACCCGGCTAAAAACAAGAGATAGCTCTTTGGCTATGGTTTTGGCCGAGGTATTTCTGAGAGGGATCGCTTCTGGATAACGGGTGACATAGTCCATTATAACCAATATGTACTGGTGCCCCCTAGCGGACTTGATTATAGGACCTACCAAATCCATTGCGATTCTCTCAAACGGGACCTCAATGATGGGTAGAGGGACCAGCGGGCTACGGAAATGTGGCATCGGGGCCGACCTCTGACACACAGGGCAGGAGGAACAATAATTTTCTATGTCCTTCATCACCCCAGGCCAATAGAATCTCTGTAATACCCTCTCTCGGGTTTTCTCTGTCCCCAGATGACCTCCAAGAATGTGCCCATGGGCCAACTCCAACACCAACTTCCTGTAAGGTTTGGGCACCACAAGCTGCTCAACGGTTTCTTCTGCCCTTTTTGCCACCCGATACAGTAGGTCCTTCTCTACGCTGAAGTATGGGTAAGTGCAGGTATTATCTGGGTTCACTAACTCGCCATCTATTTCCACTACGTTTTCCCGTGCCTTTATTAGGGCGGGGTCTTTTAACTGTTCTGTGGCAAAATTTTCCCTGTGAACCTCCAGATCAGAAAACTCCACAGACGGTAGGTTTTCGTCTGAGGAGGTGGGCTCCTCTCCAGTTTCTTGAGTCTCCCCTGCCAATACTGACAAGGGAAATTCTGGAGAGTCCTCACCACTCTCAGAGGAGTTCTGGCTATCACATTCCTGGTACATAGGGGCACCAGTGGGGGGCTCAGGATCATCCCACAGTTCCCAGAACTTCGGAAAATCCCTTCCCACAATGGCATCATGCGGTAATTGAGATACTAACCCCACTGGATGAGAGAGGGTACCTTTGGGGGTCTCGAAACACACTGTAGTCACTGGATACTCTCGGGTGTCCCCATGCACACAAATAACAGCTACCTTGCTATTCCCAGAGACCTCTGTTTTAACTAATTCAGCCTTTATCAGGGTCACAAGGCTACCTGAATCCAGTAATACCACAACATTTCTACCATTAATACACATTTTGCATAAATGTTTCTCAGTTCCCCGAATGGCAGTGCATGCGACTGTCGCACACAGCGACTGACGTCTGTCCATCAGAAAGTCACATTGCATGGGTTCCTCCACAACCGGGCAATTTGCTGCAATATGTCCCGCTTGCCGGCAGCGGTAGCAAACAATCCATTTGGCTGCCTCTTGAGCCCCTGACTTCCCAGGCTGTTCTCGCCAAACTTTGGGTAGAGCTCCCACCCTCTCACTCTCTCCACCCTCACCCCTTGGAATCCTCTTATCCGCCCCTGGGGATGGTCTGGTCTTAGGGTGGAAAGTCCGAGAGTCTCTGGAAGAGGCCGTCAGGTTCTCTGTAGCCAAGTATTTCTCTACACGATCCACAAGACCACCGGCCGTCTCTGGGTCTCCATGGCTTACCCACTTTTGGATGGCAGTAGGAAGAGCTCTCAAAAACCGATCCATTACAACACGTTCCACAATCTCTGGTGCGGACAAAGTCTCTGGCTGTAGCCACTTCCTGCTCAGGTGAATGAGATCATACATTTGAGACCTGGGGGGTTTTCCAAGCTGGAAAGTCCAGTTATGCACCCGCTGAGCCCGGACAGCCAGGGTGACACCCAGCCTTGCCAATATTTCAGCTTTTAGCATCACATAGTCTTTTGCTTGGTCAGGCTCTAGGTCATAGTAAGCCTTCTGCGATTCACCAGTTAACAGAGGAGCCACCAGTCCAGCCCACTGCTCCTCAGGCCACTTTTCTCTTTCAGCAGTCCTTTCAAATGTGGTCAAAAATACCTCTGGATCATCCTCTCCAGTCATTTTTGTCAATAAACGACTCACCCCAAAGGACGCGGTATTAGTGGGACGGCTTTCCTCACTGGTCTGCGGACGTTGCTGCATTACTGCTTCCATTTGTTGTAGTCTCTGCTCTTGCTTCTGTAACAGGTCTATGAAGCGGGCCTCAGATTGCTGCTGGGCTTGTTGATGAGCTTGCTGCTGGGCTGCAAGGCTCCTTTGCAAACCTGCATTTGTCTGCTGTTGATTGGCATTTGCTAGAGCCAGCTGTTTCAGTATCTCCTCCATGCTGGCTTAAAAAAAACTGCCACTGGTTCTCCACCAACTGTGAGGGGGTTAACTCGGTAGCGGGTGTGTGTGACCCCCTGGTTGGGCTCCCCACACAAAAACAGGGCCAGCAGACGGAGGTTGTGGTTTTCAAAATCAAAAGGTGCGGTTTATTTCTCTATGTACAGTGACAAAAACACAGCAAAGCCAAAAAGAAACAAACAAAATAAATCCTGGTCAGTTTGACCTCTGACTAAACATGCAGGTTTCCTAAACTAACAACTGGGATCAGCCTGGTGCTGTCCTAGTCCCTAAGTCCCTGGTTTAGTAAAAGTCCAAACAAATAGCCACACAGGCTTTGCCTCACCGCACAGGGGTTCACTCTCCCTAGACAGTCCACACAGGTCTGGTTCCAGGCATGAGCTAACATCTAATGAAGCTGGGAGTTCTTATAGAGGCCTAAATGAGCTGACAAGCTTCAGCTGGTCTCATCAACTCCCTGTCTGTACGACGCCCCACTAGCCTTATACAACTCTCCACCTAGTTGTATAAGTCGGCGTAAAGCCTGAATCTGGGCGAAATATATCTACCCCCCTGGATGCAACCAGGTGACTTTACCTTCCTGCTGTCACAATATATATATATATATATACACACAGGCGAGAATCCTAAGAAACATGGCCGCCGAACAGTCGGTAGAGGCCAAATCGGACGCAGACTACAAGAAAATGGCCGCCGGGCGGCGATTTTAAAGCTACAAGAAAATGGCCGCCGGACATTCACTAGAGGCCGAAGCAGGCATGGACCATTGCAAAATGGCCACCGACAGCATGGAGGGAGAAGCACACATACACACTCACACAGGTAAGCAAAATTACATTATTTTTAAATGACAAACACAGCGCAGCCCCGCTCCAGATGGAGCCCCCCCCCCATGGTGACCAGCACCCAGCAACCAGCAACCTTAGCTCAGAGCCCAGGGAGGAGGAAGGCAGGGAGAGAGGAAAGAAAGGGGTCATTACCACTTACTTGATCTCTCCAGGAATGTCCAGCTAAATCACCCTGCCGAAGCGGGGGAGCTACTCACCCTTCCTGCGTGTCTCATGCTGGAAGACATTCCGGACAGATCATCATCCGTGCACGGAGGTGACTGTCGGCCAGGCATGCTGTGATTGAACCCTGGGGAATGATCCTATGCATGCCCTGGAGCGTTAGCTCACCGGACAGGCTGCTGCAACTCGGCCATAAGGTCAGCTGAAGCCGAGCAGTCCGATGCAAGCCTAGGAGCGTAAGCTTACCGGACAGGCTACTGCGATTTGGCCGTAAGGTCAGCTGAAGCTAAGCGGTCCGATGCAGGCCCTGGAGTGTAGGCTCACCGGCCACCCGTAGAGCGACGGGTATGTCGTGGAAAACCCAGCGTGTAGCTAGGGTCGGCATACACTTTATGGCCTAAACTGGGGGGACTACAAGGATCGAGGACCCAGCCTGTCACCCAGTCGGCAGTTGATCGAAGATCGCAGGAACCAAAAAAGCAAAAATTAAAAAAAATATTTTTCCATGGACCAATGGGCCCGAAGGGAGCCATGTCCTACTCCTTGCTAGACAGAAAAAATCTGATCTGCGAGATGCAGAGTGAGGGGATATACCCGGGGGGTCCGCCCCCTGGGCGGTACTGTAGAAGGTGTGATGCAACACTTTTTACAAGTTTTTTCTGCCTAGTCACTCCTAAATAACGGATAATACCCACTTTGTCAATAGAGAAGCTGCGTCAGTCCATGAACGAAAGAGTAAACCATGCATGCTCAGAATTAAGCAGAAGAGCTGAACTGCCTATTGAACTTCATTGATTTCGGCTCGTCGTACGTGTTGTACGTCACCGCGTTCTTGACGGTCTGAATTTCAGCCAAGATTAGCGTGACCGTGTGTATGCAACACAAGTTTGAGCCATTTTCCTGCTGAAAAAAAAACATGGTTTTCGTGTCCGAAATCGCGATCGTGTGTACGAGGCATTACACTCTCCTCCATAGAGATCACTTCTACCTGAAGAGTATCTTTTCTGTCCTACCGATCATGTTCCTGTCCTACCGGTCACGTTCCTGTCCTACCGGTCACGTTCCAGTCCTACTGGTCACGTTCCTGTCCCACCAATCACTTTGCTTCCCTACTGATCACTTTGCTGCCCCACCGATCACTTTCCTGTCCTACCGATCACTTTCCTGTCCTACTGATTATGTTAATATAAAACCAATTAGTGCGGCTCTAAATCAATATGTAAATATATAAAAATAAATTAAATAAATGTGATATCCACATACAAATATGTTATGATTGAAAATAACTAACAATGTGCAAAATGGTCTAATAGTCGAAACGTCCAAAACACAAAGCACTTGCACTTTATGTTTGGGCGTTATTTGTACTTTATTCGACCAGTTTGCATATTGTTAGTTTTTTTCAATCATAGCATATTTGTATGTGGATATCACATTTATTTCATTTCTTTTTATATATTTACTTATTGATTTAGCGCCGCACTAAGACCGCTTTCACACTGGAGCGTATTGCAGTCGCTATAGCGTTAAAAATAGCGCCAGCAATCTGCCCTTAAAAAGCTGCTCCATTGTCTCTAGCGTGAAAGCCCGAGGGCTTTCACACTGGAGCGTTGCGCTAGCAGGACGGTAAGACCCCTTTCACACTGGGGCGGTTTGTAGGCGCTATTGTGCTAAAAATAGCGCCTGCAAACTGACCCTAAACAGCAGCTGCTGTTTCTCCAGTATGAAAGCACACTGGAGCGGTGCGCTAGCAGGACCGCTCCAAAAGTCCTGCTAGAGCGGAGCGGTGAGAGGAGCGGTGCATTTACCGCTCCTTCCCATTGAAAGCAATGGGAAACCGTGGCTATATCGCCGGCAATGCGCCTCTGCAGAGGAACATTGCCGGTGGTATTAACCCTTTTTCGGCCGCTAGTGGGGGTAAAACAGCCCTGCTAGCGGCCGAATACCGCCGTGAAATTAGCGGTAAAACGCCGCTAAAAATAGCGGTGCTTTACCGCCGCCACCACCGCCCCAGTGTGAAAGGGGCTTAAAAAATGTCCTGCTAGCCGCATCTTTGGAGCTTTGTTTACCGCTCCTTCACTGCTGCTGCCCATTGAAATCAATGAGACAGCGCAGCTATACCGCTGGCAATGCGCTGCTGCAGCAGCGCATTGTGGGCGGTTTTAACCCTTTCTTGGCTGCTAGCGGGGGGTAAAGCCGCCCCGCTAGCGGCCGAAATGCGCCGCAAATCCGCCCATAGCGTCGGCGGTAAAAATAGCGGAGTTTTACTGCCGATGCTATGAGCGGCTCAGTGTGAAAGGGGTCTAATTGGTTTTATATTTGCATTGTCACATCTATAGAAAGTGTGGGGAGTGTTGGCAGCTTCATTTGTTAATCATAGCAGCTCACTAGGTTTTACACTTATTCTATTGATCACGTTCTGGTCCTACCGATCACTTTCCTATCCTACTGATCATGTTCTGGTCCTACCGATCACTTTCCTATCCTACCAATCACTTTCCTATCCTACCAATCACTTTCCTACCCTACCGATCACTTTCCTACCCTACCGTTCACTTTCCTACCCTACCGATCACTTTCCTACCCTACCGATCACATTCCTACCCTACCGATCACATTCCTACCCTACCGATCACATTCCTACCCTACCGATCACTTGGCAGTTATCTTGTTTGGCAGCACACATGTAGCCAAGTCCCGGGCCTCTTCAGGCCTTATGTTAACCTCCAGAGTTAGGGACAGCTTACCTCCTTCTGTGTAGAGTGGGTTAAAAAGGCATGGTGGGTGTAATGCAAGGTGGATTGATGGGCGCCAGACACTTCTTGAATGCAAAGAGATTTATTGTCTCCAACAGAACTGGGTTGGGGCCAGGACATCCTTAAGTAGATGCAATGTTAAATTGGCAGACTCCGAGACTACTATAGGCAGACAGCCATGCAGGGAAAGGCATCCAGCCGGACACCACATCTGCATGAGTAGGACTGCTGTCTCCTATGGCAACACTCTAGTAACAGTTTCTAACAAAGGTTGCAATGAACTTCTTCTACAATCTCCTATTGTAGAACTTTACTCCCCTGAGCTCTTCCAATCTTCTCACTCAGTATCTTCCTCAAGCGTCACCCCTGCGTCCCTGCTGGGTCCCCAACTTGGCACTCGCAGATACTCCTCAAGCGTCACCCCACTGGCCTGCTTGGTCCCTGGCTTGCCACACAATAATGCTCTACAAGCATCACCTTCACTGGCTGGGTCCCTGGCTTGGCACTTGCTGAAGTTTTCCCACTTGTTCACCGTCCCCCGGCTGGTGCGAATACTGCTCTGGTACTTGCTTCAGTTACTCACAGCGGTCCCTGGTAACAAGGTGGATGGTCCCTTAGTTGCGACAGCTTCCCCGGGATAGCCTTAGGTTTCTGGCCTAGCAGCCTGGGGCAATACAACACATGTCCACTCAGACAGCCGTCCAGGTGGCACAGAACACCGATCACCCAACTCTACCCAAATAAATAGGTCCTCCCAGTAGGACAAGGGACCCTAATCTGTCCTTGCAATGCCCTGGTCCTATCTAATGTCACCAGATACCCGGCCACTTAGCGACAGAAGAGAGAAGTGCAGCACTTCCAGAATTAGGGCGAAATCAATTGATCTAACAATTGGCAACTATCACTTGGCAAATAAATTTAATAGTAAACCTCAGGGTGCTACACACAGAAATAAGGCGATTGTCACCAATCAGCTAACGGGGATTTATTATTTCTGAAGATGGGAAAGCTTCTAATGTGAACATTTTACAGATCTAAAGCACATGCTAAGAAAAACTCATGTTCGAGCCCCTCTCACTTTGGCCCTTTCACACCTGCATTGTCCAGTGCGTTATTGTGTCTTATGTGGTGCGCCAAGGTGCGTTTCATTATGGCAGTAAATTCATTGCAGAAATCATACCCGCACTATTTTTCCAACTCACCGGGTGGTAGTTGTGGCCCACTGCGTTGGCTTTGCATGGTGGTGCGCCATTAAAAATTAATTGCGGTGGAAAGTGCGCATTACCACCATGACTGTGTGAAGCCGTCTTTAACCCCTTCATCTCTCACCCCTGTGCCCCCCCCCCCCCCATGGAGCAATGTTTTCCCATATGAGCCGGTGATCTCAATTGCATATTCTGATACTTCTGGATAAATTTGCCTTTCTTTTAATGGATCACCCAAATTTTCCCAGATTGTCCGCTGACAGTTTTCAAGTCATGTCACCATGAAAAAAATAAGTGTAAATTTTATTGTGAGAGATGAGACCCTGATTAGAAATAGATTTGGGGGAAATGGGTTTTAAAGTGTCTGTACATTCCAATCAGTGGCCTATCATCCATGTGTGCAAAGTGTGCTGTACATACAGGCCCTGAGGGGGGGGCGCTGTGCTCTGACCCTATGGTGGAGATCTGCCTGTCACTACTGCTCTCTGCCCCCTGTCAGAGGATCCTGTGTGCCTCCATTCTCATGCAGACACAGAGCGGTGGCTGATGCCATCCACTTGCGCCCAGGAGGAAGAAATCCACTATGCCTGTGAGAGAGATCTAAGACGCTGAGGGGGGCTGTATAGATGAGCTGGAGGGGGCTGTGAAGATGAGCTGGAGGGGGTTGAGAAGACTGAGGATGGAAGGGAGACTGAAGATTGGGGGGGGGGGACCATGAAGCTGAAGGATGAGGGGAAGACTGAAGATTGGGGGGGACTGAGAAGCCTAAGGATGGGGGGGACTGAGAAGCCTGAGGATTGGGGGGGACTAAGGCTAATAAGCCTGAAAATGGCCTGAGGGCAAAAAGGACTCTTACCAGAACATGTGGTCCCTTTGGAAAGAGTCAGGAAGGCTATATAGATTGATCGACCATCTGCAAAAGGACCAGTTTTTCCACCATAGCTTCACCAATGGTCACCAAAGTCTCTTACCAGCAACATGAGATGTTCCATCAAAGTATACAAAAAAGAAACCTGGAAAGATCCACATTGTGTAAAATCGTAAGGAAATTGTATGGATGAATATAAAAGACTAGCCACTCACAATATTAAAAAAACAACAAGCGCTTGAAGGTTAAAAATACGAATCTCTGAGTGTTTCCCAGGGTTCTGACTGTTTCCTGGTTTCGGTATGCATGGAGACATCACGAGCGTAAGCTCTTCCCTACGCGTTTTGTCACATCTGAAATATTTTTTATTTATTTACTATGATACACTTGTTCTTGTCAGCTGCTATTTTTAGATCTGCCAGCGTGATATCTGTAACTTTACAACTGAGGTCGGGGGGACTGAGAAGCCTGGATGGGGGGGGAGGAGGATGGTGGGGGCCGTGGTACCTGAGGATGGGGGAAAATTGGGGATGGAGGGACTGAGTATGAGGGGAGACTGGTGATGGGGAGGGGACTGCGAAGCCAGAGGATGGGGAGGGGACTGCGAAGCCAGAGGATGGGGAGGGGACTGCGAAGCCAGAGGATGGGGAGGGGACTGCTAAGCCAGAGGATGGGGAGGGGACTGCAAAGCCAGAGGATGGGGAGGGGACTGCAAAGCCAGAGGATGGGGAGGGGACTGCAAAGCCAGAGGATGGGGAGGGGACTGATTGAACATTCTCACTCCTGCACTATACACAATATACATACCTCCAAACTTTTGAACTTCCAAATGAGGGATATATGAGGAAAGGGAGAACCTTTGGTGTGTGTAGCATGCTGCATGTGGGTTTGGCCAAACTTACTAGCGGGAGGTGCTTAAGGGGCATGGTTAAACAAAAAACAAGGCTTCCTTGTATAAAAAATAGGATTTTTTACTCACCGTAAAATCCTTTTCTCCGAGTCCATGGACCGACACAGCTTCTCTATTGACAAAGTGGGTATTATCCGTTAATTAGGAGTGACTAGGCAGAAAACTTGTAAAAAGTGTTGCATCACACCTTCTACAGTACCGCCCAGGGGGCGGACCCTCTGGGTATATCCCCTCAGTCTGCATCTCGCAGATCAGTTCGTCAAAAAGCAGTACAAACTTAAAAGGAGGGGTGGGTGCTGTGTCGGTCCATGGACTCAGAGAAAAGGATTTTACGGTGAGTAAAAAATCCTATTTACTCTTTCGTCCATGGACCGACACAGCTTCTCTATTGACAAAGTGGGATGTCCCAAAGCAGTGTCAGAGAAAAAACGAGGGGTGGTAACAGCATAAAAATAAACTTCACCCCAAACACAAAACAGCACTCCTCCAACGGAGGAGTTGCAACTCTAAACAGCCGCTTGCAAAACCTTGCGGCCAAAAGAGGCATCCGAAGATGCACCTACATCAACTTTGTAGAATTTTGTGAAAGTGTGAGCGGATGACCAAGTCGCTGCTCTACATAATTGGGAAACAGACGCTTGATGTCGGAAAGCCCAAGAGGCACCCATTGCCCTGATCGAATGCGCCGTGACCGGAAAGGGGGGCGCTTGACCCTTTAAGGCGTAAGCCTGGATTACTATCTGTCGGATCCACCTAGAGATGGTGGCCGACGAGACTGCTTGGCCCTTCTTGGGACCAGCCACCGAAACAAAAAGTGAGTCTGACTTCCGGAACAGGGAAGTAGCAGATAGGTATACTCTCAAAGCTCGGACAACGTCCAAGGAATGCAACGCCGACTCCTTAGGATTCAACGGATGAGGGCACAAGGATTGAAGTACAATGTCTTCGTTGAGATGAAAAGCCGAAACGACTTTTGGAAGAAAGGAAGGCTGCGGCCGCAGCACCACCTTATCCTTGTGTAAAATCAAATAGGGAGCCTTGCAGGACAAGGCTGCCAGCTCAGACTCGTCTAACTGACGTAACAGCCACCAAAAAGACCACCTTCTGAGAAAGTGTCAACAGGGGAATGTCTCTAATATTCTCAAACGGTGCCTCCTGAAGCACCGATAGGACCAGGTTCAAGTCCCACGGAGGTAGCGGGGGACGGACCGGAGAGGCCACATGTCGAACCCCCTGCACAAATGTACTCACGAGAGAGTGAGCCACCAGGGGTCGCTGAAAAAAGACAGCCAGGGCAGATATCTGTCCCTTAATCGTACTTAAGGCAAGCCTTTGGTCCACCCCATGCTGTAAAAACAGCAGGATTCTGGAAACCAAATAAGTACGCGGATGCCATTTCATTTCCTCACACATGGGAGATGTAGGCCTTCCAAGTGCGGTGATAAACCTTCCTAGAGGACGGTTTCCGAGCACTTCTCATAGTAGAGATTACTGAATCTGACAGGCCCCGGTCTCTCAGTACCTGGTTCTCAACAGCCATGCCGTTAAAGCCAGTGACCGTAAAGCAGGATGGAGTATGGGACCTTGCGATAGCAGGTCCTTCCGTAGTGGTAGGCGCCAGGGGACATCTGCTACCAGATGTACTAGATCGGCGTACCAAGGACACTGAGGCCAATCTGGAGTGATTAGGATCATTGGAATTCCCTCTGCCTCCACTCTGCGGAGCAGAAGAGGAAGAAGCCTTAAGGGAGGGAAGGCATAGATTAGCCGATACTGACCCTACGATGCCACCAACGCGTCCGTTGCGTCTGCCCATGGGTCTCTTGACCAGGCCACAAACCTTCCGATTGAGTCGGGAAGCCAGAAGATCTACGTCTGGTGTGCCCCATCTTTGGCAGAGGAGTTGGAACACCTCCGGGTGTAAGGACCATTCTCCCTGGTCCAGCATCTGGCGGCTCAGGTAGTCCGTCTGCCAGTTTTCCACACCCGGAATGTACACGGCCGACAGTGTCGGTATGCTCTTCTCTGCCCACTTCAGGATGCGAGCAACGTCCGATGCTGCAGCGGAGCTTCTTGTTCCTCCTTGATGATTGACATATGCCACTGCTGTGGCGTTGTCTGACTCGATCCTGACTGGACGCCCTTGCAGCCTCTGAGACCATTTGAAGAGGCACAGCCTGATCGCCCGGATTTCCAGGACATTGATCGGCAGGAGGGCTTCCTCTGGGGTCCAGCGACCTTGCGCCGACTGAACACCCCAGACTCCTCCCCAACCTGTAATGCTGGTGTCCGTCGTGATCACTATCCAGTAAACTGGAAGAAATGACTTCCCGGCCATTAGAGCCGGTGCTGTCAGCCACCATACCAGGGATCTCCTGACTAGGTGGCTCACTCGGATTTGATAATCCAGAGATGATGGACATCTGTTCCATCTGGACAGAACTTCCTTCTGTAACACTCGAGTGTGGTATTGAGCATATGGGATCGCCTCGAAGAAGGCTACCATGAGGCCTAACACTCGCATGCAAAAACGGAGTGACGACCAATTCCTGGAAGTCAGCTGCCGTACTGCAGCCCGGAGGGTCTGCAACTTCTCCACAGGGAGGAATACTTTTGCCTCTGAGGAATCCAGAATCAACCCCAGGTACACTAGGCGTTGAGTGGGCACCAATACTGATTTTTGCGTGTTTAGTATCCAACCACAGTCTCGAAAAATCTGACAGGTAATGGACACGCTTACTTCTAATTCTTAGCTTAAAGGGGCCTTCAGCAGAAGGTCGTCCAAGTAGCCCATGATAGCGATACCACGCTGTCTTAGAAGTGCCAGAATCGGAGCGAGCACCTTGGTGAACGTCCTGGGTGCTGAGGCAAGGCCAAACGGGAGGGCCACAAACTGGTAGTGGCTCTTCCCGATAGCAAATCGCAGAAACCTCTGGTGTCTGGAGTATATGGGGACATGCAGGTATGCGTCCTTGATGTCCAAGGAGGCCAGAAAGTCCCCCGGATGGAGAGCCGTGACTACAGATCGAACCGACTCCATCCGAAATCTTTGTACCTTCACAAAGCAATTGAGGGCTCTGAGATCCAAGATTGGACGAACCCCCCCCTTCTTTGGCACAATGAACAGATTTGAGTAAAAACCCTGACCCCGTTCCTGTTCTGGAACTGGAATAACTACCCCGCGTTCCAGTAGACCCTGGACCGCCCCATACAGGGCCTCCCGACGGGTCGGTAGTAGCTGGAGATTGGAGGTGACGAATCTGTCCGGTGGACAAGACAGAAATTCTATCTTGTAGCCTGAGGAGATTACTTCGCAAACCCACCTGTCGGAGACTAGAGCTGTCCACTGAGTCGCGAATTTGCGAAGACCCGAGAGCTGGGTGGGGGCGGACCTTCATGCGGACGCAGATTTGTCCGCAGGCTTGTTGGGTCTGCGGGACCAAGGACGCTTTTGTCCTTGGGCAGGCGCCTTGTCGGCCTGGGGTCTTTTCCCTGTCGCCCTAGGGGGACGAAAAAAACAACGCTTGCGTGCAGTAAAGGAGGGCCCTTGCCCTTGGTGTGGCCCCTTACCCTTGCTAGTTTGGGGAAGCAAAGTGCTTTTACCTCCTGTGGCATCCTTGATGTCATCCAAAGAAGCCCCAAAAAGTCTGTCGCCCTTAAAAGGCAGATCCAACAGGGCTTTCTTGGAAGTCTGGTCCGCAGACCAGCCCTTTAGCCAGATCAGGCAGCGTATTGCTACTGCATAAACCAAAGCTTTTGACAGCAGGGGAATAGTATCCATGTCTTACTCGCAGACAAACTTAAGGCTCTGGACCAACTGGTCGGCTAAAGTTATCTCATCAGGAGGAGCATCTCGCTCCTTTAACCCCTGGAGTAGCAATTTTGCCCATTCAGTAAGTGTCTGAGACACTAGGGCCCCCGCCAACGCCGGGCGTACTGCCGAGTTTACCACTGAGTATAGGTAGCGAGCGAGTGCTTCAGCCTTCTTATCCACAGGGTCCTTGAAAACAGGAGCCCCTTCTACTGGAATAGTGGTGGCTCTATTAAGTCTGGACACCGGAGGGTCCACTATAGGGGGAGAGGTCCATTTCTTCAGAAAACTCTCCTCAAAGGGGTACCGTACCGCAAACCTCAGTGGGTTCTCCCATTCCTTGTATAAGAGTTTGTCAAAATAAGACACACAAGGGAACACCTTAGCAGTGCGGGCAGGTTTACGAAACCCAAAAGGGGACTGGAGTCTCTGCTGCTTCTGCAGTATTTTCCAACTTTAGCGTATCCCGCACTGCAGTAATATAGTCAGATACCAAAGCCGTCTCGCGTACTGACCTGGACTTGGAGTCATCCTCACTGTCCGATCGGTCACGGTCTGCAGTCTCTCATGCGTCAGAATCTGGGCCATGAGCCGTAGCTGGACCTGGTTCTGCATCAAAATTATCCCCAGAAGATTGCAGGGGACGGGGGCGTTTACTACCCCCTGTATTCCAGTGTGCTGCTTCCACCCTGGCAGCAATTGCCGACATAGCATTCCTATCCACCTCAGGGGCACCAGCTGCTAAATCTGGTGTTTCAGGGGAGAAGACATCTGGCTCAGATGCCATGCTGACCACACGCTGACACCCACAGGGCTGCAGGCAAGATATCAATAGGCCACCCTCCTGCGCTGCAGAGATGCTGGGTTACCCAGAGGACTCACCACCCTGGACCGGTACTGCTATGCTGCCGTGTGCTGCGCCTGTGATGCTGTCCCACTGCTGCTGTGTCAGTCTGCTTCTTTTATCAGCGCTCCCTGTGTGAATTTTCGCGCCAGTGTAATGCACCCTAGAGGCCGGAGACTCTCACAAAATGGCCGCCAAAACGTCTGTATGGAAGATAATGTGGGCTCTAAGAAAATGGCCGCCGAGCCAAAGCTAGAGGCCAAAGCAGCCTTAGACCACAAAAAGATGGCCGCCGAACGGCAATATATACATACAGCGTGGACAAACATGGCCGCCGATCAGTCGATAGAGGCCAGTGGGTGTGGAACTACAAGAAAATGGCGCCGAAACCACAGGAAGATGGCCGCCGGGCAGTCACTAGAGGCCGAACCCGGCATGGACCACCACAAAATGGCCGCCGACAGCATGGAGGAGGAAGCACATACAGGTAAGCAGAAATGACATTTCTTTAAAATATTAGTTACAGCCAGCCCCGCTCCAGTGGAACCCCTT
Organism: Rana muscosa; assembly: GCA_029206835.1. Classification (NCBI taxonomy): domain Eukaryota; kingdom Metazoa; phylum Chordata; class Amphibia; order Anura; family Ranidae; genus Rana; species Rana muscosa. Next base: position 349,132,379 of record CM055118.1, on the reverse strand, counting down.
AGGTGACCCCCAGCACCCAGCAACCTTTAGCTAGAAGCCCAGGGAGGAGGGAAAGGCAGGGAGAGAGGGAAGAAAGGGGCCACAACCACTTACTTGGTCTCTCCAGGAATGTCCAGCCAAATCACCCAGCCGAGGCAGGGGAGTTTACTTACCTATCCTGCATGTATTATGCTGGAAGACATTCCAAACAGATCATCGTCCGCGCACGGAAGGTGACTGTTGGCCAGGCATGCTGTGATTGGACCCAAGGGGACGATCATATGTATGCCCTGGAGCGCGACGCTCACCGGACAGGCTGCTGCGACTCGGCTGTAAGGTCAGCCGAATCTGAGCGGTCCGATGCAAGCCTTGGAGCGTAAGCTCACCGGCCAGGCTGCTGTGACTCGGCCGTAAGGTCAGCCGAAGCTGAGCGGTCCGATGCAGGCCCTGGAGCGTAGGCTCACGGCCACCCGTGGAGCGACGGGCATGTCGTGGAAAACCCAGCGCGTAGCTAGGGTCGGCACACGCTCGATGGCCAAAACTGGGGAGACTACAAGGATCGAGGATCCAGCCCGTCACCCAGTCGGCAATTGATCGAAGATCGCAGGAAACAAAAAAATGTAGCAAAAAAATATATATATTTTCCCCCGGACCAATGGGCCCGAAGGGAGCCATGTCCTACTCCTTGCTAGACAGAAAAAAACTGATCTGCGAGATGCAGACTGAGGGGATATACCCAGAGGGTCCGCCCCCTGGGCGGTACTGTAGAAGGTGTGATGCAACACTTTTTACAAGTTTTCTGCCTAGTCACTCCTAATTAACGGATAATACCCACTTTGTCAATAGAGAAGCTGTGTCGGTCCATGGACGAAAGAGTAATATGCTTTGATTGCTTTGCCTGAGCCTTCCAAAGGGGTGAAAGAGAGAGGGGCATTAGAGAGAGCAAGGGAGGTGAAAAAGACAGGAGGGTGAGAAAAAGAGGGTTGAGAGAGGGGGGTTAGAGAGAGTGGGAGGTGAGAAAGAGAGAGATGGGAGTTGGCTGAGAAAAAAGCCCTGCTAGTGCCCATGCCAGTGTGCTCCTGCCAGGAAAGTCAATAGAGCCCATTGCTTTGATTCGCCGGGATACTGGTACTTTAATCAAATCCCGGGACAGTCCCGACAAATCCAGGAGGATTTGGGAGTTATGACTGTTTTCTACATTCGTTGAATGAACAGTTGCTGGTGGTTGAGCAGTCCCTGAGTATTCTAGTGAAGTTCTTCTGTAAGTTGAGCTCAGATAAACTGTTGGCTCTCTGACTATTTTTAGTGTACACAAATCATATGTAATGGAAGAGTTTTTGTTTATTTTTTTTTATGATTGTGCTGAGGTTTTTACATGTCTGTGAGACTTTTGCTTGTGGCATAGAAGTGTAAGCATGTTTAATGGTACAAGAAAGCTTTTGTTTTAGTTAATGATGCCCCTTTAAGCCCCTCCTACTGTGAACACAATTTGGCCACACTACGAGTGCTGCATTGCTACTTCAGTTACGCTCCCCAAACACACCCCAGGTCTTTTACAATCCTAGCAACACCCCAACAACAATGAAAACCATTCTATCAAACCAGAGTCGCGCTAACATGTAAACACATTAAATAATTGACTGAGTCACATGTAAACAACAAAAATGTAAAGTTCAAAGTGCAAAAAAGTCGCAATGTGCAGTGATTATTGAAGGTTCTTCCACTAATGGTTGGTGATGGCTAATTCTCAATTGGGCATCACCCCATAAAGCAATCGTACAGCTACCCACCAGCAGCTTCTTACCCCCTTCTCTTTTTTTTCAATACTTTTCTCTTCCCTCTCTCTAACACCCCCCCCCCCCATTACAGCTACCCACCACCAGCTCAAACCACCCAGCAGGAGGGAGTTGTGTTGGGCGGTATGAGCTGGCGGTGGGTAGCTGGATGATTGCTTTATGGAGCTATACCCAACTGAGAATTAGCCATCACCAACCATTAATGGGAGTACCAGAGGAGGCGAGAGATAGAGAGGGGGAGAGAGAGAGGGAGGTGAGAAAGAGGGGGTAAGAAAGAGAGGGAGAGGAGGCGAGAAAAATAAAGAAGCGGGTGAAAAAGAGAGGGGGTGAGAAATGGGGGGGGGTGAGAGAGAGAAAAGGATTGAAAAGAAGAGGGGAGAGAGGGAGGGGGGTGAGAAGCTGCCGATGGGTAGCTGGATAATTGCTTTATGGGGCAATACCCGGCTGAGAATGGACCATCACCAACCATTAGTGGGAGAACCGGAGAAGCGGCCAATGAGCTATTCCAGGCTGTGTACCCTAATGAAAGCATCTATAACTCCCCTTTAATTAGGGGATTACTTTGCATCTGGTAAGAATGTATTCCCTCTATATAGTGGTGGTGTCACAAGGCGGTTAACCCTTGCTGGTGGTGGAGAATACGGAAATTGATATACATCTATTTTGCCACCGATGTTTTTTGGTGCACGTTGGACTTTTATCAAAAAAGACACTGTGGAGAGAGCGAGAGAGAGAGAGAGAGAGGGAGGGGTGAGGGGGTTAGGGAGAAAGGGGTGAGAAAGAGGCATCAGAAAGGAGTGAGAAAGAGGGGAGTGAGAGGGTGAAAGAGAGGGGGGTGAGAGAGCGGGGGAGAGAGTGGGTGAGAGAGAGTGGGTGGGAGAGAGAGAGAGTGGGTGAGAGAGAGTGGGTGGGAGAGAGAGAGAGTGGGTGGGAGAGAGAGAGTGGGTGGGAGAGAGAGAGAGAGAGTGGGTGGGGGAGAGAGAGAGAGAGAGTGGGTGGGAGAGAGAGAGTGGGTGGGAGAGAGAGAGAGGGTGGGAGAGAGAGAGAGTGGGTGAGAGAGAGAGTGGGTGAGAGAGAGAGAGTGGGTGAGAGAGAGAGTGGGTGAGAGAGAGAGTGGGTGAGAGAGAGAGTGGGTGAGAGAGAGAGAGTGGGTGAGAGAGAGAGAGTGGGTGAGAGAGAGAGAGTGGGTGAGAGAGAGAGTGGGTGAGAGAGAGAGAGTGGGTGTGAGAGAGAGAGTGGGTGTGAGAGAGAGAGTGGGTGAGAGAGAGAGAGTGGGTGAGAGAGAGTGGGTGAGAGAGAGAGTGGGTGAGAGAGTGGGAGGAGGGTGAGAGTGGGAGGGGGGTGAGAGAGAGAGGGAGGGGGTGAGAGAGAGTGGGAGGGGAGAGAGGGAGGGGTGAGAGAGAGGGAGGGGTGAGAGAGAGGGAGGGGTGAGAGAGAGAGTGGGTGAGAGAGAGAGTGGGTGAGAGAGAGAGTGGGTGAGAGAGAGAGAGTGGGTGAGAGAGAGAGAGTGGGTGAGAGAGAGAGGGGGTGAGAGAGAGAGAGTGGGTGAGAGAGAGAGTGGGTGAGAGAGAGAGAGAGTGGGTGTGAGAGAGAGAGTGGGTGAGAGAGAGAGTGGGTGAGAGAGAGAGTGGGTGAGAGAGTGGGAGGAGGGTGAGAGTGGGAGGAGGGTGAGAGTGGGAGGGGGGTGAGAGAGGGAGGGGGTGAGAGAGAGTGGGAGGGGTGAGAGAGAGGGAGGGGTCAGAGAGAGGGAGGGGTGGGAGAGAGGGAGGGGTGAGAGAGAGGGAGGGGTGAGAGAGAGAGTGGGTGAGAGAGAGAGAGTGGGTGAGAGAGAGTGGGTGAGAGAGAGAGAGTGGGTGAGAGAGAGTGGGTGAGAGAGAGAGAGAGTGGGTGAGAGAGAGAGAGTGGGTGAGAGAGAGTGGGTGAGAGAGAGTGAGTGAGAGTGGGTGAGAGAGTGAGAGTGGGTGAGAGAGTGAGAGTGGGTGAGAGAGTGAGAGTGGGTGAGAGAGAGTGAGAGAGAGAGAGAGAGGGAGAGTGGGTGAGAGAGAGAGAGTGGGTGAGAGAGAGAGATTGGGTGAGAGAGAGAGAGTGGGTGAGAGATAGAGAGAGTGGGTGAGAGAGAGAGAGTGGACGAGAGTGGGTGAGAGCGAGAGAGTGGGTGAGAGCGAGAGAGTGGGTGAGAAAGAGAGAGAGTGGGTGAGAAAGAGAGAGAGTGGGTGAGGGAGAGAGTGGGTGAGGGAGAGAGAGGGTGAGGGAGAGAGAGAGGGTGAGGGAGAGAGAGTGGGTGAGGGAGAGAGTGGGTGAGGGAGAGAGAGAGTGGGTGAGAGAGAGGGAGGGCAAGAGAGAGGGGGTGAGAGAGAGTGGAAGGGGGGTGAGAGTGGGAGGGGGTGAGAGTGGGAGGGGGTGAGAGAGTGGGAGGGGGTGAGAGAGAGAGGGAGCGGGTGAGAGAGAGAGGGAGCGGGTGAGAGAGAGAGGGGGTGAGAGAGAGAGGGGGTGAGAGAGAGGGGGTGAGAGAGAGATGGAGGGGGTGAGAGAGAGGGAGGGGGTGAGAGAGAGAGGGAGGGGTGAGAGAGTGGATGAGAGAGAGAGTGGGTGAGAGAGAGAGAGAGTGGGTGGGTGAGAGAGAGAGTGGGTGAGAGAGAGAGAGTGGGTGAGAGAGAGAGTGGGTGAGAGAGTGGGTGAGAGAGAGAGAGAGAGAGTGGGTGAGAGAGAGAGTGGGTGAGAGAGAGAGTGGGTGAGAGAGAGAGTGGGTGAGAGAGAGAGTGGGTGAGAGAGAGAGAGTGGGTGAGAGAGAGAGAGTGGGTGAGAGAGAGAGTGGGTGAGAGAGAGAGAGAGTGGGTGAGAGAGAGAGTGGGTGAGAGAGAGAGAGAGTGGGTGAGAGAGAGAGAGTGGGTGAGAGAGAGAGAGAGTGGGTGAGAGAGAGAGAGTGGGTGAGAGAGAGAGTGGGTGAGAGAGAGAGTGGGTGAGAGAGAGAGTGGGTGAGAGAGAGAGAGTGGGTGAGAGAGAGAGAGTGGGTGAGAGAGAGAGAGTGGGTGAGAGAGGGTGAGAGAGAGGGGGGTGAGAGAGAGTGGGTGAGAGAGAGAGAGAGGGTGTGAGAGAGAGGGGAGAGAGAGAGGGGAGAGAGAGAGGGGAGAGAGAGAGGGGGAGAGAGAGAGGGGGTGAGAGAGAGAGGGTGTGAGAGAGAGGGGAGAGAGAGAGGGGAGAGAGAGAGAGGGGGAGAGAGAGAGGGTGAAAGAGAGAGGGGGGGTGAGAGAGAGAGGGTGAGAGAGTGGGTGAGAGAGAGAGGGTGTGAGAGAGAGGGGGAGGGGGTGAGAGAGGGGGGGTGAGGGGGAGGGGGTGAGAGAGAAGGAGGGGGTGAGAGAGGGAGTGAGAGGAAGGGGGGTGAGAAGCTGGTGGTGAGTAGCTTTATGGGGTGATACCCAACTGAGAATTAGCCATCACCAATTATTAGGGGGAGAACTGGAGGAGTGGCCAATGAGCTATTATTCCAGGCTGTGTGCCTTAAAGTGCCTATGACTCCTTTAATTAGGGGGTCACATTGCATCTGGTAAGAGTGTATTACCTCTATATGGTGGTGGTGTCACAAGGCAATTATCCTTTGCTGGTGGTGAAGAATTTGGAAATTGTTATACATCTATTTTGCCACTGAAGAGGAGGATTTTTTTTTTTTTTTTGGTGCACGTTGGAATTCAATAATCACTGCACATTTGGACTTTTATCTTTTTTGCACTTTGAATTTTTGTGTGGGCAATTGTTTACATGTGATTCAATCAATTATTTATGTGTGTACATGTTAGCGTGACTCTGTTTTAATAGAATTAATATTTACTCTGTATGGTACCTAAGAGCCCATTCACACAGGGGCAACACGACTTCCAGCGCGACTTTGGGAGGCAACTTGGACACTACTTGATCATGAATCACAGCGCGACTCCAGGCAACTTACAAGGCAACTTCAAGTTGCCTCCAGGACAGGCTACTTTCCAGTGGCCAATCAAACAATAATCAGCTCTGTGGGAGGGGGGAGGGAGGGGTTTGCCTGGAAAACTATTTTTACTTCCTGGAAAGTTGCTTCAGTTAAGACCGGGGATCCGACTTGGAGGCAACTTCCATTGAAATCGATGGGTACAGGTTGCCTAGAAGTCGGATTGAAGTAGTACAGGAACCTTTGGGGCCCAGCTTATGATCCTGCACACAGGCCCACTGATTTTACAAAACTCTCCCGATTAGAATAATAAAAAGTGAATCACTAATTTACTGTATATTCAATTGATGATCCCTCTCCCCAACTCCACTTTACTGCACATTGTGAGCTTCTCACAATATGCATTAGAAGCTGCAGCAAGTCAGATTAACGCAATATAGTCAGCATGGCAATCAGGGGTATATGGAATGGATATGTACATGGAATATATGGAATGTACAGCACAGTATATGGAATGCACAGCACAGTATATGGAAAGAGGGGTGAAGTCCGTGTTGCCAACCGCCCGGTAATTAATGAGCAGCCCGTAACTTTTAACCCATTTTCAGGCTGCCCATAAATGTCTGTTACAGGCAGCGGCACCCATAAAATATATGGTGTGTAAAACCTAGTGAGCTGCTAAACTACTCCCTTAAAGGGACAATCTACAAAGATAAAAATGGTGAAAATAAATGGTCCTAATAACATGACAATTACCACTAAAACTTTACGATACAATAAAACAAAAGCAAAAAGAAGAAGAAATGTAATCTTCAATAGAAAATGTGGATGAATCCTTTATTGATCTGAAATAAAACAATTTAGGTCGAACTCAACGTTCAACCCCAACGGTACCCCGACCTTAGTTTCGTATACCCAGAAGGATTCACGTCGGCTAAGCTGCCGAATGTAATTGCCTCCTCTCCAATAATTCGCCACTTTCTCGATCCCCCAGAACCGCAACCCCACAGGGCTGCGATTATGGAAAAGTCGAAAGTGCTTTGAAATGTTTTGGAGGCCCTTTTTAATATTATTGAGATGCTCGCCAATCCTCACATGGAGGGGTCTGGAGGTCCTCCCAACATATTGAAGGCCGCACTCACACTGTAGCATGTATACAACTCCGGCTGTATCACAAGTGATCAGCTCCTTGATTGTATAACTTTTTCCAGTTGCCGATGCCACAAAATCCTTACATTTTTTAATGTTCTTTCTGGCTTGTTTGCATGCAGGACAACGACCGCATGCGTGGAAGCCAGTAAGGTAGTTATAAATCCTGTTCTCAAAATGTATCGGGGGGTCAATGACCCCTGGAGCTAACTTATCCCTAAGGGAGGGTGCTCTTTTATAAACAAATTGTGGACGGTCTGGTAATATTGGGCCCAAAATCCTATCATGTTTTAGAATCGGCCAGTGTTTCTGGACGATCCTCTCACATTTCCTATACTGAATGTTAAAATCCAAAATCATCAAGCAGATCTCCTCTCCTTGCTCTCATGCATGTCATCTTGCACCCATCTCATCTTGCACCGTGTCCCAAGGGGTGGAGGCTGCCGAACTGGTAAGTGAGCACAAGCCACCCCTTATTAATGAAACTCTTCATTCAGGAAAATGTAGAAGATGGCCTCAGGCAAGGAAGGGGTTAAATCACAAGTGGCAGAAATGAAGGCAAATTGCACTGAGGTCTAGTATGGGGTTAAGATTGGGCACCTCTGGAAGGAAGAGAGCAGAGAAATCTCTGGCAGAGGAAGAGTTAAGCCAGCTGTCCAAGACTGTGGCAGGCAGAGAAAGGGGGAAAAAAAGATTGAAATGAGTGTAGCGGGGTTCCTTTAAATGCTCTCGAACTACTATTCCCAGAACCCCACTGGTTCCCAGGATGTTTTGCTTCTGCCCCAGAGACTCATGGGTGGGGATATATAAGGAAGGGGCGAGGCCTGGCTCGGCCTCTTTGGACACGGGACGGCAGAGACTGATACACCTGTGCGGACCTGTGCTGGGTAAGGCCTGAAGCCTGGGGCCTTCCGCAGCCGACCAGAGAGCCTTCCACCCCACTGCGAGCCTGAGTGGCATCCGACATCTCTACTTACAGCCTGGATGGGATCGGGGACCCGATCGCAGCAACCGCTGTGGGCGAGTGAAGTCACAACCGGTGGAAGTTCCGGACGGAGATCGTGTCCGGCGGGTGAGCGAGCGTAAGCTCATTCCCTAACCTGTTTGCTAGTACTGTGCCTATAAACTGCCGAGGCCTACTACCTCATGTTAAAGACTCTCACTGGAGATTCACAGCAGGACTGATCCAGAGGATCTCCAGTGAAGTGTTGTCAGTTATCAACTTTCCCTTTTCCTGGATTACAATTGTTGTTTATTCTTAAGTGCACCACCTCTACAGATGCCGGTGAAGAATCCATCATTCATACAGGACTGAGTTCTAGAGTTAGGAATCAGGCCTGATTCATTAGGGACCTAGTTTAGTTATTGCGCCACAGGGCGCCTAGTTAACAGTCGCCCCACGTGGCGTCTCCTTATCAACCCCCCCCCCTTTCCCCATGGTGTAGTGTGACTGATATTTTAATATTGCAGGGCTCTGTGAATATTCTAATGGTCAAGTTGTTATCACTGTTCATTCCCTTTGCATAGCTGAAAGTAAAAATCTGTTATTCCTTTATAACTACTCCGTGTCTGAGTCTCTCATGAAGTATAAGTATTAAATGTGTATACCCCTAAACTAACTGTGCCAGAAAGGGTCGAGTAGATTGCCGGGGGTTGGCGGAGCTGTACTCAGGGCCCAGACCAAATCTGCGGCCCTCTTAGTTGAGGGTAACGCTACACGTGGGGGTTCTCGTCCGGGATCCTGATAGAGCAGAAAACCCGCCAAGAGGTACCGGCATGGACCCGAAAGACATCAGAACGTGGTGTGGAGTAGCTAAGACAGATCCAAGCCAGTCAGTGGTCATTAACATGCCCGGTCAGGAATGGTCGACCGAGACGGTGGAAGGATTAATGAAGTCAGTGACCCCAGATGGTACACCGTGGGTGATGGGAACAAAGTTAGACCCAGACACCTCACACCAGTATGCACTAGTGGAGTATTCAGATGGGAAGCCAGAAGTTTGCAAGCGCAAATATACGCAGACGTCGGATAACAGATCTTATAGTCTGGCGCATGCTATTAAGAAGGAGCCACCCCTAACGGGACCACCGCGGACTGCGGCCCGTACCTCACCAGAGAGGAGAGATGGAGCGACACCTCCGGTGACGCCTGCACCTGCCACGGCCATATCACCCGAACTGATAAAGGCGCTTGGGGACCTACTAACAAACTGTCAGAAGGCAAGCACGGTGCACGTAGAGACTAGCTACCGGAGACTAAAAGCATTCTCGGGGAAGCTCCCCGTCCCTGCGGGGGAGGAAGATTTTGACACTTGGGTGGAACAGGCATTGCAGGCAGTAGAAGCATGGGAGGTGCCTGAGGCACAGAAGAGACAGCGAGTCTTAGAAAGTCTGAAAGGTGCCGCGGCAGAAGCGGTGAAGAGCTTCCGGTTTGGAAATGAAAACTGTACAGCTCAAGATTGCCTGGCCATGCTGCAGGAAGAGTTTGGTCAGCTGGAGAAGGTGTCAGAGATGATTTATCAATTTGAACACACTCTCCAGCAGCCGAATGAGAAACTTTTAGAATATGTTAGAAGGCTGAACAGGCAGTTATGCAAGATTGTACTGAAGAAGGGAATGCTGCCCAAAGATGCAGATGAAGCACGCATGAAGCAGATCATGAGGGGAGCGCGGCGCTCAGACCCGGTCTGGCTGCACCTGAAAACCTCAGGAGGAGGAATGTCACTAACCTACTCTGATCTAATAAAAATTATTAGGGACGAAGAGGCGCTGCAGGAAGATCAGCAGGTGGCCAAGGCGAATGTCACACCTGTACCAGTGTTGGTCCATTCGGTCAAGAGCCCGGAAAGAGATGCGGAGGTTGACACTTTGAAATCGCAAATGGCCCAAGTGTTGGAGATGCTGACCTCTTTGATGGAGAAAGATCAGAGAAGACCAGAGAAACCAAGCCCAAGAAAGGAGTTGTTCCCGAACACCTCAGCACCGGCCTCCCTACAGGACCGAGAAGAGGTGATTTGCTATAACTGCGGAGGGAGTGGCCACTTTGCTAACGTATGCTCCAGCCCAAAGAAGAAGAGAACAGATAATTGCAAGCCGGCGGGAAACTCCAAAGGGCCCCGGTGAAGGAGTCAACCGGGTGCCCATCATCTTCAGTGCGCTCCAAACTAAAAAAAAAGGTCAAGAATGGAGGAGACAAAACTCCTAGGAGGAGGTATAGTACCCCCCCACCAAGATGTACCCCAGAGGGAGGGGGCAAGACCCCTCAGTGGAAATACAGCACCCCAAAGAAGGAACATCCACCTAAGAGGAACAATAACATCCCTCAGCGGGTTTGTGCCCCCATTGAGAGGGAGAAAGTCAATGCATGCCAGGCTCAGGAAAAATTAAAGTCCAAAAGGAGCAGGGAAAGGAAAAGCCCAAAGAAGAAGGTGACCCCAGTCCAGCCATACCCAAAGGAACTGGTGGGCCCGTCTCCTACTGTGCCCATTCAAGTGGAAGGAGTCTATACTAAAGCTCTTCTGGACACCGGAGCACAGGTGACTTTACTATACCAGGACTTCTATGATAGGCACTTGAGTCATCTGCCTATCCAGAAGATAGAAGAGCTGGAGATATGGGGACTTGGAACCCAGAGTTTCCCTTACGATGGGTACCTGCCCATAAAGATGACTTTCGACCTATCCGTGGCTGGGAAGGCTGAAGTGTTTGACACCCTGGCAGTTGTGTGTCCTCGGCCGCCTGGAGCCAGCAAGATTTCCCTGATCATTGGGACAAACACGGATCTAGTCAGGAGACTCCTGACCCCTCTAGTGAAAGAGAGAAACCATTCAGCCACCAAAATCCATCCCATGCTAAAGACGGCCTACCAACGACTGGTCTTAGAGCAGAAGACCCCGGGAGAGGGGATAGGGAAGGTGTGGAGACTTGGCAGAGAAGGAGTAGTGCTACAGCCCGGAGAAGTAACCTGTCTTAGGGCCACTGTGAAGCTTACGTGGGAACAACCTGGCCCCTTTGTCATGCTGGAATCCGACCCAAGGGAAGAGTCCTCAGGCCTGGAAGTGATACCAGAAGTGATTCCGTTCAAGGCCCTGAAGAAGGCCCATGGCAGAGTTCCGGTGAGTGTTAGGAACACTACGGGAGGGCCCATGGAGATTCCTGCCAGAGTGTTGCTGGGTCAGGTGAGCCCTGCTGCCCCGGTCACTTGGTCCGAAGTCAAAGGGATGGGTGACGGAGGAGATGTTTGGGAGAAGCTGTCCGTGGAAAACCCGAACCTACCCAGGGCTTGGAAAGAAAGAGCCAAGGCCCAGCTGATCAGGTGGGAGAAGATCTTTTCCGAAGATGAATTCGATGTGGGGTGTGCAAGAAGTGCCACCCATCGGATCCGCCTCCAAGAAGATAAGCCCTTCCGAGAGAGGGTCAGGCGGGTCCCCCTGGCAGATCTGGAGGATCTGAGGGAACAACTTGTAGAACTAAAGAAGACTGGTGTGATACAGGAGTCTAGAAGCCCCTATGCCTCCCCAATTGTGGTGGTCAGAAAGAAGAATGGATCGTTGAGGCTTTGTATCGATTACAGGACTCTCAACAGGAGAACCATCCCTGACCAATACACCACGCCAAGGATAGAAGATGCCTTACAAAGTTTGTCTGGAGCCAAATGGTTCAGTGTGATGGACCTCAAGAGTGGGTACTATCAAATTCCTATGCACCCAGAAGACAGGGAGAAGACAGCCTTCATAACCCCGGTGGGATTCTTCGAATTCAATAGGATGTCTCAGGGTCTATCTGGAGCTCCTGCTACCTTTTAACGCCTTATGGAGAAGACTGTTGGAGACATGAATCTTATAGAAGTCCTTGTGTACTTGGACGATGTCATTGTCTTCGGGAGAACCTTGGAAGAACATGAAGCCCGGCTGGAGAAAGTATTGAGAAGACTCAGTGAAGAGGGACTTAAGCTTTCCCCCAAGAAGTGTCGGTTCTACCAGTCTTCTGTGAACTATCTGGGGCACATAGTGTCTGAAGAAGGGGTGGCCACAGATCCTGAGAAGTTGGAAGCAGTCACTTCCTGGCCACGACCCACCACAGTAACAGAGCTCAGATCCTTCCTGGGGTTCTGCTCCTATTATAGGAGGTTTGTGGAGGGGCTTGCTCGGATTGCCCGCCCGTTGAATGAATTGCTAAAGGCAGAAGGGGAAGAGGATGACTCAGGGCCCAGGAGGCCTGGTGAGTCAGTTCAAGATCAGTGGAACCCAAGGTGTGAAGAGGCCTTTCAGGCCCTGAAGAGGAGCTTAACCACTGCCCCAGTCCTGGCCTACGCCGACCCTACCAGACCTTATGAATTACATGTGGATGCCAGCCATGAGGGTCTAGGCGGTGTGCTTTACCAAGAACATGAAGGACAACTGCGACCAGTGGCCTATGTGAGCAGGAGCCTGACCCCCTCAGAAAAGAATTACCCCACTCATAAGCTGGAATTCCTGGCCCTCAAATGGGCGGTAGTAGACAAGCTAAAAGACTACCTGTATGGGGCAGAGTTTACTGTGAAGACAGACAACAACCCCCTGACCTACCTCTTCACCACCGCAAAACTAGATGCCACCGGACACAGGTGGTTGGCCGCATTGTCTGGATTCAACTTCAGTCTGAAGTACAGACCAGGAGCTGGAAATAGGGATGCAGATGCCCTGTCCCGGAGGTCTCATGCCACGACAAATGACTGGGAAGATTGGACCCAAGTGGCACCGGACGGGGTGCGGGCCCTTTGTCAAGGGGCTGAATTCCAAGCCAGAGGAGGCTCCAGAGCAGAAGAAATAGGGGTTACCATGGTAGGAGTCCCCAAACACTATTGTGGAGTAACTCAACTGGAGGAAGACAACCTACCGAGACTGTCCAAGAAGGAGTTGAGGTGTGACCAATTAGAAGACCCCATGGGGAGATTGGTCCTCGAAGCCCTGGAGAATCAGGATCCCAACAAACTCCTACATCACCCCTCAAAGGAGGCTCGCCTGTTGAGGAAGGAATTGGACAGGCTGCAGGTACATCAGGGAGTGGTCTACCGAAGGGGCCCCTCTGATGACTCAGAAGATAAGTGGCAGTTATTCCTTCCAGAGAAGCACAGAGAGACTGTACTAATTGCCCTGCATGACCACCATGGTCACCTAGGGGCAGAAAGGACCTTCCAGCTTGTTAGAAATCGGTTCTATTGGCCCTGCATGAGGGCAGAAATAGAGGAGTATTGCCATTCCTGTGCACGATGCATTCAGAGAAAGACCCTACCCCATCAAGCTGCCCCAATGGGCCACTTACAGAGTCAGGGCCCAATGGATCTGGTATGCATTGACTTTCTCTGCCTCGAACCCGACCTGAGTGGATTGGGGAATGTTCTGGTAATAACCGACCATTTCACCCGCTATGCTCAAGCTTTCCCAACCAAAGACCAGAAGGCATCCACCGTGGCCAAGATACTTATGGAGAAGTATTTTGTCCATTACGGACTACCACAGAGACTCCACTCAGATCAAGGAAGGGACTTTGAGAGACGGTTGATCCGAAGACTTTTGGATTCATTGGGAATAAAGAAGACCAGAACCACGGCTTACCACCCACAAGGAGATGCTCAGCCGGAGAAATTTAACCGGACCCTGCTCAACATGTTGGGAACCTTAGAAACAGAGAAGAAGCAGCACTGGAGTCAACACATATCAGCCCTAGTGCATGCCTATAACTGTACCACAAGTGACGCCACTGGCTACTCCCCTTATCGACTTATGTTTGGGAGAAAAGCAAGGCTACCCGTGGACCTGGCCTTTGGCACTTCTTTAGACAATACCTCAGCTACATCCCACAAGGGATACGTGGACAGACTTAGACGTAGCTTACAGTTGGCCTATGAACAAGCCCAGGCGGCTTCGGATCAAAGTGTAGCCCGCAACAAGAGAAATTTTGATCTGAAGGTTCAAGTGCAAGATCTGCAGCCCGGGGACCGAGTACTGCTACGCAATCTGGGGGTCCCTGGAAAACACAAGCTTGCCGACAGATGGAGATCTGAACCCTATGTCGTCTGTAGGAAGTTGCCTGGTTTGCCTGTCTACAAACTAAAGCCAGAAGGAAAGGTGGGTCCACTGAAGACGTGGCATCGAAACCACCTGCTCCCACTTGCTGAGGCAGTCAGAATACCTCCCGTGAGAGACTCCCCTGTACCGGCCTCTATTCTGGATACTCCTAGGCCGAGCACTCGGTCCCAGACTTCTAGAGTTGAAGATGGGGAGGCCTCCCAATTGAGTACAGATGAAGGTGGAGAACTGGACTGGCTGTGGCCTCCCTCGACTCTGGGAACGTCGGCCATAGATCTCCCAAATGGAGGGGATACCCCAGATGCAACGCTGAATCCGGAGGCTACTGAATTCATACCCTTCAGTCCCTCAGCTGATTACTGGGAAGATGTTCCTGACACTTGCGCAGAGGAGGACCCTAGAGATTCCATACGTCAGTCGACTTCTGAATCCGAGGTTCCAGAACCAGCAATGTTACCTGAACTTACTCCTGAAGAAGAGCCTGTGGTGCCAGAGTCAGAAGCACCAAGAGAGCAGAGGGCTCGCAGAGTCATCAGGCCTCCCAAGAAACTAACTTACCCCCAAATGGGGACGAGCTCAGAGGACTCTGTTGTAACAGCTAGGAGAAGTGTTGAACAACCTGATCCTTCCACTGTCCATTTGGTGGAGGGCAACCCCAGCTCACTCTCTGGCACAGTTAGGCAGGCCACTCATAGTAGTGTGACCTGTGGGCAAGAGAGTTCCATCCCAAAGTTTTGGTGGGAATTCCCTATGCCAACATCATGCTCGACATTGTCCAAAATGGTAAACAGTATTTGTTCAAATTTATCTTTGGGGACCAAAGAGTTTAAGTGGGGGGAGTGTGTAGCGGGGTTCCTTTAAATGCTTTCGAACTACTATTCCCAGAACCCCACTGGTTCCCAGGATGTTTTGCTTCTGCCCCAGAGACTCATGGGTGGGGATATATAAGGAAGGGGCGAGGCCTGGCTCGGCCTCTTTGGACACAGGACGGCAGAGACTGATACACCTGTGCGGACCTGTGCTGGGTAAGGCCTGAAGCCTGGGGCCTTCCGCAGCCGACCAGAGAGCCTTCCACCCCACTGCGAGCCTGGGTGGCATCCGACATCTCTACTTACAGCCTGGATGGGATCGGGGACCCGATCGCAGCAACCGCTGTGGGTGAGTGAAGTCACAACCGGTGGAAGTTCCGGACGGAGATCGTGTCCGGCTGGTGAGCGAGCGTAAGCTCATTCCCTAACCTGTTTGCTAGTACTGTGCCTATAAACTGCCGAGGCCTACTACCTCATGTTAAAGACTCTCACTGGAGATTCACAGCAGGACTGATCCAGAGGATCTCCAGTGAAGTGTTGTCAGTTATCAACTTTCCCTTTTCCTGGATTACAATTGTTGTTTATTCTTAAGTGCACCACCTCTACAGATGCCGGTGAAGAATCCATCATTCATACAGGACTGAGTTCTAGAGTTAGGAATCAGGCCTGATTCATTAGGGACCTAGTTTAGTTATTGCGCCACAGGGCGCCTAGTTAACAGTCGCCCCACGTGGCGTCTCCTTATCAACCCCCCCCCCATTTCCCCCATGGTGTAGTGTGACTGATATTTTAATATTGCAGGGCTCTGTGAATATTCTAATGGTCAAGTTGTTATCACTGTTCATTCCCTTTGCATAGCTGAAAGTAAAAATCTGTTATTCCTTTATAACTACTCCGTGTCTGAGTCTCTCATAAAGTATAAGTATTAAATGTGTATACCCCTAAACTAACTGTGCCAGAAAGGGTCGAGTAGATTGCCGGGGGTTGGCGGAGCTGTACTCAGGGCCCAGACCAAATCTGCGGCTCTCTTAGTTGAGGGTAACGCTACATGAGCAAATGCAGTAGGAGAGTTTGCTGAGCTGTAGGTCTGTGGTAGTGGAAGGGTTAACAGTGGAGTCCAAGTCTGTGGCAGAAAAAAGGGTGTGAAAATCGGTGCTAGCAGAGATATATTTATTATATATGTAACACCTGGGCCCCTTTCTCTCTCTCCGCCCTTGGCTCACTCACAGGAGGAAAAGGCGCCCGGTGCCACCGTACCCGTACCCTCTGGTTTGCAGAGGTTAGGCACACTTATAACTTACGGGTCTTGCAGCAAGGTTCTCCTCAAAGTTGGTTCTCGTCCCTTAGGATGTAAGGGACAAGTCTCTACACCCCAAGTAACTCCAAGGTCCACACCAGTAGAAACTCCAACGTAGAGTTTATTTTCTTTATGCACAGTGTGACAGCAGGAAGGTAAAGTCACCTGGTTGCATCCAGGGGGGTAGGTATATTTCTCCCAGATTCAGGCTTTATGCCGACTTATACAACTAGGGAGAGAGTTGATGAAGCCCAGCTGAGGCTAGTGGGCTCATGGATGATTCATACCTCTAGGGAGAGTGCTGGGCGTCGTGCAGGCAGGGAGTTGATGAGACCAGCTGAAGCTTGTCAGCTCGTTTAAGGCCTCTATAAAAACTCCCAGCTTCAATAGGTGTTTGCTCATGCCTGGAACCAGACCTGTGTGGACTGTCTAGGGAGAGTGAACCCCTGTGCGGTGAGACAAAGCCTGTGTGGCTATTTGTTTGGACATTTACTAAACCAGGGACTTAGGGACTAGGACAGCACCAGGCTGATCCCAGTTGTTAGTTAGGAAACCTGCATGTTTAGTCAGAGGTCAAGCTGACCAGGGTTTATTTTGTTTATGTTTCTTTTTGCTTTGCTGTGTTTTTTTTGTCACTGTAAATAGAGAAATAAACCGCACCTTTTTGATCTTGAAAACCACAACCTCCGTCTGCTGGGCCTGTTTTTGTGTGGGGAGCCCATCCAGGGGATCACACACACCCGCTGCCGAGCTAACCCCCTCACAGTTGGTGGAGAACCAGTGGCAGTTTTTTTTTAAGCCAGCATGGAGGAGATACTGAAACAGCTGGCTCTAGCAAATGCCAATCAACAGCAGACTAATGCAGGTTTGCAAAAGAGCCTTGCAGCTCAACAACAGAGCTTCGCAGCCCAGCAGCAAGCTCATCAACAGAGCCTTGCAGCCCAGCAGCAATCTGAGGCCCGCTTCATAGACCTGTTACAGAAGCAAGAGCAGAGACTACAACAAATGGAAGCAGTAATGCAGCAACGTCCGCAGACCAGTGAGGAAAGCCGTCCCACTAATACCGCGTCCTTTGGGGTGAGTCGTTTGACAAAAATGACTGGAGAGGATGATCCAAAGGTATTTTTGACCACATTTGAAAGGACTGCTGAAAGAGAAAAGTGGCCTGAGGAGCAGTGGGCTGGACTGGTGGCTCCTCTGTTAACTGGTGAATCGCAGAAGGCTTACTATGACCTAGAGCCTGACCAAGCAAAAGACTATGTGATGCTAAAAGCTGAAATATTGGCAAGGCTGGGTGTCACCCTGGCTGTCCGGGCTCAGCGTGTGCATAACTGGACTTTCCAGCTTGGAAAACCCCCCAGGTCTCAAATGTATGATCTCATTCACCTGAGCAGGAAGTGGCTACAGCCAGAGACTTTGTCCGCACCAGAGATTGTGGAACGTGTTGTAATGGATCGGTTTTTGAGAGCTCTTCCTACTGCCATCCAAAAGTGGGTAAGCCATGGAGACCCAGAGACGGCCGGTGGTCTTGTGGATCGTGTAGAGAAATACTTGGCTACAGAGAACCTGACGGCCTCTTCCAGAGACTCTCGGACTTTCCACCCTAAGACCAGACCATCCCCAGGGGCGGATAAGAGGATTCCAAGGGGTGAGGGTGGAGAGAGTGAGAGGGTGGGAGCTCTACCCAAAGTTTGGCGAGAACAGCCTGGGAAGTCAGGGGCTCAAGAGGCAGCCAAATGGATTGTTTGCTACCGCTGCCGGCAAGCGGGACATATTGCAGCAAATTGCCCGGTTGTGGAGGAACCCATGCAATGTGACTTTCTGACGGACAGACGTCAGTCGCTGTGTGCGACAGTCGCATGCACTGCCATTCGGGGAACTGAGAAACATTTATGCAAAATGTGTATTAATGGTAGAAATGTTGTGGTATTACTGGATTCAGGTAGCCTTGTGACCCTGATAAAGGCTGAATTAGTTAAAACAGAGGTCTCTGGGAATAGCAAGGTAGCTGTTATTTGTGTGCATGGGGACACCCGAGAGTATCCAGTGACTAAAGTGTGTTTCAAGACCCCCAAAGGTACCCTCTCTCATCCAGTGGGGTTAGTATCTCAATTACCGCATGATGCCATTGTGGGAAGGGATTTTCCGAAGTTCTGGGAACTGTGGGATGATCCTGAGCCCCCCACTGGTGCCCCTATGTACCAGGAAGGTGATAGCCAGAACTCCTCTGAGAGTGGTGAGGACTCTCCAGAATTTCCCTTGTCAGTATTGGCAGGCGAGACTCAAGAAACTGGAGAGGAGCCCACCTCCTCAGACGAAAACCTACCGTCTGTGGAGTTTTCTGATCTTGAGGTTCACAGGGAAAATTTTGCCACAGAACAGTTAAAAGACCCCGCCCTAATAAAGGCACGGGAAAACGTAGTGGAAATAGATGGCGAGTTAGTGAACCCAGATAATACCTGCACTTACCCATACTTCAGCGTAGAGAAGGACCTACTGTATCGGGTGGCAAAAAGGGCAGAAGAAACCGTTGAGCAGCTTGTGGTGCCCAAACCTTACAGGAAGTTGGTGTTGGAGTTGGCCCATGGGCACATTCTTGGAGGTCATCTGGGGACAGAGAAAACCCGAGAGAGGGTATTACAGAGATTCTATTGGCCTGGGGTGATGAAGGACATAGAAAATTATTGTTCCTCCTGCCCTGTGTGTCAGAGGTCGGCCCCGATGCCACATTTCCGTAGCCCGCTGGTCCCTCTACCCATCATTGAGGTCCCGTTTGAGAGGATCGCAATGGATTTGGTAGGTCCTATAATCAAGTCCGCTAGGGGGCACCAGTACATATTAGTTATAATGGACTATGCCACCCGTTATCCAGAAGCGATCCCTCTCCGAAATACCTCGGCCAAAACCATAGCCAAAGAGCTATCTCTTGTTTTTAGCCGGGTGGGTATTTGTAAAGAACTGCTTACGGACCAAGGTACACCCTTTATGTCCCGGGTTATGAAAGAGCTGTGTAAATTGTTCAAAGTGACGCAATTGCGTACGTCTGTGTATCACCCCCAAACCGATGGGCTGGTTGAAAGATTCAACAAAACCCTAAAACAAATGTTGAAGAAAGTGGTGGATAGAGATGGAAAGGATTGGGACTGTCTACTTCCTTATTTGATGTTTGCTATTAGGGAGGTGCCCCAATCCTCTACGGGATTCTCCCCCTTTGAGTTACTGTATGGGAGACACCCAAGAGGGCTGTTGGATATTGCCAAGGAAACTTGGGAAAGTGAGAGTTCTCCCCACAGGAGTGTGATTGAGCATGTCGCCCTGATGCAAGATCGAATTGCACAGGTAATGCCCATCGTGAAGGAACATTTGGCCCAAGCGCAGTTGGCACAGCAGAGAGTGTACAACCGTGGAGCCAAGACCCGTACCTTTTCCCCGGGGGATAGGATATTGGTACTTGTCCCTACGGTTGAAAGTAAATTCCTTGCCAAATGGCAAGGCCCCTACGAGATAATGGAAAAAGTGAGCGAAGTGAATTACAAGGTCAGACAACCAGGAAGGCGAAAGCCCGAACAGATCTATCACGTTAATCTGTTGAAAGCCTGGAGGGATAGAGAGTCCCTAGTCGCAGAAACTTGGTCACCAGCTCAAACTGGTTGCGTGATTCCGGAGGTTGGAATAGCAGCCACCTTGTCACAACCCCAACAACAGGAGGTTAAGGAGTTTGTGCTTCGCAACAAGGAGGTGTTCTCTGAGCTGCCGGGACAAACATCTGGGGTAGAGCATGATATTATTACCCCGCCCGGTGAAAGGGTGAAGTTAAAACCCTATCGGATCCCAGAGGCCCGACGGGAGGCAATACGGGAGGAAGTACAGAAAATGCTGAACTTAGGGGTGATAGAGGAGTCCCAAAGTGATTGGTCTAGTCCCATTGTGTTGGTGCCTAAACCGGATGGGAGCTGGCGATTTTGTACCGATTTTCGTCAGTTGAACAAAGTTACAAAATTTGACACCTACCCCATGCCACGTATAGATGAGTTGATCGACCGGCTGGGAACAGCCCGATACATGACGACTCTTGACCTCACAAAAGGGTATTGGCAAATTCCCCTGGCCAAGTCGGCCAAAGAGAAAACCGCATTTGTAACCCCAGACGGGGCGTTCCAATATAAGAGAATGCCGTTCGGGTTACAGAATGCGCCGGCCACATTCCAGCGGAAAATGGACCAGATACTGAGGCCCCATCGGAAGTATGCTGCGGCTTACCTGGATGACGTAATTGTCCATAGCACAGATTGGGCCTCACATCTGCCAAAAGTGCAAGCAGTCCTAGACTCTATCCGGGAAGCGGGGTTTACGGCTAACCCCAAGAAGTGTACCATTGGGCAGGAGGAGGCCAAATATCTTGGGTACACCATTGGCAGGGGAGTAATAAAACCCCAACTCAACAAAGTCGAGGCCATCCAGAGTTGGCCACGTCCCAACAGCAAGAAGCAGGTACGAGCCTTTCTGGGAATCGCGGGTTATTATCGGCGCTTCATTCCCCACTTTGCTTCTAAGGCTGTGCCCCTAACCAACCTGACGAAAGGGAAAGGGTCGGTCATGATTAAATGGACCCCCGAGGCTGAGGCAGCGTTCCAATTCTTGAAACAAGCCTTATGTAGCCAGCCAGTGTTGTACTCACCCGACTTCTCTAAAGACTTTGTGGGGTTAGGAGCAGTATTGTCCCAGGTCTGGAACGGGGAAGAGCACCCAGTCATTTACCTCAGCAGGAAGTTGAAGTCCCATGAGATAAATTACGCCACGGTTGAAAAGGAGTGTTTAGCGGTGAAGTGGGCTCTAGATTCCCTTCGGTACTATCTGCTAGGTAGGCACTTTGACATGGTTACGGATCACGCTCCGTTAAAGTGGATGGCTCAAAACAAGGAGACAAATAGAAGAGTAAATAGGTGGTTCTTGGCCCTACAGGAATTCAACTTCACAGTAAAGCATCGCCCTGGCGTTCAAATGGGGAATGTGGATGCTTTGTCTCGAGTACATGAATGCCTGATTGCTGGTGTTCCAACCCCAAGGTTAAAACAAGAGGGGGGGGGTATGTGACAGCAGGAAGGTAAAGTCACCTGGTTGCATCCAGGGGGGTAGGTATATTTCTCCCAGATTCAGGCTTTATGCCGACTTATACAACTAGGGAGAGAGTTGATGAAGCCCAGCTGAGGCTAGTGGGCTCATGGATGATTCATACCTCTAGGGAGAGTGCTGGGCGTCGTGCAGGCAGGGAGTTGATGAGACCAGCTGAAGCTTGTCAGCTTGTTTAAGGCCTCTATAAAAACTCCCAGCTTCAGTAGGTGTTTGCTCATGCCTGGAACCAGACCTGTGTGGACTGTCTAGGGAGAGTGAACCCCTGTGCGGTGAGACAAAGCCTGTGTGGCTATTTGTTTGGACATTTACTAAACCAGGGACTTAGGGACTAGGACAGCACCAGGCTGATCCCAGTTGTTAGTTAGGAAACCTGCATGTTTAGTCAGAGGTCAAGCTGACCAGGGTTTATTTTGTTTATGTTTCTTTTTGCTTTGCTGTGTTTTTTTTTTCAACTCACTGGAGCAATTTACTGCCATGTTAAATGAGAACACTTTCAACTTGAAATTTACCATGTCGAACAGTAAGGACAAAGTTACGTTCCTGGATTTAACCATAACCAAGGACCCTGATGGACAACTGGCCTCAACCCTCTTTCGTAAAGAGACAGCGGGCAACACTTTATTACATGCAGATAGTGCCCATCCAAACACCCTAATACGTAGCATACCCTATGCACAATACCTCAGACTTCGCCGTAACTGCACATCTACTGCTGACTTCAAAATACAGGCGAATCTACTTCGCGATAGACTTAGAGCCAGGGGGTATACTAAATCCTTGTTGCGCAGCGCATTTAATAAAGCGCTGCGACAATCCAGGAATTTACTACTTTATAAAACAAAGACAGCTAAACAGGAGCAGCCTGTGAGATTTATTACAAGATACTCGACTCATCATGTGGAACTTAGGAATATACTTTCCAATCATTGGTCCCTCCTATATGATGACCCCATACTCAACAAATACATTAAATCCAAACCAGACATAACCTTTAGAAGATCAAAATCATTACGCGACCAACTCACGTCTAGTCATTTCCACAATGATATACCGGCCAGATCTACCTCTAATGGGATGACACAATGTGGTAAATGTGCTTTTTGCCCGTGGATTTCCATAGGCACCAGATTCACACTTCCCAATGGCACCATTTACAACTTGAATTTCCATGCCGACTGTAACACACAGGGAGTAATCTACTTAATGACCTGTCGATGCGGCGCGTTTTACGTGGGAAAAACTATAAGACATTTCCGATCCCGCATTAAAGACCATGTATACTACTCAGGAAGTGGAAAAATGATTACTGCAGTAAGTAGACACTTGGATCTATATCATAAATTTAACACCTCGCTGGTAACATTTATAGCCCTTGCTGTGGTACCACGAGACCCACGAGGCGGCGACTGGGACAAGCAAATACTTCGTCAAGAAACCTACTGGATTGAGCGTCTTGATGCCACCCTTGCACCTGGCATCAATGAAGCTCACTCCTATAAAGCATTTCTTTAGATAAAACAATTCGTAGGGTAAATCGTTGTGTAGAAACTTAGTGCTTATTAAGCATAAATAACAATAGAATACTATACTATTTAATTGAATAAAATGTCCATAGGGGGGCTCCCTTCATCTTTATTTTCCCCCTTCCCAGTTAATGAATCAAGAGCTATGTAAACATAGGCTATTCATAGAACCATTTATTCATGTCTTATATATTTTTAAAAAAATACACTTTGAGCTAAAATTGAAAGTGATTTATATCCCTATATTAGATCAAATGGGAATTACTTTTGGTTTTACATTGTAAAATTGAATACTAATAACTTGTTCTTCTATTATTGTTTTTTGACATACAAACTCAATGTATACTTTTATGGTTTTCTACTTTTGTTTTGCAATTCGGAGAATCCAGGACCTTTGTATGCCGGCCTCACATCTGGCAGGGTTTGGGTTAATGGACAGGACCATGTATGGCCACTGTGTGGCCACCCGAGCGCTGTCAGGCAATCGCCAGGCAGCGCATTAGCCGTCTCCGGGTGACAAAATTTCTGTCTCCCTTTGAGATGGCTTGGCTCAGCTTCACGCCGCTGCAACCAATCACGCATCACGTTCGGAAATTCTTTCCGATACGTGGGCGTGCCTTAGTGTTGCACGCGGCTACGCTGATCCTCTGGCCGTTCCGAATGACGTCACGCCGAGCCTTCTCATTGGCTCAGGCGGAGACTACGGAAGAGGCGCGCACCTTTAAAATCACGCTATTATAGCGTGTTTTATATCGAGCTGACATCTCTGATACGGCGCTGCTGCTGGGAGGCGATCAAATGGGAACAGTATGCCAGGTATGGACACATATCCTCTGAGTCCAATTTAATTAGTTGACCCTCTTGAACCGCATTTAGTAAATTCTACTTGTGGTTTCTATTATCCAGGCTTAGCTCACTGGAAATATATCGTAACACCCCAGAGTTGATGTGAACAAGTGGATGCACCTGTGGGTCATTGTTTCCACTCTGCTACACAAACAGCGTGCTTTGCTGTCTGGTGAATCCTGCATGATTCAGTTGATCATCTATTTACATTCAAAGTTTAGTAGTGGGTAAGTTTTTTACCCCTCTGTATTAAGATAAATGACTGAGGCACTTTAGCACCAGTATTACTTATTTTAACACTATGACTTATATGAATGTTTTGGCTATTATATATATATATATTTTTATATATATATTTTCTATATACATATCTTAGGGTTCACCATTTCTGTATAGAGCCTTGGAGATTCGATCCTTCCCTCTTCTCTACTGTGATACAATTTATATACTCCCCTGGGGGCCTTCCTCCTGTCGTTTCTAAGGGAATTATCTATGTTTTAAAGTAAGTTGGAGCATATATGTTTTTTATAGTCATGTTCATCCAATATAATTATAGACATTACCTGTTTTGACTAATTAGATGTCCTAATAGCAATTATTATATTATTTAATTCAGCTGTTCTTGTTAAGGACGCCCAGGACGGCGTCCTGGCTACAAATTTACCAGATGGGAATCTATTGCCAGGTAATACTATTCTTGTGAGTGTTACCCTCAATTAGTCAAACTATTGGATCATATGAAGTAATTACCAATTGTGATTCTTCTTTCATTCTAGACCCATTGTCTAGATTAACTGTTATATTGTATCCTGACTGTCGTGAGGATATTGGCAACAAGTGGATGTACTTGACGCTTTTTGCCTTCACTGTCTTTCTACACATGGGCAACTTCGACTTGATCCCCTGGCGAATCCTCTATAATATAGCTGATTAATTCCCTAGATCTTAAACTGCATCAGCGGGTAAGCTATACCCCTTAGCAATAAGCTAAGGTTATGGACATCAATCAATTAGAACTATTGTCTTATTTACCTCTGTTTCTACTTTCCTCTTTATATAAATATGGCTGTGGTCACTATGCACTCTACCTGCATATACACTCTGGGATCCATTTGTTTGATTCCCAGACTATTGGAGAGTTTTTCTACAACTATTTTCCAGCATACTTCCAACATATTACTTTATGGGGTTTCCGTTTCGTTTTTTGTTTTTTCCCCCTCCTCTCCTGCCATCTCTAAGGGATTCTATTTCTGCTCGATAGGAATTTGGAAATTATCTTTTTCATATGAAGCCAAATTATTTATACAACACTAGACATCCTGGTTTCTAGCAACCAGATGTTCTTAACAGTAAGCATTTTTCACTAATCCAATGTTATCAATTGAATAATAGGTGCACGCCTCCACAGTGACCGTCGGGTTCGTTCTATACCTTTTTCCCTGTCTCCAAGGTCAGTATATATAATTTAGGTCTTCTCCGAGTTCCTTTACAAAAGTGTAAACATATCTTCCCTTTTTCTATAAGGGTTTCTAAATGTATTATAGCATTATTGAATGCATGATGACAAATTACAAACTCATGATATATGTTATATGTTTAAATATATTTCCTGTTTAGTTCACATGACACGCTCCTGAAGAAGCGTCATTGGACGCGGAACTTGTCGAGCGAGAGTGAAATTATTACATCTTCTCCTACGACTTATGCCGTTTCAACCATACCTCAACTTTTGGGAATGCATCTAACTGGCCTATGGATGAATACTGGCCCTATATGATCTGCATTAGAGCTATGGTGTTGTACTATATCGGTATTGTTGTATCGTCTCTTTCTGAACTTGTGAACAATTTTTTTACACAAAATATTGATATGTTAGATTATTATACAATAAAATTATTTTTTATATAAATTGTGTATGGTGCCTAAAAAGTCCAAGTCCCTCCATCTAGCTTCTTCTATATTCAAATGTTAGGACGTGGCACGCCAGGTACTTTTTGTTGATATCCACAGTTACCACTCTGTGGCTGATACAACATATTCTCTCTCTCGTGAACCCCTGTGCGGTGAGACAAAGCCTGTGTGGCTATTTGTTTGGACATTTACTAAACCAGGGACTTAGGGACTAGGACAGCACCAGGCTGATCCCAGTTGTTAGTTAGGAAACCTGCATGTTTAGTCAGAGGTCAAGCTGACCAGGGTTTATTTTGTTTATGTTTCTTTTTGCTTTGCTGTGTTTTTTTTGTCACTGTAAATAGAGAAATAAACCGCACCTTTTTGATCTTGAAAACCACAACCTCCGTCTGCTGGGCCTGTTTTTGTGTGGGGAGCCCATCCAGGGGATCACACACACCCGCTGCCGAGCTAACCCCCTCACAACAGTTAACCACAAATTGAGAATAGAGAGAAAGGTGTTAAAAAGGAGATCAGATTCAGACACTCCTGGCTTCTTTGCCACCCGATCCCGAGTGGGTACAGCTCACTCGGATAGTTACCCAAGGGCACTAGCAGCCGGCATGTAGCTCGAACAGTCAATCAGATTCCCTTAATAGATGCGATCGGGAGATCCCCTGCCACAGAATCTATAGTGTCCCGATCCTCCTGATGGTTACGTTGTTAGATCCCTTTTCGGATGGATGACATCCCTCCAGAGAGTCACTGGGCCCCTTCCTTCACTGTGATCTCTCACCAGTCCCTCGGAACGGTCCTCCCCCAGCCTCCTCTTCCAGATGCGGGTCCCCTAGCCAGGCGGCACCCTGAGATTCTTCCTCCCCGAAGTGGGCTCCAGCTAAAGGTGCTGGGCCCAGGATTGCAGTTGCAGTCCCAGGACTAAAGGTGCCTGGGACCGAGACTGCATGTGGCCCCATGGCCTAGAGGGCCATGGACTTGAACTTGGACCGTAGGTTCTCCCTCCGGGCAAGGGCCCCGGGAATTGCTTGCTCTCTAATGGCGGCTGCCCCTTTTGTACCCTCTCCCGGCATGCACAGCGGGTAGACCACACCCACTGCACGGCTGCCGAGAAAGGATACCCAATCGCCACTCCATCACCTGTGGTTCAACCCCAAGTACAAGTGACAGTGCCACCCATACTTCCAAGGGGAACTGCACGCCAGGTGAAACAACAGCAAGACAGAGTCCAATAAGAATTGGAAGATCCAAGCCAACTACCACTCGAATCACCCCTAAATTTAGCATAACTGCCCCCTAAATTGGGACCCCCGCTACATATATTATGTTTGCATTCTCTAACCATCTCCTATACCATGTCCACCGCCTCTAACCATCTCCTGTACCATGTCCGCAGCCTCCAACCATCTCCTGTATCATGTCCTCCGCAGCCTCCAACCACCTACTGTACCATGTCCACAGCCTCTAACCATCTCCTGTAGCATGTGGGCAGCCTCTAACCACCTACCGTACCATGCCGGCAGCCTCCAACCACCTCCCGTACCATGTCGGCAGCCTCCAACCACCTCCCGTACCATGTCGGCAGCCTCCAACCACCTCCCGTACCATGTCGGCAGCCTCCAACCACCTCCCGTACCATGTCGGCAGCCTCCAACCACCTCCCGTACCATGTCGGCAGCCTCCAACCACCTCCCGTACCATGTCGGCAGCCTCCAACCACCTCCCGTACCATGTCGGCAGCCTCCAACCACCTCCCGTACCATGTCGGCAGCCTCCAACCACCTCCCGTACCATGTCGGCAGCCTCCAACCACCTCCTGTACCATGTCCGCAGCCTCTAACCACCTCCTGTACCATGTCCGCAGCCTCCAACCATCTCCTGTACCATTATCATGTCTGCTGTCTCTCAGAAGGAGCCTGGAGAGGAGTTTAGAGTGGGAGCAGCACCGGGATGGGGCTTACGGGACGAGTCAGACGTGTGGAGACTATAAGATAAAACCAGATCCGCCAAGCTGGAGCTGTCTGACAGGCCAGTCAGGTGTGTATTGTATGGTATGAGGTATAATCAGGGGTCAGTAGTATGTAAAACAGATTTAAGTGGTCAGGAGTAAGTATTGCAGGGATCAGGACTAAGAAAAAATTCAGGGACCAGGAGTAAGAAAAGCAGAGGTCAGGGGTCAGGAGTAAGTAACACAGAGGTTAGGGGTCAGATGTAAGTAGTGTTGTGGTCAGTAGTATCCTCACAGCATCTGCACCCTGCCCTCCTTATCCAACTCTCACTTCCCCACATTAAAACCGGCAGATATCTGACATATAAATCCATTCCTTTTGAAATATGCTGAGCTGAGGTAAATACCTGCAAGCCGATCATGGTAGCGCCTTCCCGGCTCAAGCAATCAGCATTCTGATCACCAACGTAAGGAGCATTCTTCCCACTGACCACCAATGTAAGGAGCATTCTTCCCACTGACCACCAATGTAAGGAGCATTCTTCCCACTGACTGCCAAAGGAACATTCTTCCCACTGACCACCAATGTAATGAACATTCTTCCCACTGACCACCAATGTAATGAACATTCTTCCCACTGACCACCAATGTAATGAACATTCTTCCCACTGACCACCAATGTAAGGAGGATTCTTCCCACTGACCACTAATGTAAGGAGCATTCTTCCCACTGACCCTCAACATAAGAAGCATTCTTTCCACATGCAAGGAACATTCTTCTCACTGACAGTGACCACCAATGTAAGGAGCATTCTTTCCACTTACCAATGTAAAGAGCATTCTTTCCACTGACCACCAATGTAAGGAGCATTCTTTCCACTGATCCTTAACATAAGAAGCATTCTTTCCACATGCAAGGAACATTCTTCCCACTGACAGTGCCCACCAATGTAAGGAGCATTCTTCCCTCTGACCCCCCAATGTGGGGAACATTCTTCCCACTGACTGCCAATGTAAGGAACATTCTTTCCACCGACCACCAATGTAATGAACATACTTCCCACCGATCACCAATGTGAGGAGCATTATTTACATTGGTAAGTGGAAAGAGCATTCTTTCCACTGACCACCAATGTAATGAACATTCTTCCCACTGATCACCAATGTAAGAAGCATTCTTCCCACTGAACACCAATGTAAGGAGCATTCTTCCCACTGATCACCAATGTAAGAAGCATTCTTCCCACTGAACACCAATGTAAGAAGCATTCTTCCCACTGAACACCAATGTAAGAAGCATTCTTCCCACTGACCACCAATGTAAGGAACATTCTTCCCACTGATCACCAATGTAAGAAGCATTCTTCCCACTGACCACCAATGTAAGGAGCATTCTTCCCACTGATCACCAATGTAAGGAGCATTCTTCCCACTGACCACCAATGTAAGGAGCATTCTTCCCACTGACCACCAATGTAAGGAGCATTCTTCCCACTGATCACCAATGTAAGGATCATTCTTCCCACTGATCACCAATGTAAGGAGCATTCTTCCCACTGATCACCAATGTAAGGATCATTCTTCCCACTGATCACCAATGTAAGGAGCATTCTTCCCACTGATCACCAATGTAAGGAGCATTCTTCCCACTGATCACCAATGTAAGGATCATTCTTCCCACTCACCACCAATGTAAGGGACATTCTTCCCACTGATCACCAATGTAAGGAGCATTCTTCCCACTGATCACCAATGTAAGAAACATTCTTCCCACTGATCACCAATGTAAGAAACATTCTTTCCAAATGCAAGGAACATTCTTCTCAATGACAGTGACCACCAATGTAAGGAGCATTCTTCCCTCTTACCCGCAATGTAAGGAAATTTTTTCCCTCTGACCCCCAATGTAAGGAACATTTTTCCCCACTGACCACTAATGTAAGGAGCATTCTTCCCACTGACCACCAATGTAAGGAGCATTCTTTCCACTGACCACCAATGTAAGGGGCATTCTTTCCACTGACCACCAATGTAAGGGGCATTCTTTCCACTGACCACCAATGTAAGGGGCATTCTTTCCACTGACCACCAATGTAAGGGGCATTCTTCCCACTGATCACCAATGTAAGGAACATTCTTTCCACTGACCCTCAACATAAGGAGCATTGTTTCCACTGACCACCAACGTAAGGAACATTCTTCCCACTGATCACCAATGTAAGGACCATTCTTCCCACTGACCACCAATGTAAGGGACATTCTTCCCACTGACCACCAATGTAAGGGACATTCTTCCCACTGATCACCAATGTAAGGACCATTCTTCCCACTGACCACCAATGTAAGGGACATTCTTCCCACTGACCACCAATGTAAGGGACATTCTTCCCACTGACCACCAATGTAAGGGACATTCTTCCCACTGATCACCAATGTAAGGACCATTCTTCCCACTGACCACCAATGTAAGGGACATTCTTCCCACTGACCACCAATGTAAGGGACATTCTTCCCACTGATCACCAATGTAAGGACCATTCTTCCCACTGACCACCAATGTAAGGGACATTCTTCCCACTGATCACCAATGTAAGGACCATTCTTCCCACTGACCACCAATGTAAGGAACATTCTTTCCACTGACCCTCAACGTAAGGAACATTCTTCCCACTGATCACCAATGCAAGGGACATTTGGATTTTGGGCTGAAGGAGGTAGAGATGGAAGGAAGGTGGGAAAGAGAGAAGAAAGGAGGGAAGGAAGTAGAGAAAGAAAAAGGAAGGAGGGAGAGAAAGAAGGAGGGGGAGAAGGAAAGAAAATCTGCTCTCGTGCACGTCACTGGATCAGGCTCAGATAAGAATGGGGAGAGGGGGGGGGGGGGGTTCCTGCAGCAGAGAAGTTTTTTTTTACCTTAATGCATTCTTGTTGTTTGGCTACTTTTTACATCATAACAGAAATCACCAAAATGACCCTGATAAAATGTTTCCGTCCCCTGGAATGTTTGGCCTTGGTACAGACACACAAGGTGACACACACAGGGTTACAATGGCAAGTAAAGATTCATTTCCTACATCTATGGCTTTTTAAATTGCAATTAGTGTCTGTGTATAAATAGTCAATGAGTTTGTTAGCTCTCACATGGATGCACCGAGGGGGCTATATACTGAGCAATGAGGAGCAGAAAATAACTGTCAAAAGACCTGCATAACAAAGTAATGGAACTTTATAAAGATGGAAAGGATATAAAGAGATATCAAAACCCTTGAATATGCCAGTCAGTGCTGTTCAGTCACTTAGGCTGGGTTCAAACTATTTCGAATTGGATGTGGGTTTCCCCGCATCCAATTCACATCGCAGGAGATTGTGACCAGCTCTTATTGGAGCCGGTTCACACATCTTCGCAGCGGCTCTGGTGCAAATTGCATAGGAGTCCTGTGCATCTTTTGGTCCGTTTCAGGTCTGAGCCAAAAATTTGGGCTGAAATTGGACCTGAAACTGTGAATGGAGACGCAACCGGGCTCCTGCTGTGAGCCGCTGCATTCTCCAGTGTGAACCCAGCCTTAAGAAGTGGAAGATTCGGGGATCTCTCGATACCAAACCAAGGTCAGGTAGACCGAGAAAGATTGCAGACAGAATTGTTCAGGATACAAAAAAAACCCCAGAGGTAACCTCAGAAAAAATACAGACTGCACTGGAAAAAGACGGTGTGGTTGTTTCAAGGAGCACAATACAACAATACTTGAACAAAAATGAGCTTCATGGTCAAGTTGCCAGAAAGAAGCCTTTATTGCACCAATGCCACAAATCATTACTGTAACCCCCCAGCAAAAGCCCTTGCCATGTTTCCTGGGCTCCGCGCACTAATTGGCAGACTTGGGACCGGTGTCTTGTCGACCTAGTTCCCCTATCGATATGGTTCTGAGTGCGTCTGCGCATGCGCACTCGGAACACACGGAAATCTACGAACATCTACAGCTGTTCGTCAGCTGTAGACGTGCTCTCTCCAGAGGATACACGCCGCGCAGAAAGCGGCGGGGGCGGAGACTGGGACATGCCGCTCTACAGGGTGCCATTAAACAAGTTGATGGCCGGGTGACACGCTGCTCTGTATTTTTTTAAATGTGTACAGAGCGGCGTGTCACCTGGACATTAACTTGTTTAATGCCGCCCTATAGAGTGGCGTGTCCCAGTCTCTGCCCCGCCGCTTTCTTGTCGAGCTGGTTCCCCTAGCATCGGGAGCGAGCGCGTCTACAGCTGCCTTACAGCTGTTCACGCTCAGAGAATTCCGTCGCCTCGGATTGCGCCTGCGCAGTCGAGCTCGGAACCATATCGATAGGCGGAACCAGCTCGGCAGAACACCGACATGGCGGGTGCAGCCAGTAGAGGCGAGGGAGATCAGTGAATGTGCCGTGCCATTACTGTTAAAGCCCTTTCACACCGAGCCGCCCTGAGCGTCGGCGGTAAAACGCCGCTATTTTTAATGGCGCTTTACCGTCGGATTTGCGGTGCTTTTCGGCCGCTAGCGGGGCACTTTTAACCCCCACTAGCTGCCGAAAAAGGGTTAAAACTGTCTGAAAAGCGCCGCTACAGTGGCATTTTGCCTGCACTGCACATTGATTTCAATGGGCAGGAGTGCATTAGGAGCGGTGAGTTCACCGCTCCTAAGAAGCTGCTGGCAGGACTTTTTCTGACGTCTTGCAAGCGCACCGCTCCAGTGTGAAAGCCTGAGGGCTTTCACACTGGAGTGAATGGAGCAGCTGTTTTAGGGCGCTTTGCAGGCGCTATTTTTAACGCTATAGCGCCTGCAAAAAGCCGCAGTGTGAAAGGAGTCTTAATGACCCGGACGTGACAAGTAAAACATGATTTCCTGGTCCTGGCACAGTGAGGCCAGGAAAGAATGTAATACAGTGCGATCTGAACTCCATTAAATTGTTCGGAGGACCCAGTGTGTCTAAATAAAGAGAACCTGTCAATAAAAAAACATAAGTGACTTTTTGTCCTGTCATGAAAAAAAAAAACAGGAAAAAAAAAAAAACAACCCTCATTCATACAGTACATCCTCCATGCATCCATTAAATGGTCATCTCACCCCAGGGGAAAGCCACAGATCATATAACAGACCATATAATACATCCTCCATGTGTCCATGACACTGTCCTCTCATCACAGGGGAAGACACAGATCATAAGAAAAAATTACTCTATAATACAACCTCCATGCGACTGACACTGTCATCTAACCCTAGGAGAAGCCACAGTTCATATAGAAGAATGACCCTATAATACATCTTCCATGCATCTGTGACACTGTCATCTCATCTCAAAGGAAGACACAGATCATAAGAAGAAATGACTCCAATACATCCTCCATGCGTCTATGATGCAGTCATTTTATTCAATGGAAAGATTCAGATCATAGGAAAAAAAATTACCCTATAATACATCCTCCATGCATCTGTAACACTGATGTTCCTTCACTCCAAGAAAAGGTCCAGATTATATATATGAATGACCCTGCATCCTTTATGTGTCTGTGACACTGTCATCTCACCCCAGGGGAAGACAAAGATCATATGAAAGAATGATCTTATAATACATCCTCCATCTGTCCGTGATGCTGTAATTTCACCACAGAGGAAGACATAGATCATACAAAAGAATGACTACAATTCATCCACCATGTGTCCATGACACTGCAATCTAACCTGAATAAAAGACACAGATCATATAAAATAATCCTATAATTCATCCTCCATGCATCAGTGATACTGTCTTCTCATCCCAAGCTAAGATATACAGTAGATCCTATAAAAGAATGACACTATATTACATCCTCCATGTGTCTGTGACACTGCTTTCTCACCCCAGCCCAATCCTTCCAATATACCTCTCATATAGGTAACAAATGAGTCTATAAAATGCTGGTGACATCTATGTGATGGAAATATGGTTAGAACTGGTCTGGAGAATATTCCCACATGTGTTGTGTTGTAGGGATTCTGGGTGGAGTGACCCTGACACTGGAGTTCCTCACTGTGCCATCAGTTGCATTAGTTACAGAAGGTGGTTTACTCTCCATTTTGCATATTTATTTTATATTAAGCAGAATGCTGTAGGGAAACCATCTGCAAGCTTTTTCTGTTGCCGAGGGCGATGATCACTTGAAAAAAACTAAAATGTAAAGAATTTATCTTTAGTATTGGCCATTAGGGAAATCATCACGGTCTCATTGTGCTATTACAGGACCATACCCCAACAGTGGCGGCTGGTGCTCAATAATATTTGGAGGAGGCAGCAAACCAACGCCAACCTACGACAACTAGGTGGGTTTGGAGCGCAGTGCTCTGCACACCGAGCCCACCCTTTTTTGAAGCCTAGAAGAGCCTCTGGGCTCTAATCACGTGCTTAAAATGGACAAGGAATACAAAATTCCTCCCCAGCCTATCAGGCCACCATCTGTGCCTTCCATACCACTGGAAGAACTACCCCGACTCCAGTGTCAGATTGAACAGCCACCACTCCAGGGCAAACCTGCTTTTAGGGCTCAAACTTGGGGGGCTATCCAGGGACTGTCCTTTTGTCCCGCGCTATCTGGATGTTGAATGGCAACAGTCTGGAGTGAAACGGAGCATACTGTACTGCCTCAAAAGGAGGCCATCATTAAACCTAGCACCCTCATGCTAAAGCAAAAGGAGGGGGCATGCCAAAGAATGCAGATCCCGCACCTTGGACTGGAAGATCAGAAACTTTTCCTGGTAAAGGAAAACCCATGCCAGGGCTGTGTCCAGGATGAGGCCCAAATACTGAAGGCAGTACGACGTTCTAGGGATGACCTTTGGAGACTGAAGAACCAGCCAATGTTCTGTATCATCTGTTCCACCAATTGTCCCTGCAGGAGTAGATTGTCCAAATACCCCAGAATGGGACTTGCCCAGGCTCACAGAGCAGCCAACACCAGGGCCAGCACTTTCTTAAATACTTGTGGTGCCATGGCAAGGCCAAATGGCAGAGCCACAAACTTAAAATGTTGTCCCCCCCACTGCAAATGCAAATAGTGCTGATGAGGTGGAAAAATGTAGATGTGTAGACAGGCATCCTCGATATCCACCAAAGCCAGGTAGGCTTCCTGATAAAGATGGAATCACTGACTTTACAGTTTCTATATGGAACTTTGGAACAAAAGAAATTGTTTAAATGCTTTAGGACCAGAATGGGCCACACATTACCCTTCAGCACAACAGGTTCAGTATAGCAAACGGAGCAGGTTTCTTGTTAAAAGTAGCAGGAATGTTTACACTTCATGCTGTTAAAGGCAGAAAGGCACCTCTGGACATGTTTTGAACCTAGACATCAGAGATATCCTGGGTCCACTCTACAAAAGCCATCAGACATCCACCTACTTGAAGAAGTGAGTTTGTTGCCAGTCTTGGCAGGTCTTGGAGTCAAGGTCTTTTTTTCTGAAAGGGAGACATGTGCTTTGACTGCGAGTTTTGAAATAATAAAAAAGGGACCACCCTTGGTCTCAGATTTAGATGGCTTTTGCCGCTTCTTTAGAGGTAAGAGAATGCTCTTTCCACCCATAATCCTCTGGATAAACATATCCAAGGCATTGTCTAAGAGGCATTCACCTTTGTTACAGCTGTATGGCTGAGTCAAGCTTTGTTTTGCCAATGTCGTCACCTGAAGGTGAGTATAGTACAAGAATCAACTGTCCTGTGACCTGTAATATGCAATTAAGAATGCATCAGAATCATGAATTTTTATATACGGTACTTACAACTAAGAGCTTTAGATGATAAAGTAATGGCTATTAACCACTTCAGCCCCGGAAGGATTTACCCCCTTCCTGACCAGTGCACTTTTTGCGTTACGGCACTGAGTCGCTTTAACTGACAATTGGGCGGTCGTGCGACGTGGCACCCAAACAAAATTTATGTATTTTTTTTCCCCACAAATAGAGCTTTCTTTTGGTGGAGTGACCATTTCTAAAAAAAAAAATATATATATATATTTTACTATTTGCTATAATAAATATCACCAAAAAAATATATATATAAAAAATAAATTCTTCCTCAGTTTAGGCCGATCTGTATTCTACATATTTCTGGTAAAAAAATCAAAAAAAAAAAAAATCGCATTAAGAGTATATTGATTGATTTGTACAAAAGTTATAGCGTCTACAAAATAGGGGATAGATTTATGGCATTTTTATTATTTTTTTTTTTATTAGTAATGGCGGCGATCTGCGATTTTTATCGTGACTGCGACATTGCGGGGGACACTTGACACTATTTTGGGACCAGTGACATTTATACAGCGATCAGTGCTATAAAAATGCACTGATTTGCTGTGTAAATGACACTGGCAGGAAAGGGGTTAAACACTAGGAGGCGATCAAGGGGTTTACTGTGTTCTAACTGTAGGGGGAGAGGCTCACTAGAACATGACAGATCACTGCTCCCGATCACAGGGAGTAGTAGATCTCTGTCATGTTGCTAGGCAGAACAGGGAAATGCCTTATTTACATAGGCATCCCCCCGTTCTGCTTCTCCGTGTCACGATCGTGGGGCCACCAGCGGACAGAGTCAGCAGGACCCGCGGGCATGCTCACGCGTGCGCCCATTAGCCGGCGATTTAAAGGGGACGTACAGGTACGCCCATTTGCGCAGCTGTGCCATTGTGCCGACGTACATCGTCGTGCACTGGTCGGCAAGCGGTTAATATAGAGTTGACCCCTTTTTACAGTTCCATGCTCTTCTAGGAAGGCTTCTCACACAATCTGGAGTGTGTCCTTTCTTCCAAAAAGGAATTTGTGAGGTCATGTAATGAATTTGGCCAAAATATATTCAAAGATGGAGGTTAGGTCTCTCAGGGTCACATGAGATCCTCCACACTAAACTCCCCAAACCATGTCTTTTTGGAGCTAGCTTTGTGCGTAGGGTCAGCCACGGTCCACGGGTGGCCGGAGCCGCAATGACGTCACCCCGGCGCATGCGCACGGGAGCCGCGGTAACGGCACACGGACTGAAGCAACGGCACATTACGTGCCTTTGCTTCAGTTTTCTTTAATCCGCATGTGCTGATGACATTGGCACATGCAGGGGACAGGGGATATCTCCAAAACCGTGCAGGTTTAGGAGATATCCTGGGTAGATACAGCTAAGCCCTATTATAGGCTTACCTGTAGCATAAAGTGGTTCCTGAGGGCGTTCATAACGAAGCGTACGTCGAGGCGGTACCTGGTCACGTTCGTGCGTCATTTCTGGACTGGATGGTTGCCGGAAGCTAGGAGGTGGAACGCACGCCGCATATGGAGGTGGCCATATCGGAACAGTTCCCCGCCAGCACACATATTTACAAGACAGCAGCCCCAGTGCCGGGACAAGGCACTTTTAAATGTGAGTAAGCCAATTGGCTTTCAGTTTTTATTGTTTTATCAAATAAATGGTTTTACTCTATGGAAACTTCTCATTATTTCTGCATATGATCCGGCCGAAACATTGTGAGGAGGAAGGGTTCTGTACATCTCCAGTATCATTTATGTGAGCAGGCACAATCCTGCATAAGCTCTAATGACCTACTTTTTGGTGAAAGTGGTCATATAAGTCTGGTAAGCAGAATCTCATTCAGACACATTGGGTGTGTTCTTTATATCATTGGTGGAGGATTTGTTTCCTATATCACTACTACTTTCCAGCAGAAGCATTGAATGGGCACGTTTAAAGTTTGAGAAGTCTCATCACATCTTTCTTAAAGATATATCACAACAGAAAACGAGTGTTCACGTTGGTTATGGACTTTGAATATCAAAATTCGAATCACTAATTGGGACTATATTTACTTTATAATTATTTATATAATTAATGTTTGGTTTATGAATTATTAATACTCACTTAGGTTAATATATTGCATTAATCACAGGTCTAATTTATAGCGCCCCCTATATCCATAATTATATCACTGGGAGTTTCTACTTCACAGGGGAGCAGCTTCTACCTATATTCATACTTATTTATATTTAGTATACTATTTTTAAGTTTTAACCACTTAACGACCGCCCACTGTAAATATACGTCAGCAGAATGGCACCGACAGGCAGAATCACGTATATGTACGTGATTGCCTTTGTATAGTTGGGGGGTCCGATCGGACCCCCCTTCTTTACAGTGAGCAGTCGTTTTACCTTCGGGAGCGATCCGGCATGAGGGGACGGCCGTTCGATTCCGGCCACCCCCTCTCGATCGCTCCCGGCGAATGAGAGAGCTTCCCCTGCCTGCCAGGAAGGAGGAAGTGATGTCATCTCTCCTGGGGCGCTCACATATACCGAGCGCCGTACAGGAGAAGATGCAGGTTAGTACACAGAACAGCACACTGACACCAGGACACATAGGCACATAAATCGCCCCCCCCAGATCACCCCCCCCCCCAGCCCCCAGTCACAGTGTCACTGATTGCAGTGACCATTTATTTAGTGATCACTGCAATCAGTGACATTTGTGACTGTAAACGTGTCAGTACATTTAGTTTTAGGTCCAGTGTAGCCCCCTAACCCCCCCTAATAAAGGTTTAACCCCCTGATCACCCCCCAGATAACCCTTTCACCCCCTATCACCACTGTCACTAAGCAATCATTTTTCTGATCGCTGTCTTAGCGTTGGTGATGCTGATCGGTAGCCAGTAATTTTTTTTAGATTCGCCGCAGGTTTTTATAGCGTCGGGTACCCCCATATATTACCTAATGAAGGTTTAACCCCCTTGATCGCCCCCCAGGTAACCCTTTCACCCCCTATCACCACTGTCACTAAGTTATAATTTTTCTGATCGATGTCTTAGCGTCGGCGATGCTGATCGGTAGCCAGTAATTTTTTTTAGGTTCGCCGCAGGTTTTTATAGCGTCGGGTACCCCCATATATTACCTAATAAAGGTGTAACCCCCTTGATCATACCCCAGGTAACCCTTTCACCCCCTAGCACCGCCGTCACTATGCGATCATTTTTCTGATCGATGTCTTAGCGTCGGTGATGCTGATCGGTAGCCAGTAATTTTTTTTAGGTTTGCCGCAGGTTTTTATAGCGTCAGGTACCCCCATATATTATCTAATAAAGGTTTAACCCCCTGATCGCCCCCCAGGTAACCCTTTCACCCCCTATCACCACTGTCGCTAAGCAATCGTTTTTATGATCGTTGTCTTAGTGTCGGTGATGCCGATAGGTAGCCAGTAATTTTTTTTTAGGTTCGCCGTCAGGTTTTTATATAGCGTCAGGTACCCCCATATATTACCTAATAAAGGTTTTAACCCCCTAATTGCCCCTAGTTAACCCTTTCACCAGTGATCATCATATAAGTGTTACGGGTGACGCTGGTTAGTTAGTTTGCTTTTTATAGTGTCAGGGCACCCGCCGTGTATATAACCCAATAAAGGTTTAACCCCCTGATCGCCCGGAGGGTGATATCAGTTAGGTTTTAGCATCAGAGAGGGTCTGCGTCACACCCTAGGCAGCG
This sequence comes from Rana muscosa, assembly GCA_029206835.1. Classification (NCBI taxonomy): domain Eukaryota; kingdom Metazoa; phylum Chordata; class Amphibia; order Anura; family Ranidae; genus Rana; species Rana muscosa. The sequence goes on along the minus strand of CM055118.1, from coordinate 349,093,500 downwards.
TCAGGTTAGTGCCAGTAGCGCTAACACCCACACGTGAAGCATACACCCCCCTTAGTGGTATAGTATCTGATCAGCTCAATATCTGATCTGATCAGATCTATACTAGCGTCCCCAGCAGTTTAGGGTTCCCAAAAACGCAGTGTTAGCGGGATCAGCCCAGATACCTGCTAGCACCTGCGTTTTGCCCCTCCGTCCAGCCCAGGCCACCGAAGTGCAGTATCGATCGATCACTGTCACTTGCAAAACACAACACACATAACTGCAGCGTTCGCAGAGACAGGCCTGATCCCTGCGACTCCAGTGCTGTAGGAGGTAATTTCACCACCACAGTTAAAAAAAAAAAGCATATATGCCGAAGCATTGGGGCAGCAGGAGCGGAGGAGCGATTTTGCTCCTAATGCCGCGTACATACGGTCGAAATTCCGACGGAGGCTTGCCCGTGGAAAAGTCTGACCATATGTACGCGGCATAACTTTTGCGAGAAGATGCCCCCATGCTTCGGCATATATAAATGGTGCATGTATGCCCATCATTAGAAGTGGGTGGATGAAGGGCGGTATTCTAATGGTGGGCATACCCACCGATCAATCTTTTTTTTTCGTTCAGCCAACAGGCTGCATGAAAAAAAAGATTACAATACATGTCCAACAAGGACCAGCAACGTACTGGTATGTTGCTGGACTTTGAATGTTTATACCAGAATGATGCCTGCGGGTTTAGGTATCATCTTGGTATCATTCTTTTCAGCCAGCGGCCGGCTTTCATGTAAAAGCAATCCTAGTGGCTAATTAGCCTCTGGACTGCTTTTACAAGCAGTGGGAGGGAATGTCCCCCCCCCCCCCCCCGGATATAAAAAGCGCCATTGGGAAATTGGGAAAGCATTTTATCACACCGATCTTGGTGTGGTCAGATGCTTTGAGGGCAGAGGAAAGATCTAGGGTCCAATAGACCCCAGTTTTTTCAAAAAAGAGTACCTGTCATTACCTATTGCTATCATAGGGGATATTTACATTCCCTGAGATAACAATAAAAGTGATAAAAATAAATAAATATGGAAGCAACAGTTTAAAAATAAAATAAAAAAGCAAAATTAATAATAATAAAAAAAAATAAATAAAAAAAAAGCACCCGTCCTGCCCTGCTCTTGCCCAATGGCGAACGCAAGCGTCGGTTTGGCGTCATATGTAAACAGCAATTGCACCATGCATGTGAGGTATCACCGCGAAGGTCAGATCGAGGGCAGTCATTTTAGTAGTAGACCTCCTCTGTAAATCTAACGGGGTAACCTGTAAATGCTTTTAAAGGCTTTTAAAAATGTATGTAGTTTGTCGCCAATGCGCGTTTGTGCGAAATTTTAAACCATGTCATGTTTGGCATCTATGTACTCGGCCTAACATCATCTTTTTTATTTCATCAAACATTTGGGCAATATAGTGTGTTTTAGTGCATTAAAATTAAAAAAAGTGTATTTTTTCCCCAAAAAATGCGTTTGAAAAATCGCTGCGCAAATACTGTGTAGAAAAAAAAATGCAACACCCACCATTTTATTCTGTAGGGCCTTTGCTTTAAAAATATATATAATGTTTGGGGGTTCAACATAATTTTCTTGCAAAAAAAAATATGTTTTCATGTGAACAAAAAGTGTCAAAAAGGGCCTTGTCTTCAAGTGGTTAGAAGAGTGGATGTAAGCTTCCTAATGTTGTGTATAAAATGCCAGAACAGTTCAAAACCCCCCCCCAAATGACCCCATTTTGGAAAGTAGACACCCCAAGCTATATACTGAGAGGCATGTCGAGTCCATGGAATATTTTATATGTTGACACAAGTTGCGGAAAAAATAATTTTTTTTTTTTTTTTGCACAAAGTTGTCACTAAATGATATATTGCTCAAACATGCCATGGGCATATGTGGAATTACACCCCAAAATACATTCTGTTGCTTCTCCTGAGTACGGGGATACCACATGTGTGAGACTTTTTGGGAGCCTAGCCGCGTACGGGACCCCAAAAACCAAGCACCGCCTTCAGGCTTTCTAAGGGTGTCAATTTTTGATTTCACTTCTCACTGCCTATCACAGTTTCGGAGGCCATGGAATGCCCAGATGGCACAAAACCCCCCCAAATGACCCCATTTTGGAAAGTAGACACCCCAAGCTATTTGCTGAGAGGTATTGTGAGTATTTTGCAGATCTCGCTTTTTGTCACAAAGTTTTGAAAATTGAAAAAAAAAAGAAAAAAAAAAAAATGTTCTTTCTTCATTTTCAAAAACAAATGAGAGCTGTAAAATACTCACCATGCCTCTCAGCAAACAGCTTGGGGTGTCTACTTTCCAAAATGGGGTCATTTGGGGGGGGTTTTGTGCCATTTTGGCATTTTATGGCCTTCAAAACTGTGATAGGTAGTGAGGAGTGAAATCAAAAATTTGCGCCCTTAGAAATCCTGGAGGCGGTGCTTGGTTTCCGGGGTCCCGTACGTGGCTAGGCTCCTAAAAAGTCCCACACATGTGGTATCCCCGTACTCAGGAGAAGCAGCAAAATGTATTTTGGGGTGTAATTCCACATATAACCATGGCATGTGTGAGCAATATATCATTTAGTGACAACTTTTTGTAATTTTTTTTTTTTTGTCATTATTCAATCACTTGGGACAAAAAAAAAAAAAATATTCAATGGGCTCAACATGCCTCTCAGCAATTTCCTTGGGGTGTCTACTTTCTAAAATGGGGTCATTTGGGGGGGGGGTTTGTACTGCCCTGTCATTTTAGCACCTCAAGAAATGAGATAGGCAGTCATAAATTAAAAGCTGTGTAAATTCCAGAAAATGTACCCTAGATTGTAAACGCTATAACTTTTGCGCAAACCGATAAATATACGCTTATTGACATTTTTTTTTACTGAAGACATGTGGCTGAATACATTTTGGCCTAAATGTATGACTAAAATTGAGTTTATTCGATTTTTCTTATAACAAAAAGTAGAAAATATCATTTTTTTTCAAAATTTTCGGTCTTTTTCCGTTTATATCGCAAAAAATAAAAATCGCAGAGGCAATCAAATACCATTAAAAGAAAGCTCTATTTGTGGGAAGAAAAGGACGCAAATTTCGTTTGGGTACAACATTGCATGTCCGCACAATTTACAGTTAAAGCAGCGCAGTGCAAAATTCTGAATTCACCTCTGGTCCTTTAGCTACCAAATGGTCCGGGGCTTAAGTGGTTAATCATTTGTTTGGCGCAAAGTTCACTCACTATATCAAGCCCTATTATAGGCTTACCTGTAGCATAAAGTGGTTGTAAAGGGTTTACAACCACTTTAAAGTCATTAACCACTTGCTTACTGGGCACTTAAACCCCCTTCCTGCCCAGGCCAATTTTCAGCTTTCAGCGCTGTCACGATTTGAATGACAATTTCGCAGTCGTGCGACGTGGCTCCCAAACAAAATTGACGTCCTTTTTTTCCCACAAATAGAGCTTTCTTTTGGTGGCATTTGATCATCTCTGCGGTTTTTATTTTTTGCGCTATAATCAAAAAAAGAGCGACGATTTAAAAAAAAAAAAACACAATATTTTTTATTTTTTGCTATAATAATATCCCAATTTAAAAAAATATATATATATTTTTTACCTCAGTTTAGTCCGATACGTATTCTTCTACATATTTTTGGTAAAAAAAAAAAAAAAAAAAAAAATCGCAATAAGCGTTTATTGATTGGTTTGCGCAAAAGTTATAGCGTCTACAAAATAGGGCATAGTTTTATTGCATTTTTATTAATATATTTTTTTTTTTTTACTAGTAATGGCGGCGATCAGCGATTTTTATTGTGACTGCGACATTATGGCGGACGCATCGGACACTTTTGACACCATTTTGGGACCATTGTCATTTTTACAGCGACCAGTGCTATAAAAATGCACTGGTTACTTTAAAAATGACACTGGCAGTGAAGGGGTTAACACTAGGGGGCGAGGAAGGGGTTAAATGTATTCCCTAGGAGTGATTACTACTGTGTGGGGGAGGGGACTGACTGGGGGAGGTGACTGATCTGTGTCCCTATGTACAAGGGACACAGCATCGGTCCCTCTCCCTGACAGGACGTGGATCTCTGTGTTTACACACAGAGATCCATGTCCCTGCTCTGTGTACACGCCGATCGCGGGTACCTGGCGGACATCGCGGCCGCCAGGCACGCGCATCGGCATCTCAGTGATGCGTCGGGCTCGCGCGCCCCCTAGTGGCCAGAATAGCCGAGGCCGTATAATGACGGCCTCTCGGATTTCTAGATCCACATTGAGGCCGTCATTCGTCAATGGCCCGGATCTCAAGCGGTTAAGTTCCACAATACTAATCATTTTACTGCAGTTGTTTGTCAATGGAGACTGTATAGTTTGACTTTAACCACTTGCCTACTTTGCAATATCATCCCCTTCCCGCCCAGGCCAATTTTCAGCGCTGTCACTCTTTGAATGACAATTGCGCGGTCATGCAACACTGTACCCATATGAATTATTTAATCATTTTTTTCACACAAATTTTGGTGCTATTTGGTGCTATAAAAGAGCTTTCTTTTGGTGCTATTTAATCACCACTTTTTTTTGCTAAATAAAAAAAGATCAGAAATGTTGACATTTTTTTTTTTTAGCTCAAATTTATATTCTTCTACATTTCTCTGTTGAAAATAACCCAAACCAGTGTTTATTATTTAATATGTAGGAAAGGCATAGCGTCCCAAACTATGGTATACACATCTGAAAATTGATCAATCCTGATTTTGTGACGGCCTATCTCATTTTCTCGAGGCCCAAAAACACCAGGACAGTACAAATAATAGGATTTTTATAACAGCTTACCTGTAAAATCCTTTTCTTGGAGTACATCACGGGACACAGAGCGACATAGTCATTACTATGTGGGTTATATAGATACCTTCAGGTGCTGGCAGTGGCAACTTCCAAAACCGGAAGTACCCTCCCCTATATAAGCCCCTCCCATCCGGGAGTACCTCAGTTTTGTAGCAAAGCAATAAGTGTCCCCAAAAGAGGGGTGGGAGATCTGTGTCCCGTGATGTACTCCAAGAAAAGGATTTTACAGGTAAGCTGTTATAAAAATCCTATTTTCTTTCTCGTACATCACGGGACACAGAGCGACATAGTCATTACTATGTGGGATGTCCTAAAGCAATGCCCAGTGAGGGGGGGATACACCATACATAAGCTGAGCGCCATCAGACATGAGGATCTTTTGCGGCCTGCAACACACTGCGCCCAAAGGCGACATCCTCCTGACTTCTAACGTCCACCTGGTAGAACCTAGTAAACATGTGTACTGAAGACCATGTTGCAGCCTTACAGATTTGAGCCAGGGAGGCCTGGTGATGCACTGCCCATGAAGTTCCAACTGCTCTCGTGGAGTGCGCTCTAACTTTGAACGGAGGCGGTCTCCTTCTCAAGCCATAGGCTTGCATTATGACCTGTCGAATCCTACTTGGCTAAAGTAGATTTTGACGCTGCCTGACCCTTTCTGGGGCCTTCCGGCAGAATAAACAAAGTATCCGTTCTGCGAATCTGAGCAGTGGCTTTTAGATAAGCTTTAACTGCTCTTACTACATCCAAAGAATGCAATAACTTTTCCTCTACCGAACTAGGTTTGGGGAAAAAAGAAGGAAGAACCACATCTTGGTTCAAATGAAACCTCGATACCACCTTAGGAAGAAAGGCTGGATGAGGACGTAACACTACTCTGTCCTTATGGATAACCAGATATGGCTCTTTACAGGACATAGCTGCTAATTCCGACACTCTTTTAGCCGAACAAATGGCTACTAGAAAAATCAATTTCCTGGTGAGAAGAACCAAGGAAATATGCTGTAATGGTTCAAATGGTTGTTTCTGTAGAACCGACAGAACCAGGTTTAGATCCCATGGACATATGGGAATATTAACCGGAGGACTAATACGCATCACTCCTTGTATAAAGGCTTTGACTAGTGAATGCGAAGCCAAGGGCCTTTGAAAAAATATTGACAAGGCCGAAATCTGACCCTTGATAGTACTCAAGGCCAGCTTCCTATCTACAGCCCACTGTAGGAAGTCCAGAATCCTACCTATTACGTACTTACGTGGATGCCATTTCTTGGCCTCACACCACGCGATGTACGCCTTCCAGATTCTATAGTAGATCTGCCTGGATACCGGCTTCCTGGCATTGATCATGGTAGATACCACAGGATTAGAGAGCCCTCTCTTTTTTAGAATGTGGGCTTCAATAGCCAGGCCGTCAAACCTAGGGCTGGTAAGGAAGGGTGGTATATCAGTCCTTGCGAAAGCAGGTCCGGACGATGTGGGAGAGTCCAAGGACTCCCCACTGACATTTTTACAATCTCCGCGTACCATGCTCTTCGGGGCCACGCTGGAGCCACCAGAATCACTGGTTTCTTTTCTACCCTGATTCTGCGGAGTAATCGAGGTAACAATTGTGGCGGTGGGAATGCATATATCAGCTTGAACTGATCCCAAGGGAACACTAGGGCATCCGAGCCGCAAGCTAGGGGATCCCTTGTCCAAGAGACAAACCTGTCCACCTTTGCGTTGAATCTGGATGCTAGCAGATCTACATCCGGTGTTCCCCACCGCTGACATATTGTCCGAAAAACCTGGGGGTGAAGGGACCATTCCCCTGGGCATAATTGTTGGCGACTTAGAAAGTCCGCCTTCCAATTCTCCACTCCTGGAATGAATACCGCGGATATGGCTGGGACATCTTTCTGCCCATTTCAGGATGCAATTTACTTCCCTCTGGGCTGCACGACTCCTGGTGCCACCCTGATGATTGATATATGCCACTGCCGTGGCATTGTCTGATTGAATTCTGACAGGGGACCCTTGGAGTTTGGATGTCCATGCTACTAGGGCATACCGGGCTGCTCGTATCTCTAAGAGATTGATGGGCAGGGCCTTTTCCGCATCCGACCATCTGCCCTGGAGAGACCATTGCTCCAGTACTGCTCCCCAGCCTATAAGGCTGGCATCTGTAGTGACCACCTTCCAAGAAATCGGACTGAAGGATTTCCCTTTTTCCAGATTCTGGGGAACCAACCACCAACGGAGGCTCTTGCGAACGGAAGGGGACAAGGACATTGGTAAGTCTAGGGCCTGAACTTTCTTGTTCCAGGCTGACAGTATGGCCCTTTGCAAATTCCTTGAATGGAATTGACCGTAGGGTACTGCTTCGAATGATCCCACCATTTTTCCCAGCAGCCTCATGCACAGGCGTATGGACGGCTGTCTTTTTGTACCCACTAAGTGGATCAAATCTCTCAAAGACAACACCTTTTTTCGAGGCAAGAATATTTTTCTCTGGCCTGAATCTAGCCTTAGCCCCAAGTATTCCAGACTTTTGACTGGTTTTAGGGCCGACTTGTCTCGGTTGATAATCCAACCGTGAGATTCCAGATACTTGATTGTCTTGTGAACGACCACTTCTAGTTTTTTCACTGAGTGGTCCATCAGCAACAAGTCGTCTAGATATGCCATTATCGTTACACCTTGCGTTCTTAGATTGGCCAATAATGGGGCCAAAATTTTTGTGAACACTCATGGTGCTGTGGCCAGACCGAAGGGTAAGGCTCTGAACTGAAAATGGCGCCCTTCTACTGCAAAGCGTAGAAATTTTTGGTGGACTGGAAGGATGGGAATGTGCAAATAAGCATCTTTGATGTCAATCGAGGCTAACCATTCCTCCCCTTGTAGGGCAGTGGCCACCGATCGGATCGACTCCATCCGGAAAGTCCTGATATGCAGGAATTTGTTTAGCCCTTTTAGATTTAATATGGGCCTCACGTCCCCGTTTGGCTTCGGGACTGTAAAGAGGTTTGAGTAAAACCCGAACCCCCATTCTTCCAGGGGAACCTCCATAATTACTCCTTGGAGCAATAGTTGTTCTAGTGCCAACAGGAGGGACTCTCTCTTCCGGGGATCCCTTGGCACGTTTGACCTCATAAAATGGGAAGGAGGAGAGTCTTTTAACTCCAATCTGTATCCCAGACTTACTGCGGAGAGCACCCATCTGTCTCTGATCGTGTCCCGCCAGGTCTCTGCGAACAACTGGAGTCTTCCCCCCACCCGATTGAGTGGGGGCAACCCTTCATGCATTTGACTTTGGGGGAGGTTTTGTACCTCTCCTGACCCAGGTTTTTTTATTACCCTGCGATTGTCCCTGATTTTTACCCCCGGGATTTGACTGAGGAGGCCGTCGGAACTGTTTCACAGCCGATGCCCCAGGGACTGGAGAAGCAGGCCTCTTAAAAGAGGGACCTCTAACTCTGTTTTTAACCGGCAAGAGTGTACTTTTACCGTTGGAAATTTTCTGGATATATTTGTCCAGGTCTTCCCCGAATAAGCGTTCACCATGAAATGGGAAGCTAACCAGCAATTTTTTACAGGGAGCTTCAGCAGACCAGTTTTTGAGCCATAGAAGCCTGCGCATATGTACTACAGACAGCGTAAGGCGGGAGGCCTGATGGATTGAATCCTTTATGGCGTCAACCGCAAAGCATAAGGCTCTAGGTAGATCAGCTAGGGCAAGGGCCTGCTGATCTGGCAAGTCCCTTAAGACCTGTTTCAACTGATCCTTCACTGCTTGGCAGACCCCAATAGCTGCCACTGCTGGTTGTGTCACCAAGCCTGCTGTAGAAAAAGCAGATTTTAATAAGGACTCCAATTTTTTATCTATTGGGTCCTTGAACATTTGGACATTATCCACTGGACATGTCAGTGATTTATTCACACAAGAGATGGCTGCGTCCACTGTAGGGACCCTCCATTTTTTGATGAACTTATCCTCCATGGGATAGACCACCGGAAATCTCTTGGGGAGTAAATATTTTATCAGGATGTTCCCAATCCTGGTACATGAGCCCTTCCAATAAAGGGTGAAGTGGAAAGGAACAGACAGTCTGGGGAGCTTTTAGCGACCCCAGCGAGGAGACAGTAGTGGTTGATGGTTCCGCAAGGTGCATTTTAAATGCTGATCGGACCATGTTAGTCAAAGACTGAACCCATAATCTTTCAGCTTGAGATGCTGAGAAAGGTTCCTCCACTGTTGATTCCTCTAACAGAATCAACCTCCTCCTGATCCCCTTCAGGCAGGTCGATCCCTGTATGGGACTGTTGCTCCGCTAACAGGCACTCTGAAGGAGGAGACGGAGATCGGGCGTGCTTTCCCTGTGACAGGGAGGCAGCGATTAATGTTGACAATCTCTCTTCTAATCCTCCCAGAGCTGAGGAAAAAACCTCCTCTGTTACATACACAGGAGCAGGTGAACTGAGGACAGCCACAGTACCAGGTACTCCTGCAGGGTCTCTACGGTCACTAACCTCTGAATTTTCAGGGGAGACTGGTGCAGCAGAAGCATGCCCAAGATCCTCAGAGCCCGATGGAGACCCCTTTCGCTTCCTGGAAGATTTAGTTCCGGAGCTTCTGGACGGCATATTCCTAAGCCCAAAGCTGAGGTATTCCAGCCGTAATACACCCCTTTTACTGAGAATAGTCTAGCACAATTGCTGCTATATATCAGTTGGTGTCTACTAAAGTGCCTTTCTAGGGGATGCCTGCATCAACCGCCTCTGTGTGCCTTTTTACTGTTGCTAGCTCTGTTTGTGCACTTCCATAGCCAGCTTGATTGTTTTTAAACATGCTGGACGCCCGCACATGCGCAGTAGCGGCGCACACCGAGCGTCATCCACCCGCTCCGCCCCTTTTTCCAGATCGCCTCTATATAGAGAGGCGCGTGCACGCGCACGCGCGCGGGCACGTGCGCCTTCGGCGCCTTTTTTGAAAAAACAAGGAGCTAGATGGGAGCCAGGGTCCCTGCCGCAGGGCCCGGGGATGGATGAGCGCAGCAACAGGGCAGAGGAGACAGCTTCACAGCAGAGAACTTACCAACTGCCTGGATTTGACTTCAGAAGAAAAAAATCCACATTACAAGAAAAAAGAACCATAGCGGCCTCTAGTGTTTAACACAGGTACCGCGGTCTTACACACATTTTTTTTTTTTTTCTTGCCTACTATAAAATTTTTACATTTTCTCAGTAGTAACAGGCATGCACAGAATATTTAGCGGGAATACCTTAGGTAACAGGCAGAAAGACAAAATAGGCTTGGGGGTCCCCCAATAGAACCAAGTTCCTGAGGGCCCCCACTTACCTTTTCCTCGCCGCAGGACTCTGTTTGGTCCACAGAAGCCCAAACTTCACCTATCACGGCAGGCATTGTAATCAAACCTTCAGGGACCGGGTTCCCAAGGATTCCACTCCCCTGGACCTGTATAGCACCCTGCACAGAAAACATCTTGGTCGTGGGTATGACCAGAGCTCTGGATCCCAGGGTCCAGCCCTCCTAAGAGAGGCATTACAGGCAAAACCTTGCTCTTCTCTTGCAAGGCCCGGGTACCGACCGTTTAGCTATGAAGCTTTTTTGGTCGGATCCGGAATAGCTTACTGAGGCCCAAAAGAACCTGTACGCAAGCTCAGTGAAACACATGTTACTTCTTGGCCAACACCTTAGACACTGGCAAAAAACTGAGGTACTCCCGGATGGGAGGGGCTTATATAGGGGAGGGTACTTCCGGTTTTGGAAGTTGCCAGTGCCAGCACCTGAAGGTATCTATATAACCCACATAGTAATGACTATGTCGCTCTGTGTCCCGTGATGTACGAGAAAGAAATTCTCCAAATGACCCCTTTTTGGAAAGGAAGTCCAAGGTTTTTAGTAAGAGGCATTTTTTGTCACAATTTTTTGGAAAATTATGAAATTAATTTTTTTTACATACGGTCACCAGTGCGGTATGTCACCATATAACTGATGTTGCGGTGATCAGGGACACTGACCGGTGACCATATGTACTTTTTTTTCAACACGCAGTGACCAGAGCAATACAGTGTTGCCATAGTAACACTATGACAATCTGGGGAAGTGATCAGGATTTTTATTTTATTTTTTCCACACACATTATGATGGCATAAACCATTGAACTTCACTGGTATAAGCAACCATTTTTACTGAATGAAATGGATTCATTCAGTGTTTAATATTGTGATTAGCTGTGATTGGTCACAGCTAACCACATGGTACAGATTGGTTGTGATTGGTCCTGCCTGTACCATGTGATCACTGTGACCAATCACAGCTAGCAACACAATTGCAGACAATGAATGGCATTAAAGGAAGCCATCCATTGTATACAATTGTCATGTGATCTGCTGTGATTGGTCAGCGGGCCGGTACACTAATAAGTTATCGGCTGTGTCCTATGAACACAGCCGATGACAGATCGGGCCGGAGCGCTGCCCGTGGGGCATGTGCGAGGTGCGTTCCGAGGGAGGATGTCCATCCAGAAACAACGAATGTAGCGCCCAGCCGTCATATCACAATAGGCTGGGCAGGAAGTGGTTAAAGGGGTTGTAAAGGTTTGTGTTTTTTCACCTTAATGCATTAAGGTGGAAAAACACCTGGCAATGACGGCCCCCCCAGCCCCCCCGTTTTAATTACCTGAGGCCGTTCACCTGCTGTGCGCGTGTCCAGCGTCCTCTTCTCCATGGAGTCTGGCAGTTGATTGGATAGATTGATAGCAGCGCAGCCATTGGCTCGCGCTGCTGTCAATCACATCCAATGATGCGGCGCACCGGGGGCGGGGCCAAGTGATACAGTCGTCGGCTATAGCCGCTGGCTGTATCACGGGAGCGCGCCCACAAGCTAACCCCCTTGGGAGAGCGCTTCCCATGAAGGTTAGCTCTTGCGAGGAGAAGCCAAGACAGCTGCCGAGGGACCCCAGGAGACGAGGATCGGGCCACTCTGTGCAAAACGAACTGCACAGTGGAGGTAAGTATAAACATGTTTGTTATTTTAAAAAAAAAAAAACGAGACAATACAACCCCTTTAAACAGCTGTTAACAATTGGTGTCTCTGAAACACCTGAACTCAGTCAAGAAAACGTTCTGCCATACAGTATACATAGTAGACCGATATAGCCATCTTTAGTAATAATGCACGGACGGTGGTTTTAGCAGACATAACTTTATTTAAGAGCAATAACATGTCACCAATATTAGCGGTTGTATATTTTTTTTTCTCAAATTCAACCTTTATACAATTTGCTACATAAAATATGTTTGTTTGTCACCTCCCTATAATCATCTGTCAAGTTTACAAAAATAGCAAATTCGATTCCACCTAGATGAACACCTCGATTGTCTCTCACTGTGCGGGGATTCCAGGGTCACCCGAGTTCACACACAAGGGAAAGAAACATTTTTTGGGAATGATACCTAGGAGTCTAAAAGGTCTGTTTTTTTGGTATAGCCTTTACCAGGGACTGGTCTGCACTGTGAAGATCACCTCATGGAGAGGCATCTCCAAACTCTCCAAGAAAGCTCAGAGACTTGCAAAAATGAAAAGAAAAAAAAAGGAGTCGCACAGATCCCGGTCTTCAGGTGTGGAGAAAGCTCCTTTTTTAAGCTCACGACAAGTTAACTGTCTGCATGAGAAGAACTAATGGCCATCTGCAGAATCTAATGTGAAGTACACATAGCAGTCCTTAAACTAAAGATTATGCTGCGGAGTAGGATTTGGCTTTCCAAGTTACAGTACAAAATCCAAAACCCCCCAAAAAAATTCTGCATATAGCACCAAATTAAAATATCCAGCTCGTGGCAGTTTAAAATATGGAAGTAACACCAAAAGCCACGGCGGAAGAAGGAAAAAAAACATAGTGTTGTAGGAGTGACATGCAGAATTTTGTTTGGAGGGGCTGGTTAGTCGCTAGAAACAAACAACTAAGATAATTAAATTTGCAAGTTATAGAAATACTGCAGCATAAAATGTGCAGGAGTGCTGTTAAGGAGGAAAGTATAGACCTTGTTTGTCAGGGAACTTTGGATTCATACGAGTTTATATATTTGATAAAGTGCTTTGAAAAGGGTAATGTGCCATTAGTGAACAATCCTAATCAATTTTTGATAAGGGTTAGCATATAAAAGAGGTACTGTGATGGGGTCTGACATAACCCCACAGCAGAGGAAGCTTTCATTTAAACATATTTTTACCAATAAAAAAAGAACTGGCTCTTCAAATTCCCCAAAGGGGTCTTCCATGAAATTGCTGGCTCACGCTCCATAAATTATGGTGGTTTTCACATAAATCCCCACCCCCAAAGCGCCAATAATCCAAACATTGCCAAACACTGGGGTCCATATAATATCCACACAGGACGTTTTCTTTGCATTAACACATGAGTTAAGGTGTGCAAGCTTTCAGTGAGAGTAAAGTCCAAAATGTCCCTGGGATTTTCACTCTTCACCTTCCCTGGCTCCGTCTCCCCTAAAAACTGGAGGGGATAGCAATGGGGAATAAACCGTCTCTTGTCCTTGTAAGATTATAGCTATTAAACACCCCAATAAATTAAAATGTAGATAAAATAAGCAAGCAAGGCGCTGTAAGAAGTGTTAGGGATTGGGGGTATGTGTGCTGGGAGGGATTAATAAGGATGGGCTCCAGTGTGTGTGGGGGGAGATCAGGAGCAGTCTTTCAAAATCATCATTGTATCCCCAAAACTATTCTCGTTCACCAGTTCATTATACAGCTGCGGTTCAGCGTCATGAAATAGACCTGACTACTCCCACCGGAACGAACAGAGGCAAAGAACACCTGAGAGAGGAGAGATAGAGCAGAGGAAGGAAACATTATTATCACGGTGACATAGAAAGACAAAAAAAAAGAGAAAAACACAAAAGCTGAAACTGTCTTGCTGTTATTTTTTAATAATATCTAAAATCTCTTAACGCGGCACAGTTATGCAAGTTCCCCCATAATATCAGCATCAAAAGTAAAAGAAATGTAAAGTGGCCGAATTATTTAAATATGCATTTGATCATGTTGCTTCCTACATACTCTTCAATACAATTCTATTATATTTTCTCATTTGTCAAGTACTTTTTTTGCATACAAAAGTTTTGCACAAATATACACAGAAGGTAGGAATAACATCAAAAATATGTTCAACACATGAGGCCACCAAAGACTGAAATTAGTATGCAGTATTGCAATTAAGCTGCCGTTTCTTGGGTCTCCCAAATATAATTAACCCCAAGAACTGCCTACTAGGCATTTTTGGTAACTTACATCTATCAACGCATGCCAAGAGACTGCTCCGTATACTATATTTTTATGCTAAAAAAAAACATTCTACTGTCCTGGAAGGGTGCACAGACCTCTTTGAAAGCCCTTTGGTTGAAACTTATTAATGACTCCATCCCGCTATATAAGCTTACTTTTGAAATCCGGAAACGGACCAAAACCTTTCATAAAATTTGGGGTAGGTGGCTGGCTAGCCCACTTGCTCTCTCTCAGCACTAACTGAAGTACACTTGTTTGACCAGTGGTAGGTCGTGCCCTAAGGATCTCTAACGTCTAGACTCCCACCTTTGCTGTGCCCGTATTTAGTCTACATGCACCTTTTCCCGGTGTGCCTACTGTATATCCTTTGTATTGAGCTCTTTATTTGTCTATGTCTGAACATATTGCCTACCGTTTCGGACCAGTCTATCTGGTACGGTAATTGTCTTGTTTTTTTTCTGCGTGTGTATTGTTTTTTTTTTTTTCTGTTTGTTAGTTTGTTGAAAAACTTCAATTAAAATATCTTTAAAAAAAAAAAGCTGCCATTTCTTGGTAACCTTGTGAATCAACTGCCAGTCTGTAGCGGCTGGAAGATGAGCAAAGTAAGCTATCGGTCATAAAAATAAATTTCTATGAACTGCCACTTAGAAGAATAAAGAAAAGGTACCTATAGTGAATAAATATCATCCCAACCTTTTCTAAAAGATCCCTGTTGAGCTTTCATACAAAAGAAGATTACCTTATCATTGCGTTCACACAGGAACTTTAGTCGCTGAGCCCTCTTGTGCATAAACACCCCATCGAGGTGACCAGTCTCCACAGAGCGAATCTCAATGGCCTTCTCTCCCCAACCCATGATCTGGTTGGAGCAGATGTATGCTGAAAAGTTAAAGAAGATTGCAGTAAGACTTAGCCTTCTACTATTTGCAAAAGTGCACAGTTTTACAGACCTGTTATCCCTGTGTACAGTTGTGCAGATTCTCTATGTTCATGCTACAGGTTAATATCCAGAGTACGTTGCCACCACGTACTATCCCTTCAGAAACTTTGGAAACTGCTCCACACTGCATGTCTGGTTTCTACCTCAAACTCATGGACTCCCAGACCGCAGACCTGTTTTGGGGCGATCGAGGGCCTCCGGCAGTTTTTATGTATGGGAGATCATCAGTTTATACCACCCTATACTGGAGTGACGGACACGCCAATAACAACATGGAATGTAAGGGGTATACACAAGCCTTTGAAGAGAACCGCGATTGTCAACGTCCTACGTAAACACCAACCGGACATTATCGGCCTTCAGGAAAGGAATTTAACCACTTCTCGCCCAAGGTACGTCCTTGAATTTAAGCAGGGATATCTGGATGATGCCTGCAGCTACAGACATCATTCAGATATTGCATTTTAGAGCCGGCGATTTTGTGCACCGTAAGTACAATCATAGCGGCCGTTCCGCCACTTGAACATTCTTACAGGTGGCGAGAGGGGACGTTCCCCCCTTCCGCCACCCTCCGGTGCTTCTACAGATTTACCGCTGCGATCGGCGAGTCGGAGACAGATCCACCAGCCCTTGGTTCCTACCATAGAGATTTCCGGCAGACCACATGGTCGCCAAAGTCTCTATGATTGTTCGGAGGCCAGGCGCGATGTTATGACGTCACGCCCGGCCGGCCTCTGCATTCAATCGTTTTTTTTTTTTTGTTTTTTTTTACTTCAGGCTTTCCAGCCAGAGGTGAAATGTGGGGTCTTATTGACCCCCCATATCTCACTGTAAAGAGGACCTGTCATGCTTATTGCTATTAGAAGGGATGTTTACATTCCTTGTAATAGGAATAAAAGTGATCCAATTTTTTTTTTTAAAGTGTCTAAGTAAAAAGTTTAACCACTTAACGACCGCCCACTGTAATTATACGTCAGCAGAATGGCACCGACAGGCAGAATCACGTATATGTACGTGATCGCCTTTGTATAGTTGGGGGGTCCGATCGGACCCCCCTTCTGTACAGTGAGCGGTGGTTAAGTGTTCGGGAGCGATCCGACATGAGGGGACGGCCGTTCGATTCCGGCCACCCCCTCTCGATCGCTCCCGGCGAATGAGAGAGCTTCCCCTGCCTGTAATGTAAACACAGACAGGAGGAAGTGATGTCATCTCTCCTCGTGTCGGTCTTTTCGATCCGGCGCGAGGAGAGAAGACATCTCACAGTAAGTGCACCAACAGCCCACTGACACCAGTACACGTAGGCACACAAATCACCCCCCAGTCACCCCCAGTACCCCCAGTCACAGTGCACCGTTTGCAGTGATCATTTTTTTTACTGCTCACTGCAATCAGTGTCATTTGTAACTGTAAAAAGTTGCAGGGCAGTTAGGTTTAGGCCCCTTTAGGTCCAGGGTAGCCCCCTAACCCCCCCTAATAAAGGTTTAACCCCTTGATCGCCCCCCAGGTAACCCTTTCACCCCCTAACGCCAGCGTCACTAAGCGATCGTTTTTCCGATCGCTTTTTTCTTGTCGCTGGTGTCCTAGATAGCCAGTTAATTATTTTTAGGTTCGCCGCAGGTTTTTATTAGCGTCAGGTACCCCCATATATTATTTTAACCCCCTGATTGCCCCTAGAGTTAACCCTTTCACCAGTGATCACCGTATAAGCGTCACTGGTGACACTGGTTACCCAGTGAGTTATTTCGTTATTTAGGTAACCCGTCAGGTTTTTATATAGCGTTGGGTACCCCCATATTTAACCTAATAAAGGTTTTAACCCCCTGATTGCCCCTAGTTAACCCTTTCACCAGTGATCACCATATAAAGGTTACGGGTGACACTGGTTGGTTAGTTTGCTTTTTATAGCATCAGGGCACCCGCCGTATATAACCCAATAAAGGTTTAACCCCCGGATCGCCCGGCGGGTGATATCAATTAGGTTTTAGCGCCAGAGAGGGTCTGCGTCGCCCCAGGCAGCTTTAGGTTAGTGCCAGTAACGCTAACACCCACGCGCAAAGCATACACCTCCCTTAGTGGTATAGTATCTGATCAGATCTATACTAGCGTCCCCAGCGGTTTAGGGTTCCCAAAAACGCAGTGTTAGCGGGATCAGCCCAGATACCTGCTAGTACCTGCGTTTAGCCCCTCCGCCCAGCCCAGCCCAGCCCACCCAAGTGCAGTATCGATCGATCACTGTCACTTACCAAACACAACACACATAACTGCAGCGTTCGCAGAGACAGTCCTGATCCCTGCGATCGCTAACAGTTTTTTTGGTAGCGTTTGATACATTTGGTGACAGTCAGGTGCTTTTTTTCCTGTGAATCTTACTAGTGTACCCCTAAATTTAGAGCCCAAAATGGCAAGACGAAGGTACACTAGTAAAGAGGCCTACGAGATTCTGAGCATGACAGATAGTGAAGAGGAGGTCACGTATCTGTCAGATTCAGAATATCTTCCCGTAGAAGACAGCGACGTCAGCGGCCCCTCGTCAGATAGCTCTGACGACGAAGTTGAGGTCCCTGCTAAGGTCAGGTGTACCCGATCCCGATCTTCTGAGGTTGTTGAGGAGCAAGAACCGCAGGGCTTTCGTATCATGGAGCAGAGTAGTACAAGCGCCGCTATTCCTTCTGGTGAATTGGCAAGCACCAGCGGCCTAGTACAGCCTGGGCGTACATCCAGCACTGCAGTATCACGTGGTGACGTGGCGAGTCCCATAAGTGCAGTTCAAGCTGGCGAGGTGGCAAGCACAAGTAGTGTCCCGCTGCCACCAAGAAGACAAAGGCAGGCCCGTCGTGCCCATAGTGCCCTTCCTGCAAAATTTGCCTATCCTGATTGGGTCCCCACCACTTCTGCAGAACCCGTACTTCCCCCATTCACTGCCCAACCCGGTATTCAGGTGGAAACAGCTGATTTTATGCCAATCGATTATTATTCGCTGTTTTTCACGGAAGATCTCTATAGATCTATTGTGGACCAGAGTAATTTATATGCTGGTCAATTCATCGCCGCTAACCCCCAGTTGCCTAAAATTGCCAAAGATTGGAAACCAATTACGGTTTCCGAATTTAAGACCTTTCTGGGCCTTTCCCTCAACATGGGCACACATAAATTCCCGTCATTGCGTGCTTATTGGTCCACGCACCCAAATGACCACATGCCCGTGTTCTCTGCCTCCATGCCCAGGAAACGATACGAGCAGATTTTGCGGTTCATGCACTTCAACGACAATGAACTTTGTCGTCCACGTGGGGACCCTGAATACGACTGGCTCTATAAAATTCGGCCCCTCATAAACCACTTCAACGAACGTTTTGCAGCCTTGTTTATTCCCGATCAAGCTGTCTGCGTTGATGAGTCCCTGATTAAATTTTCTGGCCGCTTGGCTTTCAAGCAGTACCTTCCCAGCAAGCGTGCCAGATACGGGGTCAAGCTCTATAAGTGCTGTGACAGGGCAACAGGCTATGTATGGAGCTTTATGGTTTATGAGGGAAAAGATAGTCAGGTTGAGCCGGTCAACTGCCCGGATTACATAGGGAGC
Organism: Rana muscosa; assembly: GCA_029206835.1. Lineage (NCBI taxonomy): Eukaryota > Metazoa > Chordata > Amphibia > Anura > Ranidae > Rana > Rana muscosa. The sequence continues at coordinate 349,074,815 of CM055118.1, read as the reverse complement.
GCTGGCAAGATAGTGTGGAACTTGGTATCACCCTTATTCGGAAAGGGGTACCACTTGTATGTGGACAATTATTACACGAGCGTGCCACTGTTTAGTCACTTGTTTGATCATCAGATTGGAGCATGTGGCACCGTGCGACCTAATCGCCGGGGCTTTCCCCAGCGGCTTGTAGATGCCCGTCTTAGGCTGGGGGAGAGAGCCTGCGTAAAGTGTAATAACTTGCTCGCTATGAAGTGGAGGGACAATAAGAATGTTTTCCTTCTTACCTCCCTTCATGCAGACACGACAGTCCAAATTCGTACGGCGACTGGTGTTGTGGAGAAACCCCTCTGTGTCCACGAATATAACAAAAATATGGGAGGGGTGGACCTCAACGACCAGTTGATGGCGCCGTATCTAATTGACCGTAAGGCGAGACGCTGGTACAAAAAAGTGTCTCTATCCTTATTCCAATTGGCTTTGCTGAATGCTCATGTGCTATACAGAGCTTCAGGCGGGACGTTATCTCTTCTAAAATTCCAGAATGAGATAGTCACAGAACTCCTGTATCCAGGCGGTTCTGCACCTCACCATCCCCTACCAAATGCAGTAAGCCGGCTGCATGAGAGGCATTATCCGTATGCCCTCCCGAGTACCCCTACCCAACGAACCCCCCAAAAAAGATGTCGTGTCTGTAGCAAGCGCGGATTTAGGCGTGACACCCGTGTTTTTTGTCCACTCTGTCCTGACAAACCTGGTCTTTGCCTTGGTGAATGTTTTGAACGCTACCACTCAAAAGTGAAGTTTTAGCGTAGGGTACAGCATTTCACAGACAAGGACACACTTACACAGGGTCTCCCAAGATGCCATTACATTTTGAGAGACCCGAACCATTACAGTTGTTAAAGTTACAAAAAAAAGTGTAAAAAAGAAAGAAAAAAAACGTAAAAAACAAAACACAAAAAAAATATAAAATAAAAAAACCAAAAATAGTTGTTGTTTTATTGTTCTCTCTCTCTCTCTCTATTGTTCTGCTCTTTTTTACTGTATTCTATTCTGCAATGTTTTATCATGCTTGCTTTTCAGGTATGTAATTTTTTGTTTTCAGGTACGCCATTCAGTTGCAGCGCGGATCTATTTATCTTGACAGCAACAGCGTTTGCTCCCACGATACATAAAGCCGTGACTCCAACGCTGTAGGAGGTGATTTCACCACTAGTTAAAAAAAAGAGCATATATGCCGAAGCATGGGGGCAGCAGGGGCGGAGGAGCGATTTTGCTCCTAATGCCGCGTATATACGGTCGAAATTCCGACGGAGGCTTGCCCGTGGAAAAGTTCGACCGTGTGTACGCGGCATAACTTTTTTGCGGGAGGATGCCCCCATGCTTCGGCATATATGCCCATCATTAGAAGTGGGTGGATGAAGGGAGGTATTCTAATGGTGGGCATACCCACCGATCAATCTCTTTTTTTCGTTCAGCCAACAGGCTGCATGAAAAAAAAGATTACAATACATGTCCAACAAGGACCAGCAACGTACTGGTATGTTGCTGGACTTTGAATGGTTATACCAGATTGATGCCTGCGGGTATCATTCTTTTCAGCCAGCGGCCGGCTTTCATGTAAAGGCAATCCTAGTGGCTAATTAGCCTCTGGACTGCTTTTACAAGCAGTGGGAGGGAATGCCCCCCCCCCCGGATATAAACAGCGCCATTGGGAAATTGGGAAAGCATTTTATCACACCGATCTTGGTGTGGTCAGATGCTTTGAGGGCAGAGGAAAGATCTAGGGTCTAACCCCCCATTTTTTTTCAAAAAAAGAGTACCTGTCACTACTTATTGCTATCATAGGGGATATTTACATTCCCTGAGATAACAATAAAAATGATAAAAAAAAAATAATATGGAAGGAACAATTTAAAAATAAAATAAAAAAGCAAAATAAATAATTAAAAAAAAAAAAAAAAAGCACCGCTGTCCCCCCCTGCTCTTGCGCAAAGGCGAACGCAAGCGTCGGTCTAGCGGCATATGTAAATAGCAATTGCATCATGCATGTGAGGTATCACCGCGAAGGTCAGATCGAGGGCAGTAATTTTAGCAGTAGACCTGCTTTGTAAATCTAACGTGGTAACCTGTAAAGGCTTTTAAATGCTTTTAAAAATGAATGTAGTTTCTCGCCGCTGCGCGTTTCTGCGCAATTTTAAAGCATGTCGTGTTTGGTATCCATGTACTCGGCCTAAGATCATCTTTTTTATTTCATCAAACATTTGGGCAATATAGTGTTTTTTAGTGCATTAAAAATAAAAAAAGTGTGTTTTTCCCCCCAAAAATGCGTTTGAAAAATCGCTGCGCAAATACTGTGTGGAAAAAAAAAATGCAACACCCACTATTTTAATCTGTAGGGCCTTTGCTTTAAAAATATATATAATGTTTGGGGGTTCAACATAATTTTCTTGCAAAAAAAAAAATGTTTTCATGTAAACAAAAAGTGTCAGAAAGGGCTTTGTCTTCAAGTGGTTAGAAGAGTGGATGATGTGTGACATAAGCTTCCTAATGTTGTGCATAAAATGCCAGGACAGTTCAAAACCCCCCCAAATGACCCCATTTTGGAAAGTAGACACCTCAAGCTATTTGCTGAGAGGCATGTTGAGCCCATTGAATATTTTTTTTTTTGTCCCAAGTGATTGAATAATGACAAAAAGAAAAAAAAAAAAAAAAAAAAATTACAAAAAGTTGTCACTAAATGATATATTGCTCAAACATGCCATGGTTATATGTGGAATTGCACCCCAAAATACGTTCTGTTGCTTCTCCTGAGTACGGGGATACCACATGTGTGAGACATTTTGGGAGCCTAGCCGCGTACAGGACCCCGAAAACCAAGCACCGCCTTCAGGATTTCTATGGGTGTAAATTTTTGATTTCACTCCTCACTGCCTATCACAGTTTCGGAGGCCATGGAATGCCCAGATGGCACAAAACCCCCCCAAATGACCCCATTTTGGAATGTAGACACCCCAAGCTATTTGCTGAGAGGTATGTTGAGTATTTTGCAGATCTCGCTTTTTGTCACAAAGTTTTAAAAATTGAAAAAAGAAAAAAAAAAAAATGTCTTTCTTCATTTTCAAAAACAAATGAGAGCTGTAAAATACTCACCATGCCTCTCGGCAAATAGCTTGGGGTGTCTACTTTCCAAAATGGGGTCATTTGTGGGGGTTTTGTGCTATTTTGGCATTTTATGGCCTTCAAAACTGTGATAGGTAGTGAGGAGTGAAATCAAAAATTTGTGCCCTTAGAAATCCTGAAGGCGGTGCTTGGTTTTTGGGGCCCCGTACCCGGGTAGGCTCCCAAAAAGTCCCACACATGTGGTATCCCCGTACTCAGGAGAAGCAGCAGAATGTATTTTGGGGTGTAATTTCACATATGCCCATGGCATGTGTGAGCAATATATAATTTAGTGACAACTTTGTGCAAAAAAAACAAAGTTTGTCATATTCCCGCAACTTGTGGCAAAATATAAAATATTCCATGGACTGAACATGCCTCTCAGTAAATAGCTTGGGGTGTCTACTTTCAAAAATGGGGTAATTTGGGGGGATTTTGTGCTATTTTGGCATTTTATAGCCTTCGAAACTGTGATAGGTAGTGAGGAGTGAAATCAAAAATTTACGCCCTTAGAAAGCCTGAAGGCGGTGCTTGGTTTTTGGGGCCCCGTACCCGGCTAGGCTCCTAAAAAGTCCCACACATGTGGTATCCCCGTACTCAGGAGAAGCAGCAGAATGTATTTTGGGGTGCAATTCCACATATAACCATGGCATGTGTGAGCAATATATCATTTAGTGACAACTTTTTGTAATTTTTTTTTTGTCATTATTCAATCACTTGGGAAAAAAAAAAAATATTCAATGGGCTCAACATGTCTCTCAGCAATTTCCTTGGGGTGTCTACTTTCCAAAATGGGGTCATTTGGGGGGGTTTTGTACTGCCCTGCCATTTTAGCACCTCAAGAAATGAGATAGGCAGTCATAAATTAAAAGCTGTGTAAATTCCAGAAAATGTACCCTAGTTTGTAGACGCTATAACTTTTGCGCAAACCAATAAATATACGCTTATTGACATTTTTTTACTAAAGACATGTGGCTGAATACATTTTGGCCTAAATGTATGACTACAATTGAGTTTATTTGATTTTTCTTATAACAAAAAGTAGAAAATATAATTTTTTTTCAAAATTTTCGGTCTTTTTCCGTTTATATCGCAAAAAATAAAAATCGCAGAGGCAATCAAATACCATTAAAAGAAAGCTCTATTTGTGGGAAGAAAAGGACGCAAATTTCGTTTGGGTACAACATTGCATGTCTGCACAATTTACAGTTAAAGCAGCGCAGTGCAAAATTCTGAATTCACCTCTGGTCCTCTAGCTACCAAATGGCCCGGGGCTTAAGTGGTTAAAAAAAAAAAAAAAAAATATTGTTCTAAGTGCCCCTGTCCCCGGTAGCTCGCACGCAGAAGCATACGCAAGTGAAAACGGTGTTCAGACCACACATGTGAGGTATCGACACGAACGTTAGAGCGAGAGCAATAATTCTAGCCTTAGACCTCCTTTAAAGTGGTTGTAAACCCATATAACTTTTTTTTTCTTTCTAGCCCACCTGCAAGACAAAGCTATAATGAGCTAGTATGACTAGCATACTAGCTCATTATGTACCACTTGCCTTAGATCGGGGCCCCCGAAGCCGTCCGTGTGCCTCTCTACAACCGCAGCCATCGCTGCGGCGATAGCCGGAATGTTACTTCTGGGTATCACCGCTCCGGCGCTGTGATTGGCCGGAGCGGCGAAGACGTCACTCCGCGCATGCGCGCGGGAGCCGTCAAATCCGGCTAAGTTCCACTTCCTTTATATGAGTGCACTTGGACAATCCCTCCAATACACTCTGGCAGGTACTCTTAATTTAAATTTATTTCACTTTCTTCACATTTTATATTTATATTTTTACCATGGCTTGTGTTCAGGCCTCTTTTGTTATGGTACTTACCCTCGTATCTATAACACCCTATTTTTACCCACAACACTTAGGCTTTGCCCCCCAGTTCATCAGCTGTTAAATAACCTACTGTTAACTTATTAATTTCCACAGATACCTCTGGGATCTGAATTGTTCAATGAAATAGACTTACAATCCAACTATACATACTCCAGCTGATGATCGGTCACCCCACCTTGCACTTTTACCATTTTTTGCTTTTATTGCCGTGCCTCTGGTCATACCGTTTCAGCTCCCGGGGGAGATGTTTCAGATAGTCCACCTCCTACCATTGCTACCATCTTATATCCTTACCAATATGCTACCAATAGGTGAGAGTGTTTGGGATCTTTTTTGCTCCCCCTCTTTCTTCTATGCCAGGGATATGCAATTAGCGGACCTCCAGCTGTTGCCAAACTACAAGTCCCATGAGGCATAGCGAGACATTTGACAGCATCAAGCATGACACCCAAAGGCAGAGGCATGATGGGACTTGTAGTTTGGCAACAGCTGGAGGTCCGCTAATTGCATATCCCTGTTCTATGCATTATGTTTTCTACTATTATCATCTTACCTTGGCATTATTTTCATTCTATTATAGATACCCCTGTACTGTGTATCTGCTCCTGACGAGTGGTTATGTATACCACGAAACGCATAGAGCTTCATCATGATGATATGTCACAGTACATGTTTTTATAACTGTTATACAATACCTTTTATGGAACCAACTATCATTGTTACTTTGTTTATATGCTACTGTTGCAAACTCGGTCTTCATGCCCAAGGCCTATTACTATGTATGTTATCTTGGAGCCAACATGTTATAACCACGTATTGTCTAGATTTTATTTAGCGAGACCTATTATTACCATACATTACCATGTATGTTACGTTGAGACAATTAGGTACTATCTTGCATTGTCTAGACTTTACTTTATGTGACCTATGATTATCATATTCTATCCTTGTTTATTATGTGTATGTCATGCCTTGTTTGCAATCAATAAATAATGTTTACCATAGTTGGCTCTTTAGGTAGCAGTGTGCTTCATAAAAAAGTCCCAAAATTTAGTTTCCCTTTTCAACATATTCAGGGATGGAGGTATATATTAGACATTGCCTCATTCAAAGTCCCAACCTTAGCTGTAGCTTTAGCCAATTGTTCTCATTGCTGGGACTTAGCCGAATTTGTGAATGGGATTAACCCCATGAATGCGCCGTTGTCTACGGCTCATGAGCAATGTCATTTTTAGCAAATATCTCCTAAACCGTGTAGGTTTAGGAGATATTTCTTGCACCTACAGGTAAGCCTTAATCTAGGCTTACCTGTAGGTGCAAGTTGCAAAAGTGGGTTTACAACCACTTTAACTCAAAACATGTAACCAGTAAAAAAAATAAAAATTAAAGCGTCGCCCATGAGGATTTTTAAGTACCAAAGTTTGGTGCCATTTCAGGAGTGTGTGCAATTTTGAAGGGTAACATGTTGGGTATCCATTTACTCGGCGTAACATCATATTTCACATTATGCAAAACAATTGGGCCAACTAAAAAGTTGCAATGACCGACATTGTATTCTTTAGGGTCTCTGCTAAAAAAAACACACACAATGTTTGGGGGGTTCTATGTAATTTTCGAGCAAAAAAAAAAAAAAAATGATGATTTTTACATGTAGGAGCGAAATGCCAGCATTGGCCTGGATAGGAAGTGGTTAAAAGTAGAAGTTCAGCTATAACGTAAACAACTCTGAATCTACTAGCAGCCACATTCTAAAACAAATCTAACCCTGTAAAGAGGAAATCACTATACACACCTTTTCTGAAGCTAATCTGGTCTCCAGCAGCAGATGCTGTGTGCAGGAGAGAACCAACAATGGCTGGGAAATGCGTGGGAAGTGACGCCATCCAGAGAGTTCTTATGGTGCTTCCCTTGTCGGGTGCCTCTCCTGCACACGCCTACACAGTAAAGCGGCCACTGACAGCTCAGGGTGGGACCGGCTGCAGAACAGGTAAGTACAGGGATTTCTTCTTTACAGGGCTAGATAGTTTATGGCTGAACTTCTACTTTAACGACTTGCCAACCAGCCACTGTCGTTATACGGTGGCAGGTTGGCTCTTCTGCGCAAATCGGTAAAGCTGTACGTCTGCTCGCGCAGTTGCAGGCGAGCGTAACTCGAGCGGACTCTATGTCCGCCGGTGACCCACGATCGCCTAGTACAGAGGCAGAACGGGGATCTGCCTTTGTAAACAAGGCGAATCCCCGTTCTGACAGGGGACATCACAGAGATCTACTGTTCCCAGTCATCGGGAACAGTGATCTCTGTCATGTCCCTGGCAGCTGGCAGCCCACCCCCCCCTACAGTTAGAACACACCCAGGGAACACAGTTAACCCCTTGGTCACCCCTAGTGTTAACCCCTTCCCTGCTAGTGTAATTTTTACATTGATCAGCGCATTTTTATAATGTCACGGGTCCCCAAAAAATAGGATTTTTATAACAGCTTACCTGTAAAATCCTTTTCTTGGAGTACATCACGGGACACAGAGCGACATAGTCATTACTAATGGGTTATATAGTTACCGTCAGGTGCTGGCACTGGCAACTTCCAAAACCGGAAGTACCCTCCCCTATATAAGCCCCTCCCATCCGGGAGCACCTCAGTTTTGTAGCAAAGCAATAAGTGTCCCCAAAGAGGGGCGGGAGCTCTGTGTCCCGTGATGTACTCCAAGAAAAGGATTTTACAGGTAAGCTGTTATAAAAATCCTATTTTCTTTCTCGTACATCACGGGACACAGAGCGACATAGTCATTACTAATGGGATGTCCTAAAGCAATGCCAAATGAGGGGGGGGATACACCATATATAAGCTGAGCGCTATCAGACATGAGGATCTTTTGCGGCCTGCAACACACTGCGCCCAAAGGCGACATCCTCCTGACTTCTAACGTCCACCTGGTAGAACCTAGTAAACGTGTGTACTGAAGACCATGTTGCGGCCTTACAGACTTGAGCCAGGGAGGCCTGGTGATGCACTGCCCATGAAGTTCCAACTGCTCTCGTGGAGTGCGCCCTAACTTTGAACGGAGGCGGTCTACTTCTCAAGCTATAGGCTTGTATTATGACCTGTCGAATCCACTTGGCTAAAGTAGATTTTGACGCTGCCTGACCCTTTCTGGGGCCTTCCGGCAGAATAAACAAAGTATCCGTTCTGCGAATCTGAGCAGTGGCTTTTAGATAAGCTTTAACTGCTCTTACTACATCCAAAGAATGCAATAACTTTTCCTCTACCGAAGTAGGCTTGGGGAAAAAAGAAGGAAGAACCACATCTTGGTTCAAATGAAAACTCGATACCACCTTAGGAAGAAAGGCTGGATGAGGACGTAACACTACTCTGTCCTTATGGATAACCAGATATGGCTCCTTACAGGACATAGCTGCTAATTCCGATACTCTTTTAGCCGAACAAATGGCTACTAGAAAAATCAATTTCCTGGTGAGAAGCACCAAGGAAATATGCTGTAATGGTTCAAATGGTTGTTTCTGTAGAACCGACAGAACCAAGTTTAGATCCCATGGACATATGGGAATATTAACCGGAGGACTAATACGCATCACTCCTTGTATAAAGGCTTTGACTAGTGAATGCGAAGCCAAGGGCCTTTGAAAAAATATTGACAAGGCCGAAATCTGACCCTTGATAGTACTCAAGGCAAGCTTCCTATCTACAGCCCACTGTAGGAAGTCCAGAATCCTACCTATTACGTACTTATGTGGATGCCATTTCTTGGCCTCACACCACGCGATGTACGCCTTCCAGATTCTATAGTAGATCTGCCTGGATACCGGCTTCCTGGCATTGATCATGGTAGATACCACAGCATTAGAGAGCCCTCTCTTTTTTAGAATGTGGGCTTCAATAGCCAGGCCGTCAAACCTAGGGCTGGTAAGGAAGGGTGGTATATCAGTCCTTGCGAAAGCCGGACGACGTGGGAGAGTCCAAGGACTCCCCACTGAAATTTTACAATCTCCGCGTACCACGCTCTTCGGGGCCACGCTGGAGCCACCGGAATCACCGGTTTCTTTTCTACCCTGATTCTGCGGAGTAATCGAGGTAACCATTGTGGCGGTGTGAATGCATATATCAGCTTGAACTGATCCCAAGGGAACACTAGGGCATCCGAGCTGCAAGCTAGGGGATCCCTTGTCCGAGAGACAAACCTGTCCCCCTTTGTGTTGAATCTGGATGCTAGAAGATCTACATCCGATGTTCCCCACCACTGACATATTGTCCAGAAAACCTCGGGGTGAAGGGACCCTTCCTCTGGGCCTAATTGCTGGCGACTTAGAAAGTCCGCCTTCCAATTCTCCACTCCTGGAATGAATACCGCAGATATGGCTGGGACATATTTTTCTGCCCATTTCAGGATGTAATTTACTTCCCTCTGGGCTGCACGACTCCTGGTGCCCCCCTGATGATTGATATATGCCACTGCTGTGGCATTGTCTGATTGCATTCTGACAGGGGACCCTTGGAGTTTGGATGTCCATGCTACTAGGGCATACCGGGCTGCTCGTATCTCTAAGAGATTGATGGGCAGGGCCTTTTCTGCATCCGACCATCTGCCCTGTAGAGACTATTGCTCCAGTACTGCTCCCCAGCCTATAAGGCTGGCATCTGTAGTGACCACCTTCCAAGAAATCGGACTGAAGGATTTCCTTTTTTCCAGATTCTGGGGAACCAACCACCAACGGAGGCTCTTGCGAACGGAAGGGGACAAGGACATTGTAAGTCTAGGGCCTGAACTTTTTTGTTCCAGGCTGACAGTATGGCCCCTTGCAAATTCCTTGAATGGAATTGACCGTAGGGTACTGCTTCGAATGATGCCACCATTTTTCCCAGCAGCCTCATATACAGGCGTATGGACGGCTGTCTTTTTTGTACCCACTAAGTGGATCAAATCTTTCAAAGACAACACCTTTCCTCGAGGCAAGAATATTTTTCTCTGGCCTGAATCCAACCTTAGCCCCAAGTATTCCAGACTTTTGACTGGTTTTTAGGGCTGACTTGTCTCGGTTGATAATCCAACCGTGAGATTCCAGATACTTGATCGTCTTGTGAACGACCACGTCTAGTTTTTTCACTGAGTGGTCTATCAGCAACAAGTCATCCAGATATGCCATTATCATTACACCTTGTGTTCTTAGATTGGCCAATAAAGGGCCAGAATTTTTGTAAACACTCGTGGTGCTGTGGCCAAACCGAAGGGTAAGGCTCTGAACTGAAAATGGCGCCCTTCTACTGCAAAGCGTAGAAATTTTTGGTGGACTGGAAAGATGGGAATGTGCAAATAAGCATCTTTGATGTCGATCGTGGCTAACCAATCCTCCCCTTGTAGGGCAGTGGCCACCGATCGGATCGACTCCATCGGAAAGTCCTGATATACAGGAATTTGTATAGCCCTTTTAGAATTAATATGGGCCTCCCGTCCGCGTTTGCTTCGGGACTGTAAAGAGGTTTGAGTAAAACCCGAACCCTCATTCTTCCAGGGGAACCTCCATAATTACTCCTTGGAGCAATAGTTGTTCTAGTGCCAACAGGAGGGACTCTCTCTTCCGGGGATCCCTTGGCACGTTTGACCTCAAAAATGGGAAGGAGGAGAGTCTTTTAACTCCAAACTGTATCCCAAACCTACTGCGGAGAGCACCTATCTGTCTTGATCGTGTCCCGCCAGGTCTCTTGCGAACAACTGGAGTCCTCCCCCCACCCGACTGAGTGGGGGCTTCATGAATTTAACTTTGGGGGAGGTTTTGTACCTCCCCTGACCCAGGGTTTCTCATTACCCTGCTACTGTCCCTGTTTTTTACCCCCGGGATTTGACCGAGGAGGCCGTCGGAACTGTTACACAGCCGATGCCCCAGGGACTGGAGAAGCAGGCCTCTTAAAGAGGGACCTCTAACTCTGCTTTTAACCGGCAAGAGCGTATTTTTACCGCTGGAAATTTTCTGGATATTTGTCCAGGTTTTCCCTGAATAAGCGTTCACCATGAAATGGGACGCTAACCAGCCATTCTTTACAGGGAGCTTCAGCAGACCAGTTTTTGAGCCATAGGAGCCTACGCATATGTACTATAGACAGCGTAAGGCGGGAGGCCTGATGGACTGAATCCTCTATGGCGTCAACCGCAAAGCCTAAGGCTCTAGGTAGATCAGCTAGGGCAAAGCCTGCTGATCTGTCAAGTCCCTCAAGACCTGTTTCAACTGATCCTTCACTGCTTAGCAGACCCCAATAGCTGCTACTGCTGGTTGTATCACCAAGCAGATTTTCATAAGGACTCCAATCTTTTATCTATTGGGTTCTTGAACATTTGGACATTATCCACTGGACATGTCAGTGATTTATACATACAAGAGATGGCTGCGTCCACTGTAGGGACCTTCCATTTTTTTTTTTTTTTTTTTTTGATGAACTTATCCTCCATGGGATAGACCACCGGAAATCTCTTGGGGGAATAAATATTTTCTCAGGACGTTCCCAATCCTGGTAAATGAGCCCTTTCAGTAAAGGGTGAAGTGGAAAAGAACAAACAGTCTGGGGGCTTCTAGCGACCCCAACGAGGATACAGTAGTGGTTGATGGTTCCGCAAGGTGCATTTTTAAATGCTGATCGGACCATGTTAGTCAGAGACTGAACCCATAATCTTTCAGCTCGAGATGCTGAGAAAGGGTTCCCCCACTGTTGATTCCTCTATAACAGAATCAACCTTATCCTGATCCCCTTCAGGCAGGTCGATCCCTGTATGGGACTGTTGCTCTGCTAACAGGCACTCTGAAGGAGGAGACGGAGATCGGGCGTGCTTTCCCTGACAGGGAGGCAGCGATAAATTTTGACAATCTCTCTCTAATCCTCCCAGAGCTGAGGAAAAAACCTCCTCTGTTACATACACAGGAGCAGGTGACTGAGGACAGCCACAGTACCAAGTACCCCTGCGGGGTCTCTACGGTCACTTACCTCTGAACTTCAGGGGAGACTGGTGCAGCAGGAGTATGCCCAAGATCCTCAGAGCCCGATGAGACCCCCTTCGCTTCCTGGAAGATTCAGTTCCGGAGCTACTGGACGGCATATTCCTAAGCCTAAAGCTGAGGTATTCCAGCCGTAATACACCTCTTTTACTGAGAATAGTCTAGCACAATTGCTGCTATATCACAGTTGGTGTCTACTAATGTGCCTTTCTAGGGGATGCCTGTATCAACCGCTTGCTGTATGCCTTTAAATGTTGCCAGCTCTGTCTCTGTACTTCATAGCCAGCTTACTGCAATAATGTGGCTTTTTAAAAACCTGCTGGGACGCCCGCACATGCGCAGAAGCGCTGCGGCGCGCACAGAGCGTCATCCCCCAGGCCCCGCCCCTTTTTCCGGCCACCTCTATATATAGAGGCGCGTGCACGCGCACGCGCGCGGCCACGTGCGCCTCGGCGCTAATTTTCAAACATGGAAACCAGGGACAGGAGCCAGGGCCCCCTTTGCCGCAGGCCGGGGGATAGACGAACACTGCAACATGGCAGAGGAAACAGTTTCCTGTAGGAGAACTCACCAGCTGCCTGGACTTTGCTCTCTGAGAAGAAACTAGTCCATATGACAAGAAAAACATTCCACAGCGGCCTCTAGTGGACAAACACAGGTACCGCAGTTTAATATACTAAACATATATAAAAAAACATTCTTTTTTTTTTTTTTTTTTTTTTTTTTCTTGACCACCATTAAAAATTATTACATTTTTTTTAGTAGTTACAGGCATGCACAGATATTAGCGGGAATACCGTTAGGTAACAGACAGAAAGACAAATTAGGCTTGGGGGTCCCCTAATAGAACCAAGTTCCTGGGGGCCCCCACTTACCTGTTCCCCGCCGCAGGACTTTGTTTGGTCCACAAAAGCCCAAACTTCACCTATCACGGCAGGCATTGTAATCAAACCTTCAGGGACCGGGTTCCCAAGGATTCCACTCCCCTGGACCTGTATAGCACCCTGCACAGAAAACATCTTGGTCGTGGGTATGACCAGAGCTCTGGATCCCAGGGTCCAGCTCTCCTAAGAGAAGCATTACAGGCAGAACCTTGCTCTTCTCTGCAAGGCCCGGGTACCGACCGTTTAGCTATGAAGCTTTTTTGGTCGGATCCGGAATAGCTTACTGAGGCCCAAAAGAACCTGTACGCAAGCTCAGTGAAAAACACATGTTTCTTCTTGGCCAACACCTTAGACACTGGCAAAAAACTGAGGTGCTCCCGGATGGGAGGGGCTTATATAGGGGAGGGTACTTCCGGTTTTGGAAGTTGCCAGTGCCAGCACCTGACGGTAACTATATAACCCATTAGTAATGACTATGTCGCTCTGTGTCCCGTGATGTACGAGAAAGAAAGTGTAATTTGGGGTCAGATTCGTCCGCCGCAATGTCGCAGTCCTGTTAAAAATCGCAGAACGCAGTCATTCCTAGTAAAAACAATAAAAAAATAAATAAAAGTCCCTAAATCTATCCCATTGTTTGTAGACGCAATAACTTTTGTGCAAACTAATTAATATACGTCTTAAGGAGGCAAATCCTTCCAGGGCTGAAGTGGCTAACTCCCGATACCAAAGAAATATGCAGTAAAGTATCGATGACCATAATAAATTATTTTAAAAAAATACATATTTTTTTCTAAGTCACTTTGCCCATTTAGTGTCATCTAATAGCCCACTTCTAATAAAGTCATACTCCCCAATCCACTCTCTATAGCCACCACCCCACTTCTACAGAGCCCTATCTCAGATGCTTAAATGTGTTTCTTGGTTTGGTGGGGACAGGTTACCTCCTGCATGTCACAGTGCTTGGACCAGCGCAGTCAATGGCCAGGCTGGCACACTGTCATGTGAGGAGAAGCAGTGACATCTTCCACCTGGGGAAGCTCCAACACCATAACGAACTCCTGCAGTATGCAGGTGGCCAGACAGTGGTAATTGGTAAGTATGAATTATTTGCGGGCTATCTGCACTTTCATGAAAGTCACAATAGTTCTTTAGAGGAACCTGTCAGGTCCTTGCGCACCTGGTGTGATCAGTTCTGGCGCCTGACCTTAGAACTTTTCGTTTTAAAACTTTAGGTTCGTTTTAAGTCTCAATTTTATGCAGTAATTTAATGACAATTCTAAAATTAAAAGCACTTGGTGATGTGGTGCTTAAGTTCAGAACTCAACTTACCAACAGAGGTTGGCATTTCACCCCATTGCAGCACCACATCCTTGATGATTCTACCATAGGTGTTAACGTAGACACCCTCATCCTCATAGCACAGCAGCATCTCCATGCCATCTGTGTTTGGCAGGAATATGATGGCGTGAGGGTTGATCTGACTCTGGATCTGCAGAAAAGAGTACAACGCAATTAAACTGGGAACTGAGGCACCAGGTCCTATTATGTGGGGGTGGACAAGTACTTACATGGACCGGGATATAAATATCATAGTTGTTCCCCGAGTCCACATCAACTGCATGAAAACCTGATGAAGATCCGTAAATAACCTTCAACCGTTGACCCTCTTCCACTGTGAGGTCCACCAGCTGTGGTCTGTGAGGGAGATCTGTAAATGACTGCAGAGATAGAAAGGTTCATCATTTGAGCATACACCATGCTGCTGCTTTATTAAACGTTAACAACCTTTCAATGGGCTGCTCTAAACAGCACAAATCTCCCCTACTCTCAGCTACACTGTGTTAAAACTGGTGAAGTTGTGACTGTCAACATATTAAAGGGGGGGGGGGGGCGGCACAGGACAGTACTGTGTGTGGGGGGGGGGGGGGAGATGCACAGGACACTATGCTGTGTTTTTATTGGGGGCCTGATAGTAATTTAGTAAAACATTTTTGAAAGGGCACGCCCCCAATCCCCACCCATCTTTGATTTCCTACATGTTTTCCAGGTAGATCTCAACCTCTGGAAGGTTGCCTACCCCTGATCTAAGCCCTAAAGAAGTGTAGCTGAGTGCAGATGATATAGATTTATGGTAATAGGTATCAGTGGTAATCTGTGAACATTCACCTTGAACGCCATGAACTTGTGGTAAGGTTTGGGGGCCCAGGCATAAACTTCCACAGAGTTTTTCAGTGCAATCACCAGGAACTTAATACGTTCGTATTTCACTGTGAAAGATAACAAGATGGTAAGAGGAGATAAACCTTGCTATTATAATCATCCAGAAGATCGGAAAACCAATGAGAACACATATAGCCGGCGATCCTTACCTACTTTATAATGTACACATCCTTCCATATCGCCTACCGTGCTCCACCCTTGTTTCTTCTCCACCTCTGGGTCATTGTGGAGGATCTTGTTTCTTAGCCAGGAGAGATAGTACACCCGCAGCTTGTTCCTCTTACCTGCAACAAAGGACATCAGTGCAATGTGGTTGTTTGCATGGGAAATATCAACTGACAAACGTGAGTGAGGTTTGCGCAAGTCCTAACAATCACATTCTCGTATTTGCTTCCTTTTTGTCTGTTAAATATAGTATTAAATGCTTTTTATTAAATTAGTGCAAAAACGACCTATTAATCCTGCCAGGAATTGAGTCCTGGCCTGTGTCTTCTGCACACAAATAAAATTAAATGGAAGGCATTAGTCTCTGGTGTAGACGGCGTTTGATACATGTATTCAGGGAAGCTTCTTGTACACACCATCGAAATATACCGCTTCCTCATACATTTTACATACATACACTGTACATGCAAGGGGCAAAAGCAACACTCAGCCTCCGTTCACATTGACTATGGCTTTGAAATCGTGTGACTTCATCTGAAAATCGCATGATTTACAACCCACGTGTCAGTGCGACTTCAGGTGCGACTTTTAAGACATCTGTGCAGCTTCATGCACAGATGTCTATTTAAGTCACCCCCGAAATCTCCAAAAGTAGTGCATGTACTACTTTTTCAAATCGATGCGGCACTGCAAAGTCGTCATTGCACTGATTT
This sequence comes from Rana muscosa, assembly GCA_029206835.1. NCBI lineage: Eukaryota > Metazoa > Chordata > Amphibia > Anura > Ranidae > Rana > Rana muscosa. Next base: position 349,058,811 of record CM055118.1, on the reverse strand, counting down.
GAACAGTGCGATTTGCCAGCAATAGGATGCGACTTGTCATGCGATTTGACCTGCCCAATCCTACCAGTGGCTCCAATGTGAACAGGGGCTAAACCCCAGTGGGAAAAAATGAAAAATGTGAGGGGATGCGTGACAAGAGGAATAAGGAGATGGAGGAAAAAAGGATGGGGGGGGGTAAAAGAAAAAGAAAGGGAAGTTGACAGGAAGAAATAAGGAGGGGGGGGGATGTTGGGGTAGAAACTCACCCCTGGGGATGCTGGGGAGCTAGGAAATTTGGATCTTTATAAAAGATTCTGCACTCTTATCAGCCATTTCCAGTTCACCTCTCTGGAATACAGAACATCCCCCCCCCTTGTTATTTATAGAGGGGGGGGGGGGGTCCTGCTGTCCTGTTCTAAAGTGACAATACAATTTTTTCTTAGATACAGCGAGGGAGTATTGTTACCCGTGTACCCATGACAGGAAATGCGTTACTGGCAGGATCACAAAAAAATTATAAAAAATAAGCCACCTAATTTATCAACTGACAAGCGGCAATATGTTACATTATTATTTCCTGGGTTAATTATATAGCTATAGTGTTGAGTTCATGGAGTGTGGAGAATAGGGCGCTCTGGATAACAAGGAGACTTTAACAAACAGTACATGACTGGCTCTTGAATTGTGATTAATGCACCACAGCAGCACTTCAGACGAGGAAAGCACACTCAATAGGAAAAACAAAGCAGAGAAGAAGGCGCTTCTAAGTGCAGTAAAAAAACACTTTAAATTACAAGAAAGGGTTAAAAACGCTTACAAGATGGGAGTGAAAAACAGTCACATAAATGAATCAATAATATCCAGTGGGCTGCCTCAAGGAAGTAAAGACCGCTGCAGGTTAAAGTTCCAGCCGACTGATTGGTTTGAAGGAGCGACTGGGCATGCGCCAAAAACATGTAACCGCCCACTCTGACCTCATTTCCGGTTGCCTGGATTCCATGCTGATCCTGACAGCAGGGCTCTCCATCTTGGATCAGAGAGACAGTATTTACCACCGCTGGTCGGCTGGAACTTCCACCTGCAGCTGTCTTTACACCAAGGAGGCATCCTGCTGGACGTTATGGATTGATTTATATGCCTGTTTTTCCCTCCCATCTTGTAAGTGTTTTTAACCATTTCTTGCCATTTAAAATGTTTTATTACTGCACTTAGAAGCGCCTTCTTCTCTGCTTTATAGTGTGGAGTGTTTGCTATAGTTCAGCTAAGGTGAAGATAATTCAGAAAATGTTATTTTACCAAGCTATAAAGGCTTTGGGCCTGAAAGTTTCAACGGTGTGACTTTAAAACAGCGCAGGTTTCAACATTTTTTCTGGTGCAAAATAAAAATAAAAAAATCACTCAATGCATATTTTTGTGGAATGTGACATGTCAGAAATCTAAAAATGTTTTTTTCTGTGTGACATACAATGGAAAAGATTGCATATATTTTGGTCACATAGAATAAGCACACTAATGCACCAAGAAATAAGCGACATGGGGCTCCTCATTAGCTATGGTCACTGTAATAAAGACTATTTTGTGACTTTATTTTGCAAATAATTTCCCAGTCACAATTTCTCACTCTCTGCCACCAACCCTTTATCGGCCCTTTGTTTTTGTTTTCTCTGGCAAGGGAAAAAATAAAATTTCCTGGTAACACTTTCAAGTATATAGGTTCATAAACTGAACCATTGATAATTTTTGGAATAAATTACATCTGCAGATAGACTTACTGATGAATTATTTTTCAGTTGATACCTTAAAGCAGGGGTCCTCAAACTATGGCCCTCCAGTTGTTTAGGAACTACAATTTCCCATCATGCCTAGTCATGTCTGTGAATGTCAGAGTTTTACAATGCATCATAGGACGTGTAGTTGCACAACAGCTGGAGGGCCATAGTTTGAAAATCCCTGCCTTAAAGCGTTTGTAAACCCTCTTTTTTTATTTAAAATAACAAACATGTTATACTTACCTCCACTGTGCAGCTCATTTTGCACAGAGTGGCCCCAAACGTCTTCTTCTCGGGTCCCTCGGCAGCTCTCACGGCTCCTCCTCGCATCAGATAACCCCCCTAGGAGAAGAGCTCTCCAGGGGGGGTTACCTTGCGAACGTGCTCCCGAGCCCAGCATTTAGCGTCCAGACACGAATGCCGCCCCCCGGTCAATGAATTTGATTGACAGCAGCAGGAGCCAATGGCTGTGCTGCTATTAATCTATCCAAGAGTCAGAAGCCCATGCAGAGGGACAGCGCGTCTCCGCCGAGGGAAATACAGGGCTCAGGTAAGTAAAATGGGGGGGGGGGGGGCTAGGGGGCCGGTGACTGCCAAAAATTTTCACCATAGGATGCATTAAGGTGAAAAAACACGAGGGTTTACAACCCCTTTAAAGTAGAACTAAAAGGCAAAACTTTTTTTTCCCCCATTTTGGATAGAGCAAGGGAGGGTTTTTAACCCCCGGTAAGGTTTTTTTCACCATCTATGTCCCATTGCGGAGATTTACCCTCACTTCCTGTCCCATAGCCAAACAGGAAGTTAGAGGAAAATCCCTGTAAATCAAGGCAATTACTTTGGGACGCCCAAGGTAACCAGAACTAGTGTTCCCAGTGGAAGATTTCCCCTCTATTAATTTTCTGGGAACAACCCAAAATTTGGGTAATTTCTTTTACTTTCAATGATAATGGTAAACATGACAAATAGAGGAGGGTGACTCTCCCTAATGGGGGCACAGACAGCAAAAAAACTGACAGGGGTTCCAATTCCTCTCCACTCTAAAAAAAAAAATAGGATTTTTATAACAGCTTACCTGTAAAATCCTTTTCTTGGAGTACATCACGGGACACAGAGCGACATAGTCATTACTAATGGGTTATATAGATACCGTCAGGTGCTGGCACTGGCAACTTCCAAAACCGGAAGTACCCTCCCCTATATAAGCCCCTCCCATCCGGGAGCACCTCAGTTTTGTAGCAAAGCAATAAGTGTCCCCAAAGAGGGGCGGGAGCTCTGTGTCCCGTGATGTACTCCAAGAAAAGGATTTTACAGGTAAGCTGTTATAAAAATCCTATTTTCTTTCTCGTAAATCACGGGACACAGAGCGACATAGTCATTACTAATGGGATGTCCTAAAGCAATGCCCAATGAGGGGGGGGGGATACACCATATATAAGCTGAGCGCTATCAGACATGAGGATCTTTTGCGGCCTGCAACACACTGCGCCCAAAGGCGACATCCTCCTGACTTCTAACGTCCACCTGGTAGAACCTAGTAAACGTGTGTACTGAAGACCATGTTGCGGCCTTACAGATTTGAGCCAGGGAGGCCTGGTGATGCACTGCCCATGAAGTTCCAACTGCTCTCGTGGAGTGCGCTCTAACTTTGAACGGAGGCGGTCTCCTTCTCAAGCCATAGGCTTGTATTATGACCTGTCGAATCCACTTGGCTAAAGTAGATTTTGACGCTGCCTGACCCTTTCTGGGGCCTTCCGGCAGAATAACCAAAGTATCCGTTCTGCGAATCTGAGCAGTGGCCTTTAGATAAGCTTTAACTGCTCTTACTACATCCAAAGAATGCAATAACTTTTCCTCTACCGAAGTAGGTTTGGGGAAAAAAGAAGGAAGAACCACATCTTGGTTCAAATGAAACCTCGATACCACCCTAGGAAGAAAGGCTGGATGAGGACGTAACACTACTCTATCCTTATGGATAACCAGATATGGCTCCTTACAGGACATAGCTGCTAATTCCGACACTCTTTTAGCCGAACAAATGGCTACTAGAAAAATCAATTTCCTGGTGAGAAGCACCAAAGAAATATGCTGTAATGGTTCAAATGGTTGTTTCTGTAGAACCGACAGAACCAAGTTTAGATCCCATGGACATATGGGAATATTAACCGGAGGACTAATATGCATCACTCCTTGTATAAAGGCTTTGACTAGTGAATGCGAAGCCAAGGGCCTTTGAAAAAATATTGACAAGGCCGAAATCTGACCCTTGATAGTACTCAAGGCAAGCTTCCTATCTACAGCCCATTGTAGGAAGTCCAGAATCCTACCTATTACGTACTTATGTGGATGCCATTTCTTGGCCTCACACCACGCGATGTACGCCTTCCAGATTCTATATTAGATCTGCCTGGATACCGGCTTCCTGGCATTGATCATGGTAGATACCACAGGATTAGAGAGCCCTCTCTTTTTTAGAATGTGGGCTTCCATAGCCAGGTCGTCAAACCTAGGGCTGGTAAGGAAGGGTGGTATATCGGTCCTTGCGAAAGCAGGTCCGGACGACGTGGGAGAGTCCAAGGACTCCCCACTGAAATTTTACAATCTCCGCGTACCACGCTCTTCGGGGCCACGCTGGAGCCACCGGAATCACTGGTTTCTTTTCTACCCTGATTCTGCGGAGTAATCGAGGTAACCATTGTGGCGGTGTGAATGCATATATCAGCTTGAACTGATCCCAAGGGAACACTAGGGCATCCGAGCCGCAAGCTAGGGGATCCCTTGTCCGAGAGACAAACCTGTCCCCCTTTGCGTTGAATCTGGATGCTAGAAGATCTACATCCGATGTTCCCCACCGCTGACATATTGTCCAGAAAACCTCGGGGTGAAGGGACCCTTCCTCTGGGCCTAATTGCTGGCGACTTAGAAAGTCCGCCTTCCAATTCTCCACTCCTGGAATGAATACCGCAGATATGGCTGGGACATATTTTTCTGCCCATTTCAGGATGTAATTTACTTCCCTCTGGGCTGCACGACTCCTGGTGCCCCCCTGATGATTGATATATGCCACTGCTGTGGCATTGTCTGATTGAATTCTGACAGGGGACCCTTGGAGTTTGGATGTCCATGCTACTAGGGCATACCGGGCTGCTCGTATCTCTAAGAGATTGATGGGCAGGGCCTTTTCCGCATCCGACCATCTGCCCTGGAGAGACCATTGCTCCAGCACTGCTCCCCAGCCTATAAGGCTGGCATCTGTAGTGACCACCTTCCAAGAAATCAGACTGAAGGATTTCCCTTTTTCCAGATTCTGGGGAACCAACCACTAACGGAGGCTCTTGCGAACGGAAGGGGACAAGGACATTGTAAGTCTAGGGCCTGAACTTTTTTGTTCCAGGCTGACAGTATGGCCCCCTGCAAATTCCTTGAATGGAATTGACCGTAGGGTACTGCTTCGAATGATGCCACCATTTTTCCCAGCAGCCTCATGCACAGGCGTATGGACGGCTGTCTTTTTTGTACCCACTAAGTGTATCAAATCTTTCAAAGACAACACCTTTCCTCGAGGCAAGAATATTTTTCTCTGGCCTGAATCCAACCTTAGCCCCAAGTATTCCAGACTTTTGACTGGTTTTTAGGGCTGACTTTTCTCGGTTGATAATCCAACCGTGAGATTCCAGATACTTGATTGTCTTGTGAACGACCACTTCTAGTTTTTTCACTGAGTGGTCTATCAGCAACAAGTCATCTAGATATGCCATTATCATTACACCTTGTGTTCTTAGATTGGCCAATAAAGGGCCAGAATTTTTGTAAACACTCGTGGTGCTGTGGCCAAACCGAAGGGTAAGGCTCTGAACTGAAAATGGCGCCCTTCTACTGCAAAGCGTAGAAACTTTTGGTAGACTGGAAAGATGGGAATGTGCAGATAAGCATCTTTGATGTCGATCGCGGCTAACCAATCCTCCCCTTGTAGGGCAGTGGCCACCGATCGGATCGACTTCATCGGAAAGTCCTGATATACAGGAATTTGTATAGCCCTTTTAGAATTAATATGGGCCTCCCGTCCGCGTTTGCTTCGGGACTGTAGAGAGGTTTGAGTAAAACCCGAACCCTCATTCTTCCAGGGGAACCTCCATAATTACTCCTTGGAGCAATAGTTGTTCTAGTGCCAACAGGAGGGATCCTCTCTTCCGGGGATCCCTTGGCACGTTTGACCTCAAAAATGGGAAGGAGGAGAGTCTCTTAACTCCAATCTGTATCCCCAACATACTGCGGAGAGCACCTATCTGTCTTGATCGCGTCCCGCCAGGTCTCTTGTGAACAACTGGAGTCCTCCCCCCACCCGACTGAGTGGGGGCAACCCTTCAATGAATTTAACTTTGGGGGAGGTTTTGTACCTCCCCTGACCCAGGGTTTCTCATTACCCTGCTATTGTCCCTGTTTTTTACCCCCGGGAATTGACCGAGGAGGCCGTCGGAACTGTTACACAGCCGATGCCCCAGGGACTGGAGAAGCAGGCCTCTTAAAGAGGGACCTCTAACTCTGTTTTTAACCGGCAAGAGCGTATTTTTACCGCTGGAAATTTTCTGGATATATTTGTCCAGGTTTTCCCTGAATAAGCGTTCACCATGAAATGGGACGCTAACCAGCCATTCCTTACAGGGAGCTTCAGCAGACCAGTTTTTGAGCCATAGAAGCCTACGCATATGTACTCTAGACAGCGTAAGGCGGGAGGCCTGATGGACTGAATCCTTTATGGCGTCAACCGCAAAGCCTAAGGCTCTAGGTAGATCAGCTAGGGCAAGGCCTGCTGATCTGTCAAGTCCCTCAAGACCTGTTTTAACTGATCCTTCACTGCTTAGCAGACCCCAATAGCTGCTACTGCTGGTTGTGTCACCAAGCTTGCTGTAGAAAGAAGCAGACTTTCATAAGGACTCCAATCTTTTATCTATTGGGTTCTTGAACATTTGGACATTATCCACTGGACATGTCAGTGATTTATACATACAAGAGATGGCTGCGTCCACTGTAGGGACCTTCCATTTTTTTTTTTTTTTTTTTTGATGAACTTATCCTCCATGGGATAGACCACCGGAAATCTCTTGGGGGAATAATATTTTCTCAGGACGTTCCCAATCCTGGTAAATAAGCCCTTTCAGTAAAAGGGTGAAGTGGAAAAGAACAGACAGTCTGGGGGCTTCTAGCGACCCCAACGAGGATCAGTAGTGGTTGATGGTTCCGCAAGGTGCATTTTTAATGCCGATCGGACCATGTTAGTCAGAGACTGAACCCATAATCTTTCAGCTTGAGCTGCTGAGAAAGGTTCCTCCACTGTTGATTCCTCTATAACAGAATCAACCTCATCCTGATCCCCTTCAGGCAGGTCGATCCCTGTATGGGACTGTTGCTCTGCTAACAGGCACTCTGAAGGAGGAGACGGAGATCGGCGTGCTTTCCCTGACAGGGAGGCAGCGATCAATGTTGACAATCTCTCTCTAATCCTCCCAGAGCTGAGGAAAAAACCTCCTCTGTTACATACACAGGAGCAGGTGACTGAGGACAGCCACAGTACCAAGTACCCCTGCGGGGTCTCTATGGTCACTTACCTCTGAACTTCAGGGGAGACTGGTGCAGCAGAAGCATGCCCACTTCAGAGCCCGATGAGACCCCCTTCGCTTCCTGGAAGATTCAGTTCCGGAGCTTCTGGACGGCATATTCTTAAGCCTAAAGCTGAGGTATTCCAGCCGTAATACACCACTTTTACTGAGAATAGTCTAGCACAATTGCTGCTATATCACAGTTGGTGTCTACTAAAGTGCCTTTCTAGGGGATGCCTGCATCAACCGCCTCTGTGTGCCTTTATCTGTTGCTAGCTCTGTCTGTGCATTCAATAGCCAGCTATAATGTGCTTTAAAACACGCTGGACGCCCGCACATGCGCAGCAGCGCCGCGGCGCACACCTGAGCGTCATCCACCCGCTCCGCCCCTTTTTTCAGATCGCCTCTATGAATAGAGGCGCGTGCACGCGCACGGGCACGTGCGCCTTCGGCGCCCTTTTTTAAAAACAATAAGGAGCTAGACGGGAGCCAGGGCCCCCTTTGCCGCAGGGCCCGGGGATGGATGAGCGCAGCAACAGGGCAGAGGAGACAGCTTCCCAGCAGAGAACATACCAACTGCCTGGATTTGATTCTGGAAGAAAAAAATCCACATTACAAGAAAAAGAACCATAGCGGCCTCTAGTGTCTAACACAGGTACCGCGGTCTTACATTTTTTTTTATTTTTTTTTTCTTGCCTACTATTAAAATTTTTACATTTTCTCAGTAGTAACAGGCATACACAGAATATTAGCGGGAATACCTTAGGTAACAGGCAGAAAGACAAAATAGGCTTGGGGGTCCCTCAATAGAACCAAGTTCCTGAGGGCCCCCACTTACCTTTTCCTCGCCGCAGGACTTTGTTTGGTCCACAGAAGCCCAAACTTCACCTATCACGGCAGGCATTGTAATCAAACCTTCAGGGACCGGGTTCCCAAGGATTCCACTCCCCTGGACCTGTATAGCACCCTGCACAGAAAACATCTTGGTCGTGGGTATGACCAGAGCTCTGGATCCCAGGGTCCAGCTCTCCTAAGAGAAGCATTACAGGCAAAACCTTGCTCTTCTCTGCAAGGCCCGGGTACCGACCGTTTAGCTATGAAGCTTTTTTGGTCGGATCCGGAATAGCTTACTGAGGCCCAAAAGAACCTGTACGCAAGCTCAGTGAAAAACACATGTTTCTTCTTGGCCAACACCTTAGACACTGGCAAAAAACTGAGGTGCTCCCGGATGGGAGGGGCTTATATAGGGGAGGGTACTTCCGGTTTTGGAAGTTGCCAGTGCCAGCACCTGACGGTATCTATATAACCCATTAGTAATGACTATGTCGCTCTGTGTCCCGTGATGTACGAGAAAGAAAGAAGTTTTGCCTTTAGTTATACTTTAAAGCGATTCTAATGCTTACATTTTATTTTTAAATAATAAACGTTAAAAAAAACTTACCTGAAACCACTGCACAGATCTGTCCCAATCTTCTTCTTCTGGGGTCCGACGCTGGTGCTCCTGGCTCCTCCTCCACCTCCGTCCAAATGCCCCCATAGCAAGCTGCTTGCTATGGGGGCACTGGTGCAGGCTCAATCCCAAGCTGGCTCTCTGTGTTTACCGACACGCACAGCATGGCTCAGCCCCGCCGCCTTCTCTCTCCTTACAGGCTGTGATTGACAGTAGCAGAGGCCAATGGCTTCCACTGCTATCTTCGTGAGAAGAGAGAAAAGGAGAAAGCCGAAGCTCTCAGGCACAGCACTGGATCGAGATTGAGCTCAAGTATTATTATTATTATTATTAGGGATCCTAAAAAACAGAAGTTTTTTTTTTTACCTTAATGCAAAGAATGCATTAAGATAAAAAAATAACTAAAGCATTTAGTTTAGAACAACTTTAAGCAACATGTTTACTTTGGACTGTATTTCAAGTGCATACACTTACCGCTTATGGTAATGAGCAGGTTAAGACCTTCCAGTACATCCATCTGCTGGAATCTCCGCCGGGTGATCAGGCTGTAGACCTTGCCCTGTCCACTACGGTCCAGAAGCATGAGGCCATTTTCTGTGCCCACCAGGAGATTGACCCCTAAAACAAAAAATGTTGTACTTTGACCCTACAGAGATAGCACTCAGACCTTTGATAAGCTTTTCCATTTGTTATGTACCCAAACAACAAAGCAAACAAATAGTTTTTCACACAAAACATGCCTTAGACAATAAGACCCCTTACACACGGGGCGGGCTCTGCCCAAGTGCGCCCGCTCAGTGGGGAATCTGCTGAACCCCCACTGAGCAGGCAGATGGCTGGTTCGTGTCTGCTCCGCTTATGCAGAGTGGACACAAACACAGCCCGCTCTCCTCTATGGGCGGTCGGATCTAAATGTGCTGCCTGTCCGTTTACACCCGACTGCCATCTGATCCAAACTGCCAGAAGGATGGGGGGAACAGATCCTCATCCATCTGTTTTTAGCGGATAGGGTCGGATCGAATGTCGTGTGTGTGTGTGTGTGTGTGTGTGTGTGTGTGTGTGTGTATATACACACATACACACACACAACTTGTGGATACCCTCTGTTTTAGAGGGGGATTAATCCTCATCTTGGAAACAATGGCCTCTATGGAAATGAGCTTGGGAACCAACAAGAAAAGTACTAGATTTAGTGAAGGGCTTTGTAGTTTCTTTAGTGACCTTTTCCTTTCTCTGTGAAGGTTAAAAGGAATGGGTTACTTTTTTTCTCCTCTTGCCCAGCGAAATTTATTCTCCGTGCTCTTGCTACCAGGAACAAAGTAAAATACCAGAAACTTCAGGGTATGAGTGATCATGTGTCTCACTGTCCCCTCTGCTATCTGACAGCATTAAAGTTCCTTTTGAATTTCCAGATGCTGTCAGATTGGGATGGGGAAGTTAATAGCCCTAAATAAGCTCCAACAGGTCAGTTTGGAACTTGCACAGGGCTTTCTTTCAACCATTCTGGCAGCTGAACAGAGAAGGGTAGGAGCAAGGAAAGTGTGCGTACCAGCTGCTGGGGATTAAGTGAGCTAAGTGACCCGTTTTTTACTTTGCCCAGCATGGTCACCTCATAACAACATGTCCAGTTATACTTTGTAAAAAATAGTAAGCCAAAAGAAGTAACAAATGTCAAGGGATTTTCTGCTAAAATACTGTTTACCGGCGCATGCCAGTGGCACCTATATCTCTGGAGACTATGCAAGTAGCCCTGGGTGCAACTGTTTGCATGCATGGGAAAAAAATTATCTTTCTACTGATCAACTGTGTGCTCCAGGAAAAAAAATAAAAATAAATTATATATATATATATATATATATATATATATATATATATATATATATATATATATATATGAGCATTTTTTTTTTTTACATCCTGACTCGGTTTACGAGTGTCTCGCAAAACGAGCAGGATTCAAGCCTCTGAGCCATTCGTTAATACTCGGTTCCCGAGCCTTTCCGAGTTCAGACAAGCTGTCCCCGAGTATTTTCGAGGCTCTCCGGCACTCCCCCACCTCTGGCCACATGCAGCATTGCATGCCATAGAAGTCAATGCGGAATAAATTATTTTCGTTTCCATTGACTTCTATGGGGAAACTCGCTTTGATATGCGAGTGCTTTGGATTACGAGAATTCTCCTGGAACGGATTATGCTCGTAATCCAAGGTTCCAGTGTGTGTGTGTGTGTGTGTGTGTGTGTGTATAATACACACACACAAATGTTTGTGGACACCTGACCATTACACCTATAACAGACTCTTCTGGGAAGGCTTTTCACAAGCTTTTGCAGAGTCTGTAGGAATATACGCCTATTCAGCCAAAAGAACATTTATGACGTTAGGTGTTGATACTGGATGTGAAGACCAGGCTTGCAACAGGCATTTTTGTTCTGTAGGGTTGAGTGCAGGGCTCTGTGCAGACCACACCGGTTCCTCCACACCAAACATCATATCACCATGTCTTTATGGAGCTGGCTTTCAACGCATGGGCACAGTCATGCTGGAACAGAAAAGGACCTTCCCCAAACAGTTGTCACAAGATTGTGCAATTGGTTAAAATGTCCTTGCATGCTGTAGCATTAATAGCACCCTCCACTAGAAGTACCTAAACCCAATTTGGAGGAGGTACATTAGATTTTGGCCATAGTAGTTTACAGAGTGTTCAGCCTTCTTTTGAGGCGACTTATATTGTAAAAATAGGAATATTTTCCTAAAACACGCTGCAGCCCCTTCCACTCACCCCACAGTGCAGCGCACAGGATTTCAGAATTGAACCTCTTCTTGTACTTCCTGATCTCTGGAGTGTCACTGTGTGGCCTTGTGTTAGTTGGATTCACGTTCACAACAGATCCTTTTCGTGCTTCATATTTTAACTGCTCCAACCTGGCGGCATCTGCGCTTACGAATGACGCTGCAAAAACAAAATGTGCAAATTTACAATGTCAAATACAGAGAACAAAAGAATTGTTCACATCAGGGTAAACGATTGCCAATTGTTATACACTGCTGCTGGGACAAGGTAGGGAGTCTCTCTCTACCTTCCACTTCTTAACCCAACCCAACAGAAAATGCAGCATTGGGACGAAGACTCCTGAAATCAACAGGTAGGAAGGAGCTTAAAACATTGGTGTCCCCACACTTGTTGATTTCCCTAAAGCCGGCCATAGACGGTTCGAATCTCAGCAGGAAGGGGCCAAGATTCGAACCATGTATAGGCAGGCTGAATGTACCCAAGTTGATCGATCGATTGCTATAGCCGCTAGCAATAATCATGTTCTCGTGACAGGGACAGCTTCCCCCACAGGATAACACAATGGCTCGGCATGACGATCTCCCCTGTCAACAGAACCCGTGGTTGCAAGAAAGAAATTTGGACCGTCTATGGCCAAGCTTAAGATTTAAAAAGTCTGGTGGATTGCTTAAATTTTTCTTAATAATACCGATAAGCTAGTCAAAGCCAGCTAGTTTAGTCAGCTGTGTGAGATAATATGAAGAGCAGAGTTTACAGACTACACATGCTTACTTAATGCGGTTTGTCACCTGCATACATGAGGGATATTCTTTAACATAATTGTTTAACCACTTGCTTACTGGGCACATATACCCCCCCTTCCTGCCCAGGCGAAATTTCAGCTTTCGGCACTGTCACGCTTTGAATGACAATTGCGCAGTCGTGCGACGTGGCTCCTAAACAAAATTGACGTCCTTTTTTTCCCACAAATAGAGCTTTCTTTTGGTGGTATTTGATCACCTCTGCGGTTTTTATTTTTTGCGCAATAAACAAAAATAGAGCAACAATTTTGGAAAAAAAATATATATATATATTTTTTACTTTTTGCTATAATAAATATCTAAATTTTTTTTTCCAACAATTTTTTTTCTCAGTTTAGGCCGATACGTATTCTTCTACATATTTTTGGTAAAAAAAAAAAAAAAAAATCGCAATAAGCGTATATTGATTGGTTTGCGCAAAAGTTATAGCGCCTACAAAATAGGGGACAGAATTATGACTTTTTTTTTTTTTTACTAGTAATGGCGGTTATCTGCGATTTTTGTCAGGACTACGACATTATGGCGGACACATCGGACACTTTTGACACATTTTTGGGACCATTCACATTTATACAGCGAACAGTGCTATAAATATGCACTGATTACTGTATAAATGTGACTGGCAGGGAAGGGGTTAACACCAGGGGGCGAGGAAGGGGTTAAATGTGTTCCCTAGGAGTGATTGTTACTGGGGGGGGGGGGGGGGGGACTGACTGGGGGAGGTGACCGATCTGTGTTCCTATGTACAAGGGACACAGCATCAGTCTCTTCTCCCTGACAGGACGTGGATCTGTGTTTACACACACAGATCCACGTCTTTGGCTGTGTAACTGCCGATTACGGGTACCTGGCGGACATCGCGGCCGCCAGGCACGCGCATAGGCACCTCAGTGACGCGGCGGGCTGGCGTGCGCCCCCCAGTGGCCGGAGGAGCCGAAGACGTCAATAGACGGCCTCCCGGACCTAAAGAGCCACCTTGCGGCCGTCATTTGACAATGGCCCGGGCTCCAACTAGTTAAATTAAGTTACCGTAATTTCTTTCACATCCAGTGTTTTCTGTAGACCATTTGTATTAGTAGAGGGCTTACCTGGGTCTGCAGAAGCCTCTTCTCACCTCTCCATAGGCACATCCTGAAAGTTACCCTTATATCTATCTAAAAGCAAAACGTAATTAGCAACTTAAATACCTGCAACAGGAATGGTGTCCCCACTTCCTCCTGATGACTGGTAGAGCCCCAGATCCACAAACATGGTGAATGAGGTTTTGGGAGGAGCTTTCACCAGGCCACGGGACTGATACTGCGGAGACATGTAAATATTATTTGTGAAAGCAGGCAGTGATATGTGCAGATGTAATTATAGCACATTATTTAAATCATGAAAACATGTAGGAAATACACTTTGGATGTCATAAAGAGTAGAGTGGAGTGGAGTGGAGAATTGCCTGTATTCTGTCTCTGAGAGAAATCTTTATGCAACACAATACTTACATGTAACATGGAAGAGGTCTTATTTACCTTCACTTTTCACCAACCGTGGTATTTCTTAAAGTGGTTCTAAATCCTAAATGTTTTTTTACCTTCATGCATTCCCTGCATTATGTTAAAAAAAAAAAAAAAAGTTCCAGTACCTGTATTGCCCCCTCACCCCTACCCTTATACTTACCCGAGTCTTTCCCCTGATCCAGCGCTGTGCCCAACTGTAGCAGCTCTCCTTGCTCTCACAGGCTTTGCTGAGGCAGTGGTAGCCATTGGCTCTCTTGCTGTCAGTCAAATCCTGTGACGAGGGAGCAGGGGGTGCGGCTGAGCTGCGTTGTCGGTCTATGGATGCAGACATTGCAGTATGGGATTGACCCCGCAGGTGTGTCAGCATAGGAGAAGGCTTCCTATGGTGGCACACTTTGAAGAGGAGAAGCCTGGAGTGCCAGTGGGGGAACCCAGAAGAGGAGGATTGGGGCAGTTCTGTGCAATTGTATTGCACAGAGCAGTTAAGCATAACGTTTGTAAATAAAATAGACTTTACAACCACTTTCATGAATTTGTCACAGCCATAGTACCAGAATGTAAAAGTGTTGCACATATGAACTTTTATGAATTTGGCACAGTACTGTCTAATACGCCTATAACGCCCCAAAAAATAAAGTGTCAAAGGGTTTTATTGATTTGACCCTCAGAGGAAGATTTGAATCTGGTGGAGCTGTACATAGTAACCAATCAGCTTCTAACTTCAGCTTGTTCCATTAACCACTTCCCGCCCGCCATCATATGACGTCCTGGAATTTGAGTGGGGATATCTGAATGATGGGTGCAGTTACATCATTCAGATATCTTCTTTTACAGCCAGCGATTTCCTGCACCGTAAAAACAATCATAGCAGCTGTTCAGCTGCTTGATCGTTCTTACAGGCAGCGGGAGGGGACGTCCCTGGAAGGCTCTATGACCTTTCGGAGGGCTGGGCACGATGTTATGACAAAATCTTTTTTTTTTTTATTTAAGGCTTCCCAGCATAGAAGAAAAATCTGGGGACTTATAGACACCAGATCTCATATTTAAGAGAACCTGTCGTGCCATATTCCTATTACAGGGGATATTTACATTCCTTGTAATAGGAATTAAAGTGATCAAAAAAAAAAAAAAGACAAATGCATCAAAATTTAAAAATAAAAGTAAAATTAACAAAAAAAAAAACAACAAAAAAATAGGATTTTTATAACAGCTTACCTGTAAAATCCTTTTCTTGGAGTACATCACGGGACACAGAGCGACATAGTCATTACTAATGGGTTATATAGTTACCGTCAGGTGCTGGCACTGGCAACTTCCAAAACCGGAAGTACCCTCCCCTATATAAGCCCCTCCCATCCGGGAGCACCTCAGTTTTGTAGCAAAGCAATAAGTGTCCCCAAAGAGGGGCGGGAGCTCTGTGTCCCGTGATGTACTCCAAGAAAAGGATTTTACAGGTAAGCTGTTATAAAAATCCTATTTTCTTTCTCGTACATGACGGGACACAGAGCGACATAGTCATTACTAATGGGATGTCCTAAAGCAATGCCCAATGAGGGGGGGGGGATACACCATATATAAGCTGAGCGCTATCAGACATGAGGATCTTTTGCGGCCTGCAACACACTGCGCCCAAAGGCGACATCCTCCTGACTTCTAACGTCCACCTGGTAGAACCTAGTAAACGTGTGTACCGAAGACCATGTTGCGGCCTTACAGATTTGAGCCAGGGAGGCCTGGTGAATGGTGATGCACTGCCCATGAAGTTCCAACTGCTCTCGTGGAGTGCGCCCTAACTTTGAACGGAGGCGGTCTACTTCTCAAGCTATAGGCTTGTATTATGACCTGTCGAATCCACTTGGCTAAAGTAGATTTTGACGCTGCCTGACCCTTTCTGGGGCCTTCCGGCAGAATAAACAAAGTATCCGTTCTGCGAATCTGAGCAGTGGCTTTTAGATAAGCTTTAACTGCTCTTACTACATCCAAAGAATGCAATAACTTTTCCTCTACCGAAGTAGGCTTGGGGAAAAAAGAAGGAAGAACCACATCTTGGTTCAAATGAAAACTCGATACCACCTTAGGAAGAAAGGCTGGATGAGGACGTAACACTACTCTGTCCTTATGGATAACCAGATATGGCTCCTTACAGGACATAGCTGCTAATTCCGATACTCTTTTAGCCGAACAAATGGCTACTAGAAAAATCAATTTCCTGGTGAGAAGCACCAAGGAAATATGCTGTAATGGTTCAAATGGTTGTTTCTGTAGAACCGACAGAACCAAGTTTAGATCCCATGGACATATGGGAATATTAACCGGAGGCCTAATACGCATCACTCCTTGTATAAAGGCTTTGACTAGTGAATGCGAAGCCAAGGGCCTTTGAAAAAATATTGACAAGGCCGAAATCTGACCCTTGATAGTACTCAAGGCAAGCTTCCTATCTACAACCCACTGTAGGAAGTCCAGAATCCTACCTATTACGTACTTATGTGGATGCCATTTCTTGGCCTCACACCACGCGATGTACGCCTTCCAGATTCTATAGTAGATCTGCCTGGATACCGGCTTCCTGGCATTGATCATGGTAGATACCACAGCATTAGAGAGCCCTCTCTTTTTTAGAATGTGGGCTTCAATAGCCAGGCCGTCAAACCTAGGGCTGGTAAGGAAGGGTGGTATATCGGTCCTTGCGAAAGCCGGACGACGTGGGAGAGTCCAAGGACTCCCCACTGAAATTTTACAATCTCCGCGTACCACGCTCTTCGGGGCCACGCTGGAGCCACCGGAATCACTGGTTTCTTTTCTACCCTGATTCTGCGGAGTAATCGAGGTAACCATTGTGGCGGTGTGAATGCATATATCAGCTTGAACTGATCCCCAGGGAACACTAGGGCATCCGAGCCGCAAGCTAGGGGATCCCTTGTCCGAGAGACAAACCTATCCCCCTTTGCGTTGAATCTGGATGCTAGAAGATCTACATCCGATGTTCCCCACCGCTGACATATTGTCCAGAAAACCTCGGGGTGAAGGGACCCTTCCTCTGGGCCTAATTGCTGGCGACTTAGAAAGTCCGCCTTCCAATTCTCCACTCCTGGAATGAATACCGCAGATATGGCTGGGACATATTTTTCCTGCCCATTTCAGGATGTAATTTACTTCCCTCTGGGCTGCACGACTCCTGGTGCCCCCCTGATGATTGATATATGCCACTGCTGTGGCATTGTCTGATTGAATTCTGACAGGGGACCCTTGGAGTTTGGATGTCCATGCTACTAGGGCATACCGGGCTGCTCGTATCTCTAAGAGATTGATGGGCAGGGCCTTTTTTGCATCCGACCATCTGCCCTGGAGAGACTATTGCTCCAGTACTGCTCCCCAGCCTATAAGGCTGGCATCTGTAGTGACCACCTTCCAAGAAATCGGACTGAAGGATTTCCTTTTTTCCAGATTCTGGGGAACCCACCACCAACGGAGGCTCTTGCGAACGGAAGGGGACAAGGACATTGTAAGTCTAGGGCCTGAACTTTTTTGTTCCAGGCTGACAGTATGGCCCCTTGCAAATTCCTTGAATGGAATTGACCGTAGGGTACTGCTTCGAATGATGCCACCATTTTTCCCAGCAGCCTCATATACAGGCGTATGGACGGCTGTCTTTTTTGTACCCACTAAGTGGATCAAATCTTTCAAAGACAACACCTTTCCTCGAGGCAAGAATATTTTTCTCTGGCCTGAATCCAACCTTAGCCCCAAGTATTCCAGACTTTTGACTGGTTTTTAGGGCTGACTTGTCTCGGTTGATAATCCAACCGTGAGATTCCAGATACTTGATCGTCTTGTGAACGACCACGTCTAGTTTTTTCACTGAGTGGTCTATCAGCAACAAGTCATCCAGATATGCCATTATCATTACACCTTGTGTTCTTAGATTGGCCAATAAAGGGCCAGAATTTTTGTAAACACTCGTGGTGCTGTGGCCAAACCGAAGGGTAAGGCTCTGAACTGAAAATGGCGCCCTTCTACTGCAAAGCGTAGAAATTTTTGGTGGACTGGAAAGATGGGAATGTGCAAATAAGCATCTTTGATGTCGATCGTGGCTAACCAATCCTCCCCTTGTAGGGCAGTGGCCACCGATCGGATCGACTCCATCGGAAAGTCCTGATATACAGGAATTTGTATAGCCCTTTTAGAATTAATATGGGCCTCCCGACCGCGTTTGCTTCGGGACTGTAAAGAGGTTTGAGTAAAACTCGAACCCTCATTCTTCCAGGGGAACCTCCATAATTACTCCTTGGAGCAATAGTTGTTCTAGTGCCAACAGGAGGGACTCTCTCTTCCGGGGATCCCTTGGCACGTTTGACCTCAAAAATGGGAAGGAGGAGAGTCTTTTAACTCCAAACTGTATCCCAAACCTACTGCGGAGAGCACCTATCTGTCTTGATCGTGTCCCGCCAGGTCTCTTGCGAACAACTGGAGTCCTCCCCCCACCCGACTGAGTGGGGGCTTCAATGAATTTAACTTTGGGGGAGGTTTTGTACCTCCCCTGACCCAGGGTTTCTCATTACCCTGCTACTGTCCCTGTTTTTTACCCCCGGGATTTGACCGAGGAGGCCGTCGGAACTGTTACACAGCCGATGCCCCAGGGACTGGAGAAGCAGGCCTCTTAAAGAGGGACCTCTAACTCTGCTTTTAACCGGTAAGAGCGTATTTTTACCGCTGGAAATTTTCTGGATATATTTGTCCAGGTTTTCCCTGAATAAGCGTTCACCATGAAATGGGACGCTAACCAGCCATTCTTTACAGGGAGCTTCAGCAGACCAGTTTTTGAGCCATAGGAGCCTACGCATATGTACTATAGACAGCGTAAGGCGGGAGGCCTGATGGACTGAATCCTCTATGGCGTCAACCGCAAAGCCTAAGGCTCTAGGTAGATCAGCTAGGGCAAAGCCTGCTGATCTGTCAAGTCCCTCAAGACCTGTTTCAACTGATCCTTCACTGCTTAGCAGACCCCAATAGCTGCTACTGCTGGTTGTATCACCAAGCAGATTTTCATAAGGACTCCAATCTTTTATCTATTGGGTTCTTGAAGATTTGGACATTATCCACTGGACATGTCAGTGATTTATACATACAAGAGATGGCTGCGTCCACTGTAGGGACCTTCCATTTTTTTTTTAATTTTTTATGAACTTATCCTCCATGGGATAGACCACCGGAAATCTCTTGGGGGAATAAATATTTTCTCAGGACGTTCCCAATCCTGGTAAATGAGCCCTTTCAGTAATGGGTGAAGTGGAAAAGAACAAACAGTCTGGGGGCTTCTAGCGACCCCAACGAGGATACAGTAGTGGTTGATGGTTCCGCAAGGTGCATTTTTAAATGCTGATCGGACCATGTTAGTCAGAGACTGAACCCATAATCTTTCAGCTTAAGATGCTGAGAAAAGGTTCCCCCACTGTTGATTCCTCTATAACAGAATCAACCTCATCCTGATCCCCTTCAGGCAGGTCGATCCCTGTATGGGACTGTTGCTCTGCTAACGGGGCACTCTGAAGGAGGAGACGGAGATCGGGCGTGCTTTCCCTGACAGGGAGGCAGCGATAAATGTTGACAATCTCTCTCTAATCCTCCCAGAGCTGAGGAAAAAACCTCCTCTGTTACATACACAGGAGCAGGTGAACTGAGGACAGCCACAGTACCAAGTACCCTGCGGGGTCTCTACGGTCACTTACCTCTGAACTTCAGGGGAGACTGGTGCAGCAGGAGTATGCCCAAGATCCTCCGAGCCCGATGAGACCCCCTTCGCTTCCTGGAAGATTCAGTTCCGGAGCTTCTGGACGGCATATTCCTAAGCCTAAAGCTGAGGTATTCCAGCCGTAATACACCACTTTTACTGAGAATAGTCTAGCACAATTGCTGCTATATCACAGTTGGTGTCTACTAATGTGCCTTTCTAGGGGATGCCTGTATCAACCGCTTGCTGTATGCCTTTAAATGTTGCCAGCTCTGTCTCTGTATTTCATAGCCAGCTTACTACAATATTGTGGCTTTTTAAAACCTGCTGGGACGCCCGCACATGCGCAGAAGCGCTGCGGCGCGCACAGAGCGTCATCCCCCAGGCTCCGCCCCCTTTCCCGGCTCACCTCTATATATAGAGGCGCGTGCACGCGCACGCGCGCGGCCACGTGCGCCCTCGGCGCTAATTTCAAACATGGAAACCAGGGACAGGAGCCAGGGCCCCTCTTTGCTGCAGGCCGGGGGATGGACGAGCACTGCAACATGGCAGAGGAAGCAGTTTCCTATAGGAGAACTCACCAACTGCCTGGACTTTGCTCTCTGAGAAGAAACTAGTCCACATGACAAGAAAACATTCCACAGCGGCCTCTAGTGGACAAACACAGGTACCGCAGTCTAATATACTAAATATATATAAAAAAACATTTTTTTTTTTTTTTTTCTTGACCACCATTAAAAATTATTACATTTTTTTAGTAGTTACAGGCATGCACAGAATCTTGCGGGAATACCATTAGGTAACAGACAGAAAGACAAATTAGGCTTGGGGGTCCCCCAATAGAACCAAGTTCCTGGGGGCCCCCACTTACCTGTTCCTCGCCGCAGGACTTTGTTTGGTCCACAAAAGCCCAAACTTCACCTATCACGGCAGGCATTGTAATCAAACCTTCAGGGACCGGGTTCCCAAGGATTCCACTCCCCTGGACCTGTATAGCACCCTGCACAGAAAACATCTTGGTCGTGGGTATGACCAGAGCTCTGGATCCCAGGGTCCAGCTCTCCTAAGAGAAGCATTACAGGCAGAACCTTGCTCTTCTCTTTGCAAGGCCCGGGTACCGACCGTTTAGCTATGAAGCTTTTTTGGTCGGATCCGGAATAGCTTACTGAGGCCCAAAAGAACCTGTACGCAAGCTCAGTGAAAAACACATGTTTCTTCTTGGCCAACACCTTAGACACTGGCAAAAAACTGAGGTGCTCCCGGATGGGAGGGGCTTATATAGGGGAGGGTACTTCCGGTTTTGGAAGTTGCCAGTGCCAGCACCTGACGGTAACTATATAACCCATTAGTAATGACTATGTCGCTCTGTGTCCCGTGATGTACGAGAAAGAAAACACCTTTTAAAAGCGCCCCGTCCTGGCGTGTTTTCTCCCAGGAACGAACGCATACATAGGTCGCGCTCACATATGTAAACAGCGTTCAAACCACACGTGTGAGGTATTGTTGCAAATGTTTGAGCGAGAGCAATAATTCTAGCACTAGACCTCCTCTGTAATTCTAAACAGGAAACCTGAAAACAAAATGTGAAGGGTCGTCTATGGGGATTTTAGAGTACCTAAGTTTGGTGCCATTCCACGAGTGTGCGCAATTTTAAAGCGTGACATGTTAGGTATCTATTTACTCGGCGTATCATCATCTTTTATATCATCCAAAAAAAAAATGGGCTTTTTTTTTTTTTTTACCTCCCTGGCGGTATGATTATTTCAGATTTTAGGTGCTGAAAGCGGTACCATTATTTTGCATGGAAATTTGGCGTTTCATATTGTAGGTCTGTAATTCTTAGGAATAACTCACTTAAATCTGTCCAAACAAGAGTCTAGTAGACATCCCGGGTATGATAAAGTTTGAAACACAAAATCATAAAATTATAATATAATCAATACCTATAAATAATTATAACAAATAATAATATAATAATAAAAATTATTCAATAATGTAATCAAATCAAAAACACTGAAATTTGCTCAGTTGCAGAATTGTCGCTGTCATTAGATTTAGTGTTTGATGACAAATTTCCCCACAAATCACTATCGCTCAATTCTGCGAGTGATTCTAATTTATTATCGCTGTTTTCTAGCTGGTCTAAAACCACTTGACATAAAGGGACACTTTTTGGTTGCTATGGACAATCTCCGGTTTCCAGGCTGAAAGAACCGTTTTTATAATATAAAACTGCATGCAGGACACTGGACAGACCACTAGGGACAAAGGGGATGTGTAATTATTTGATACAGTACTGTAATCTGTAAGATTACAGTGTACTGTATGTATACTGTGTTTTTGCTTTTTTTAATTTGGCGCCGATCTCCGCCCTGTGCGTCGCAACGTTGCAGGGAATGGAGCTCGGCGGCACTCGGGCACTGTGTGTGAATCGAGCAAGGAGACAGCTCACACACACTGCGGGGAGACATTGCAGGATCCAGGGGACAAGGCAAGTAACTTTCCCTGTATCCTGCAATGCAGCCCGAGTCTGGCTTGGGGTTACCGCTAACGGTACTGAAATTCCACCCAGAGCCAGACTCGGGAATACCGCTAGGCAGGTTAATGCATGAAACTTTTTTTCCCCCAAAAAAATGAGTTTCAAAAATTGTTGCGCGAATACCAGGAGAGATAAAAAGTTGCAACGACTGCCATTTTATTCTCTAGGGCAATGGTTCTCAACTCCTGTCCTCAGGACCCACTAACAGGCCAGGTTTGCAAGATAACTGAAATACATCACAGGTGATATCATTTGCTGCTCAGTGATTGCAGTATTCTAGTCTGCATCTCCCCAAAGTAATACTTAAAATCCGGCCTGTTAGTGGGTCCTGAGGACTGGAGTTGAGAACCACTGCTCTAGGGTCTCTGCTATAAAAAAAGAACAAACATATATAATGTTTGGGGGTTCTGAGTAATTTTGTAGCAAAAGAATTATGATTTTTACATGTAGGAGAAGAGTGTTATGCCGCGTACACACGATCATTTTTCACGTCGTGAAAAATGACATTTTTTGTTTTCAACAAGAAAAACGACCGTGTGTGGTCTTTTTGTCATTTTTCACGATGTGAAAAACGGCATTAAAAACGACGAAAAAAATTAGAAGATGTTCTAATTTTTCTCGTCGTTTTTCCTGACATTTCTTCCGCGGCAGTGTTTCCCATAGGGAAACACTGCCGTGGAGCCCATAGAAGATCGTTTTTCTCGTCATTTTAAAAAATGACGAGAAAAATGACCATGTGTGGGGAACAAGCTGTTCCCTCGTTTAAAATGTCATTATTCACGGCGGTTTTTTACCGCCGTGAATAATGATCGTGTGTACGCGGCATTAGAATTGGCCTGGGCGGCAAGTGGTTAAAGTGGATGTAAAGCCACTCTCATCCTTTCTAAACTACTGCCATAGTGCTGATCTATAAGGATATAGAGGCCTCCTGCATGTATCCTTATGTGTCAAATGTCTCCCCTCTGTCTGTTATAAGAACTGAAAAACTGCAGATTCTGTGGGTTGGTCTATTGTCTGGAGCTCGGTGGGTGGAGTTGTGATGTCAGTACACCAGAGCTTGACAAATTTGCTTGGAATCTAGGAGCCAGATAAAAAAGTTAGGAGCCAGGTTTTTTTTTTTTTTAACGGCCGATGCGCACATAAGCAAACACATACGTGAGTAGGGCCCGCATATGAAAGCGGTGTTTAAAAACACACATGTGAGGTATCGCCGCGATTGGTAGAGCGAGAGCAATAATTCTAGCCCTAGACCTCCTCTGTAACTCAAAACATGCAACCTGTAGTATTTTTTAAATGTCGCCTATGGAGATTTTAAAAGGGTAAAAGTTTGTCGCCATTCCACAAGCGGAGGCAATTTTAAAGCGTGACATGCTGGGTATCAAATTTACTCTGTGTAACATTATCTTTCACAATATAAAAAAAAAAAATTCGGCTAACTTTACTGTTGTCTTATTTTTTAATTAAAAAAAGTGTAATTTTTTCCTCAAAAAAGTGCGCTTGTAAAACCGCTGCGCAAATACAGTGTGACAGAACGTATTGCAACGACCGCCATTTTATTCTCTAGGGTGTTAGACTAAAAAATATATATATATAATGTTTGGGGGTTAACTTCTAAGTAAAGGGAAGGAGATGGGCGGGCAGTGAAACAGGCAAGCATTGCTGGTTGTCTTGTCATACCAACGGCCACCACAAGAGGGCGCCAGATTACAGAATGAAGCATAGGCCTGCAGAAGGCCTCAATTACCGTCCGGCGCAGCCCGACGCTATTGCGGGGGGGCACGGAGACACAGGAAACCTCAGCTGTGCTGCCCCAGGTCGCTAATTCTAGTCGCATTTGCGACCTGGTGCCCGGGGATTGTCGAACCCTGCAGTAGACTCCCCGCCCTCGTCTACACTCCCCTTGTCAACATGCATTTTCTCCTGTGTATTCCTTCTGCTATGATCACTAACATCCAGTCAAAATCCAGAAAAGTAACCACATGACTTCAGAAAAGGAGTGGGGGTAGGAATTAAAAAATAATGCTAGTGCACGAGATATGTAAATAACCTGTCACTCAAAGCAACGGGGGGAAACGGACAAAGGTTTTTCTCTGTCCGTTTTATCTCACTGAATAAAAGAGGATTGCTCAGAGCTGGATTAACTCTTTGTGGCAAGACCTGGCACAAATGATAGGAAATATTATACTCTACATTGTGACAGCAAAAAAATAAAAATAAAATTCGGGTTTACATCCACTTTAAGCTTCGACAATAAAACCTGGAAGCGGATTGCTTTCCATGCAGAGCTGCACCAGATTTTGCACTCTCCAAATTTAGTCAATCTTGCCATCAGTGTATTAGAGGGGGATACTTCCATTTTAGGCAGCATTATTAAAAAAATTATAAAATCAAGGATTAGTTCAGCAATGACAGACCAATGTTTGGAGATACCGATAAGTTACACCACTTGTTTCTCATACTGCTCATACACATACAGGTGTTCTGGGGGTGAGGTACTATTGCTGAGCTTCCAGGTCTGTTGACGTGTCAGTGTTATTATGAGGGATTCCTAGTCTCCTGCTGAAATCTTATTCTATATTATAGAGAGAGTGCCGCAGGGAGTGGGGACAGACTAAGGTGGGCAGGAACAGAACTTTACTAAATAATGGCTCCAGCAGACTAGAAGTGAATAGCAATTTTAACTGGAATAACCCTTTCAATACATTTTTATTAAAATGGCACAGCGGTCGGAGAGGTTACCGAATACATAAATAAGCCTTAGGTCATTTGTCTCCAGGAAAACCAAAACAATGTGTTATCACTGATCTCATTCTAAAAATCCTTGCTGCTGATCTGTGCCTTGAAAAAGGTATTCATACCCCTTGAAATTTTCCACAATTTGTCATGTTACAACCAAAAACGTAAATTTATTTTATTGGGATTTTATATGATAGACCAACACAAAGTGGCAGGAAAACGATAAATGGTTTTCCAAATTTTTTATAAATAAATATCTGAAAAGTGTGGCGTTCATTTGTATTCGGCCCCCTTTACGCTGATACCCCTAACTAAAATCTAGTGGAACCAATTGCCTTCAGAAGTCACCTAATTAGTAAATAGAGTCCACCTGTGTGTAATTTAATCTCAGAATAAATACAGCTGTCCTGTGAAGTCCTCAGAGGTTTATTAGAGAACCTTTGTGAACAAACAGCATCATGAAGGCCAAGGAACACACCAGACAGGTCAGGGATAAAGTTGTGAAGAAGTTTAAAGCAGGGTTAGGTTATAAAAAAAAACATCCCAAGCTTTGAACATCTCACGGAGCACTATTCAATCCATCATTCGAAAATGGAAAGAGTATGGCAGAACTGCAAACCTACCAAGACATGGCTGTCCACTGTCCAACCAGAGCTACAATGGAATGGTTTAGATCAAAGCATATTCATGTGTTAGAATGGCCCAGTCAAAGTACAGACCTAAATCCAATTGAGAATCTGTGGCAAGACTTGAAAATTGTTGTTCACAGATGTTCTCCATCCAATCTGACAGAGCTTGAGTTTTTTTGCAAAGAAGAATGGGCAAAAATTTCACTCTCTAGATGTGCAAAGCTGGTAGAGACATCCCCAAAAAGACTTGCAGCTGTAATTGCAGTTGAAAGGTGGAGTATTGACTCAGGGGGGCTGAATACAAATGTACCCCACACTTTTCACAGATTTGTAAAAAATTTGAAAAAAACATTTATCATTTTCCTTCCACTTCACATTTAGGTGCCACTTTGTGTTGGTCTATCACATAAAATCCTAATAAAGTACATTTACGTTTTTTTGGTTGTAACATGACAAAATGTGGAAAATTGTAAGGGGTATGAATACTTTTTCAAGGCACTGTAGCCCGAGTTAGTGCCGGTTCAGATCTACAAGGATTCAAAGTCACGCAACCTTGAAAGCCAACATCCAGCGTGACTTGCAACTTGCTTGTGGCTTCATTAACAGAAGTCAATCCAAAGTAGTGCAGAAACCTTTTTCTAAGTCGCTTTGATTAGAACGGTTCCATTGCACTTAATGGGGTTCAACTTTGTCATGCCACTTTGAACTCCCAAGTCGCGGCATTGTGAATCGAGCCTTAGCAACTTGGAAGAAGTATGTGACAAGTGAAATCAGAACTCCTGATCTACCAAATTGTTCAGCATTACAACTACTAATGCCCACCGGGGATCACAGATTCCATTTTTTTCTCACTAGAGGTCTCCTTCAATAGATCTACCTCAGAGAAGCCAATTGTGAGATTTCTCTGCCGTGGTTTTCATCTCCACCACGCCTAACAAAGTCAGAATGATGGTATTAGTTTGCTGCAGCTAAACTCCACGAGCAGTTGGACACAACTGAGAATTCTGGTGGCAGCTCACAACTGCAGCTCCTAAACGATATTAAAGTGGTTGTAAACCCGATCTAAAAAAAGAAAAAAAACCCTGCAAGACAAAGGCATAATGAGCTAGTATGCATAGCATACTAGCTCATTATGACTTACCTGAGATCGAAGCCCCCACAGCTGTCCCCATCCCCCCATCCCTCTGGCGGCAACATCTCTCCCGGGAAATACTTCCGGGTATCGCGGCTCCTGCGCTGTGATTGGCTGGAGCCGCGATGACGTCACTCCCGCGTATGCGCGCGGGAGCCGCTGGTAACGGCACATGGACTGAAGCAACGGCACATATGTGCCGTTGCTTCAGTTTACCCCAGTGCGCATGTGCCAATATCGGCACATGCAGGGGACAGGGGATATCTCCTAAACCGGGCAGGTTTAGGAGATATCCCGGGTAGCTACAGGTAAGCCTTTAAGCAAGCAGGACATTCAACTGACCAATAGCAACACAGAAAATAAATAAAATCTTTTGGTGTACACTGTTGCTTTTTCCATTCAGGGCAAAGTGCCAGTGTTTGCACACAGCCCACCACTCCAGGCATGAATATTTTTTTAACAAGAGACCAGGCATGAATTTTTAAGTTACAAAGTGGGACTTTAGAGTATGGGGGAGAATATGATCTGCCCTATGTGACAGTGCTCAGGCCTGATTGGCCAGTCACCAGGCCCCAACCCTGTCATGTGGGGGGTTTATTTTCCGGTCTAAGCTTCAAGACCAGTGAAATGATGCTGAGGGAAACCACCATGACTGGGTAAGTATACATGCCTGGGGTGCTGAATGGGGAAAGTGATGGGGTCTCTTAGCACAGACACACGCCGCATCCTACCTTAAAGCAGTAGTAAACTTGTAGGAAAAAATAAAATGAAAATGTTCCACCTGCAAGATAATATAATGTCCTAGTATGCATCGCAAACTAGCACGTTATGAAGGACTTTCCTTGAAGCAAAGCCCTCCAGCGGTGCGCTGTCACCGCTGACAGGGCTTCCATCTTCACTCGGTCTTCCTTCCATCGTTCGCAGGCTCAGGCCGTTTGAATGGCCGAGCCTCGATGACGTCACTCCCGTTACGGCTGCAGCACAAAGCTCTGAAGGAACGGCATGAGTATGCCGTTCCTTCAGAGTGCATGCGTCGTGACATCCCAGGCTGTCAGGCAAGCAAATATCTCCTAAATGGTGCACATGTAGGAGACATTAATAAGGTAAGCGTTTTTATAAGCTTACCTGTAGGTAAATATCACAAAGCGGAGTTTACTACCCAGTGCAATAGCCCAATCCATTTTGTAGTCATTCTGGTGATCTGGGAAGCTACAGCACACATTTATTAGATACATTTAGATCAGGAGTCTCAAACTAGCGGCCATCAAGCTGTTATTAAACTACAAGTCCCATCAAGCCTCTGCCTGTGGGAGTCATGCTTGTAACTGTCAGCATTGCAATGCCTCATGGGACTTGTAGTTGCGCAACAGCTGGAGGGGCGCCAGTTTGAGACCCCCTGATTTAGACATTAAAGCACTCACGTCAGTTCCACTGCCTTCTTTGCTGGGAGATGAACCTTTTGGCTCGGTGGGAGAATGGCTTGGCTGTACCACATCTGGTAGATTGGTGTACCCATTGCTGTCTGCGTGGAGAAGATTCCTTTCTTCTTCCGGCGTCTAAAAAACAAACAAACACAAAGCAGCCAATTAAAATGATGAGAAATGATGGGGGATACAGGACATTCTGGGAAGACTTAAGGTGTCTTAGATCTTACAGTACACCGGTCGTGACAGACTATAGATGATGCTATTGGTGGCCAGGCCTTCTGAAATTGTTGGTGCATGCAGTCACTGACCTGGAATATGAATACGAAGTTCTGACTTTCTTCATTTGCTGCATACTTGATTTGGGTCTGGATAAAGGGTATTTATGTTTGACGCAGCCAGGCAACTAGTATCTTCAGAAGAAGCAACGGCAGCCTCCAGTCTGCCATGTATTTGAAAAAACTTTACTATGCGTATGTATGATGGTATAATGTGTACAAAATGTGTTCCCTTATATCTGGAGACACTACTCCTTAGGGCTGGGGAAAAAATCGATTCGATTTAAAAATCGAGTTGGTAGGTCAAATCTATTCATATTTTCAAAAAAACAAAAAAACGTTTTTTTTCGATTTCTTTTTCCCCAGGACGGCGCTAAAAATCCTCCTATTACCGGATGAAGACCCTCAAAAACGACCCTCCTGTCTTGAAAGCCTCTCCGGGGTGTGCAGGGGAGAAGTCAGTCAGCCGCGATCCCGGGAAAGGGCCGCAAGGCCGGCCATCGCGGACTAGGCCGAAGCTGCGCCTAAAAAATCCGCGACCTCGCCTAAAAACTCCTGCCCACAGTTCCTCAGGACCGGCGCGGTGTCCATTGAAAAAAAAATAATAATCGATTCAAATCGTAAATCGAGTTCTTTATAAAAATAAATTTAAAAAAAATTCAGATTTTTTTAGGGGAATTTTTTTTTTTTTTAAATCGCCCAGCTCTACTACTCCTCAGTGCCTCTTGTTTGTTGTGTAGAAAACACAAGGGTTAATGCTTCGGGAATATGACTGATGGAGTTTGTCAATGATTGAATCTGACAGATGTGGTTTTTTTTTATAAACTACTGCGTTTCCCTGAAAATAAGCCCGGGTCTTGCATTCATTTTGGCAACAAAAGACACAGTAGGGCTTATTTTCGGGGTAGGTCTTACCATGTAATGTGCTGTCTTCTCTCCACCACTCTCTCCCTGCCTGACAGGAATCCCCAGTGTGAACCGAGTTAAAATGCCTGTAAAATCCTATACTCCACTCTATTACAATAGTAAATAATGTGCAATGTGTGCGTTTCTGTAAAATAATTGTGTCAAATACCTTCGTTATAGCGCCGCTCTGCGCTTCTGTGACCCTACCGGAGCGCTCTTCCCCGCAATTACAGAAACACACACAATGTACATTGCATGCTACTGTAAGAGTGATTTATAGGATTTTACACGCATTTTAAACTAGGGCTTATTTTCAGGGTAGGGCTTACATTGCAGCCCTCCTGAAAAATAAATGCTAGGTCTTATTTTCGGGGATACACAGTAGCTATATAAGCATGTTAAGCTGGGACAGTAGATGTGTCACAGTGTGCTGTAAATTTACTTCCCGCTTTTGTTTGAAAATGACAATAAAATGATTCAACATAAATGTAAAAGCATGTGCAAAAAAACAGGACCGCTCACCCTCTGGACAATCATGGTTCCATCACCGTATGAACTGTCTGACGTACTGCCCACCAGTTCCTCCACATCATGGACCACCATGGTACTCACGCTATCCGTGTCTGCATCTCGCCCGTTCCGGCTGCAACACAAGAAAAGTATAAACAATCACTAGTGCCAGTGCTGTATCCCTCCTGGTCCAAAACGATGGATGCCCCAGCTGACACACAATGCAGGCATGTTGGCGGTATCCCCCCTGGTCCAAATGATGGATGCCCCAGCAGACACTCAGGGCAGACATGTTGGCAAATGCAGTGTGCTTTTGGGTGCATGCAAAGCTTCTGAGGCTCCTCTGAGCTCCTTAACAGGTGCATCTGACCTGCAGTAAATAGAGGAGACAATCCACACATCTGGAAACAGGAAATCAGAAGGTTTGTTGTATATTAAGCAACATAGATCAGCAGGTATTTGGACCATCTCCTCCTTTTGGCAAAGCTGAGGCTTAGCAACGTATCATGGCGTGGATAGAGGCCAGGGTTCCCAAGCAGTAACAGTAGAGTATACACTTTGCATTAGTTTGTGTTGCCCGCCTCCTAAGCTGCACCAAGCTGCTGTTGTATTCTTATTGATTTGTATGTGAGAAAAGCTGTTCCACAAGGAACAAAAGCCCTATGTGTGGCGCCATTGTGCCAATTGCTCTCAACACAAATGCAACTTGATATTGTGTTCGAACCCCCTCACACCTGTCTGTTGTGGTGTGTTGCTATACAGTAAAACTAAACCCTCAAGAAAATGCTTGCCTTCACTTTCCAGTGATGTAACGGTTACATCCCTTGTCAGAAGCCGTCATCTTCTCCCTGGCTACTTCCGGGTGCTGGGTTTTCTACCTCTTGATTGGTCGGTGGGGGAATTACATCACCCTGTGCATGGGAGTCAGTCATTCTGGCACACCCAGAGGGTGCTAGGAACGCACGCTGAGCCACAAGTGCGCAGCTCAGTGTACATTTAATAGAAGACTGCAAACCAGCAGGTGGATGTTTGTCATTGCATAAAAGAGACATAGAGCTGCCTGCTCGCAGTTTTTACACTTTTTAAGTTCAGTTTAAATGTAGCTTTATGCTACTGAAATGGGCAGACAGGCAGGATTTTTAATGCAGAAGATACATGCTTTGTCTTTTATGCATTAAAGCTACTTACCTGCCTGACTGTCCCCATACAGCACGTGAGCAGCTCACTGCACAAATTTGGCAATGGCAAATCTGACACCGTGGCCCGGCCAATGACAGCAGCCAGCGATGGAGACCTGGAAGCGAGCTACCTAAAGATGTCGGCAATCGGCGGCGAGTTTCAGCATGCTGAATAGCTGGATTGAAGGCGAGTATAGTTCTGCTTTAAGGCAGCCTATTTTAATTCATTCTAATTCACCAGAACAGACAAAAATATAAAATCATACATGTTCCATTGTTTTTCCCCAACACAGCACACCACAATGCACAGTACTGGATTACCATGTTTTGCAGCACATGTGCATTAGAGTTGTGTCGGGTTGCTACTGACAATGAATGCCCCTGCAATGAGCAATGTGTATTATGGTAATGTTGAACAAATGATTTATGCAAACAGATATCCTACAGAAAGGGAAAGATGCTCTCCAAAACTGAAAGGTGAAATTTGACTGTGGTTGCAAACGCTCTGCTTTGTGCATTATATTGTGGGGTACATATTTGGGTCTGCTCTAATTCCATAAAATGTGTGCTGGAAAAATTTCAGGAAGTTTATTTTTTTCAAATGTTTTCCCCATTTTTTCCTAACTTTCCTTCCCACCGGAAGTGAAATTAGATGCATCTGCATCCCCCCCCCCCCCCCCCCCCAAAAAGGTATAAAAAGTCAGGATGGTCTACTAAACAAAAAGGTAAAGGGTCCAAAACGTATAAATCACCTATAAACGAAAAAAAAAAAAAAAAAATCTAGGACTGCGGTTAAAAAAAAAAAAGGCTTTGTAACCAAAGTGTGTGGAGTGTATGCTCTATAGACAAAAAGTTGTGTTTTTATTAGCTTTTGGAAAGAGTAGGGAAGGATTAGAACTCATGTTGTGTTACACTATGTGATTATTCTTGCTCTGTGTCTTTAAGATCTGTCCCCTTCTTTCTAGCTGAACTCTCTCTCTCACCGTAGTTCTTTATATTTCTCCTCCACTTCCTGATTCTGGTCATTACTCCTGTATATCTTCCATGCTAAACATCTTACATGTGGCTTACAACTGCAACGTTTTTCTACCTATGAATATCCATCATTAAACGGAACATTCGAAAGGATTCATCGTCTGTCGTCCTAACTGTGAGTTTATTCATTGAGTTAAACTGCCTGTATCGATGCAAGGGATGAATATCAAACCAGCTTGAGTAAGGCCTACTTAAACCTGGAGATGAACTTTATCGCTTTGTAGTTGAGACAGAACAGTAGAAAAACTGAGTTTCACAGGCTAATTACAAGATTTCTGCATGTCAGTACTGAAACAGACAAGATTTACTGCCCTCATAGCAAGACAGAAGGGACAGAGCAGCACATGGCAGCCTTATAGCCTGAGACAATCTGCACAGTGTCATATTTCAGCACACAGATCCTGCCTGCTTTCACAGTCAGTCTGCTATCATGAGTGACCAAGCTTCTGCATATGAACTCACATCTACCTCCCCACAAGTTCCTGAAGAAACTGAGTTACCCAAACGCTCAGTTAAACCCACTTGGAAAGTAATGGAGAATTATGAAGCTTCAAGGACTGAATTGTCAAATAGCTTGGAATTAGTCTGGGAGAAAATCCTTGCTGAAGCCAATACAGTGTCTGTTGAACGTGAACTACTGACACTAGAGGGCGCCATTAAACAACTTTCTGCCTCATATGAGCTTTATCAAATTACCAGCATCAAATTCACTAATGTCTTACAAAACATGAAGTCAGAAAGTGCGATGATGCAATTGAAGCGCGTCAATGCTCTCAATATTGAAAGAGACAGTTTTATCCAGCAAACCAGATTAAAGGCAGAAGCAAAAATAATAGGATTTTTATAACAGCTTACCTGTAAAATCCTTTTCTTGGAGTACATCACGGGACACAGAGCGACATAGTCATTACTAATGGGTTATATAGTTACCGTCAGGTGCTGGCACTGGCAACTTCCAAAACCGGAAGTACCCTCCCCTATATAAGCCCCTCCCATCCGGGAGCACCTCAGTTTTGTAGCAAAGCAATAAGTGTCCCCAAAAGAGGGGTGGGAGCTCTGTGTCCCGTGATGTACTCCAAGAAAAGGATTTTACAGGTAAGCTGTTATAAAAATCCTATTTTCTTTTTCGTACATCACGGGACACAGAGCGACATAGTCATTACTAATGGGATGTCCTAAAGCAATGCCAAATGAGGGGGGGGGATACAGCATATATAAGCTGAGCGCTATCAGACATGAGGATCTTTTGCGGCCTGCAACACACTGCGCCCAAAGGCGACATCCTCCTGATTTCTAACGTCCACCTGGTAGAACCTAGTAAACGTGTGAACTGAAGACCACGTTGCGGCCTTACAGATTTGAGCCAGGGAGGCCTGGTGATGCACTGCCCATGAAGTTCCAACTGCTCTCGTGGAGTGCGCTCTAACTTTGAACGGAGGCGGTCTCCTTCTCAAGCCATAAGCTTGCATAATGACCTGTCGAATCCACTTGGCTAAAGTAGATTTTGACGCTGCCTGACCCTTTCTGGGGCCTTCCGGCAGAATAAACAAAGTATCCGTTCTGCGAATCTGAGCAGTGGCTTTTAGATAAGCTTTAACTGCTCTTACTACATCCAAAGAATGCAATAACTTTTCCTCTACCGAAGTAGGTTTGGGGAAAAAAGAAGGAAGAACCACATCTTGGTTCAAATGAAACCTCGATACCACCTTAGGAAGAAAGCCTGGATGAGGACGTAACACTACTCTGTCCTTATGGATAACCAGATATGGCTCCTTACAGGACATAGCTGCTAATTCCGATACTCTTTTAGCCGAACAAATGGCTACTAGAAAAATCAATTTCCTGGTGAGAAGCACCAAGGAAATATGCTGTAATGGTTCAAATGGTTGTTTCTGTAGAACCGACAGAACCAAGTTTAGATCCCATGGACATATGGGAATATTAACCGGAGGACTAATACGCATCACTCCTTGTATAAAGGCTTTGACTAGTGAATGCGAAGCCAAAGGCCTTTGAAAAAATATTGACAAGGCCGAAATCTGACCCTTGATAGTACTCAAGGCAAGCTTCCTATCTACAGCCCACTGTAGGAAGTCCAGAATCCTACCTATTACGTACTTATGTGGATGCCATTTCTTGGCCTCACACCACGCGATGTACGCCTTCCAGATTCTATAGTAGATCTGCCTGGATACCGGCTTCCTGGCATTGATCATGGTAGATACCACAGCATTAGAGAGCCCTCTCTTTTTTAGAATGTGGGCTTCAATAGCCAGGCCGTCAAACCTAGGGCTGGTAAGGAAGGGTGGCATATCGGTCCTTGCGAAAGCCGGACGACGTGGGAGAGTCCAAGGACTCCCCACTGAAATTTTACAATCTCCGCGTACCACGTTCTTCGGGGCCACGCTGGAGCCACCGGAATCACTGGTTTCTTTTCTACCCTGATTCTGCGGAGTAATCGAGGTAACCATTGGCGGTGTGAATGCATATATCAGCTTGAACTGATCCTAAGGGAACACTAGGGCATCCGAGCCGCAAGCTAGGGGATCCCTTGTCCGAGAGACAACCCTGTCCCCCTTTGCGTTGAATCTGGATGCTAGAAGATCTACATCCGATGTTCCCCACCGCTGACATATTGTCCAGAAAACCTCGGGGTGAAGGGACCCTTCCTCTGGGCCTAATTGCTGGCGACTTAGAAAGTCCGCCTTCCAATTCTCCACTCCTGGAATGAATACCGCAGATATGGCTGGGACATATTTTTCTACCCATTTCAGGATGTAATTTACTTCCCTCTGGGCTGCACGACTCCTGGTGCCCCCCTGATGATTGATATATGCCACTGCTGTGGCATTGTCTGATTGCATTCTGACAGGGGACCCTTGGAGTTTGGATGTCCATGCTACTAGGGCATACCGGGCTGCCCGTATCTCTAAGAGATTGATGGGCAGGGCCTTTTCTGCATCCGACCATCTGCCCTGGAGAGACTATTGCTCCAGTACTGCTCCCCAGCCTATAAGGCTGGCATCTGTAGTGACCACCTTCCAAGAAATCGGACTGAAGGATTTCCTTTTTTCCAGATTCTGGGGAACCAACCACCAACGGAGGCTCTTGCGAACGGAAGGGGACAAGGACATTGTAAGTCTAGGGCCTGAACTTTTTTGTTCCAGGCTGACAGTATGGCCCCTTGCAAATTCCTTGAATGGAATTGACCGTAGGGTACTGCTTCGAATGATGCCACCATTTTTCCCAGCAGCCTCATATACAGGCGTATGGACGGCTGTCTTTTTTGTACCCACTAAGTGGATCAAATCTTTCAAAGACAACACCTTTCCTCGAGGCAAGAATATTTTTCTCTGGCCTGAATCCAACCTTAGCCCCAAGTATTCCAGACTTTTGACTGGTTTTTAGGGCTGACTTGTCTCGGTTGATAATCCAACCGTGAGATTCCAGATACTTGATCGTCTTGTGAACGACCACGTCTAGTTTTTTCACTGAGTGGTCTATCAGCAACAAGTCATCCAGATATGCCATTATCATTACACCTTGTGTTCTTAGATTGGCCAATAAAGGGCCAGAATTTTTGTGAACACTCTTGGTGCTGTGGCCAAACCGAAGGGTAAGGCTCTGAACTGAAAATGGCGCCCTTCTACTGCAAAGCGTAGAAATTTTTGGTGGACTGGAAAGATGGGAATGTGCAAATAAGCATTTTTGATGTCGATCGTGGCTAACCAATCCTCCCCTTGTAGGGCAGTGGCCACCGATCGGATCGACTCCATCGGAAAGTCCTGATATACAGGAATTTGTATAGCCCTTTTTAGAATTAATATGGGCCTCCCGTCCGCGTTTGCTTCGGGACTGTAAAGAGGTTTGAGTAAAACCCGAACCCTCATTCTTCCAGGGGAACCTCCATAATTACTCCTTGGAGCAATAGTTGTTCTAGTGCCAACAGGAGGGACTCTCTCTTCCGGGGATCCCTTGGCACGTTTGACCTCAAAATGGGAAGGAGGAGAGTCTTTTAACTCCAAACTGTATCCCAAACCTACTGCGGAGAGCACCTATCTGTCTTGATCGTGTCCCGCCAGGTCTCTTTGCGAACAACTGGAGTCCTCCCCCCACCCGACTGAGTGGGGGCTTCAATGAATTTAACTTTGGGGGAGGTTTTGCACCTCCCCTGACCCAGGGTTTCTCATTACCCTGCTACTGTCCCTGTTTTTTACCCCCGGGATTTGACCGAGGAGGCCGTCGGAACTGTTACACAGCCGATGCCCCAGGGACTGGAGAAGCAGGCCTCTTAAAGAGGGACCTCTAACTCTGCTTTTAACCGGCAAGAGCGTATTTTTACCGCTGGAAATTTTCTGGATATATTTGTCCAGGTTTTCCCTGAATAAGCGTTCACCATGAAATGGGACGCTAACCAGCCATTCTTTACAGGGAGCTTCAGCAGACCAGTTTCTGAGCCATAGGAGCCTACGCATATGTACTATAGACAGCGTAAGGCGGGAGGCCTGATGGACTGAATCCTCTATGGCGTCAACCGCAAAGCCTAAGGCTCTAGGTAGATCAGCTAGGGCAAAGCCTGCCGATCTGTCAAGTCCCTCAAGACCTGTTTCAACTGATCCTTCACTGCTTAGCAGACCCCAATAGCTGCTACTGCTGGTTGTATCACCAAGCAGATTTTCATAAGGACTCCAATCTTTTATCTATTGGGTTCTTGAACATTTGGACATTATCCACTGGACATGTCAGTGATTTATACATACAAGAGATGGCTGCGTCCACTGTAGGGACCTTCCATTTTTTTTTTTTTTTTTGATGAACTTATCCTCCATGGGATAGACCACCGGAAATCTCTTGGGGGAATAAATATTTTCTCAGGACGTTCCCAATCCTGGTAAATGAGCCCTTTCAGTAAAGGGTGAAGTGGAAAAGAACAAACAGTCTGGGGGCTTCTAGCGACCCCAACGAGGATACAGTAGTGGTTGATGGTTCCGCAAGGTGCATTTTTAAATGCTGATCGGACCATGTTAGTCAGAGACTGAACCCATAATCTTTCAGCTTGAGATGCTGAGAAAAGGTTCCCCCACTGTTGATTCCTCTATAACAGAATCAACCTTATCCTGATCCCCTTCAGGCAGGTCGATCCCTGTATGGGACTGTTGCTCTGCTAACAGGCACTCTGAAGGAGGAGACGGAGATCGGGCGTGCTTTCCCTGACAGGGAGGCAGCGATAAATTTTGACAATCTCTCTCTAATCCTCCCAGAGCTGAGGAAAAAACCTCCTCTGTTACATACACAGGAGCAGGTGACTGAGGACAGCCACAGTACCAAGTACCCCTGCGGGGTCTCTACGGTCACTTACCTCTGAACTTCAGGGGAGACTGGTGCAGCAGGAGTATGCCCAAGATCCTCAGAGCCCGATGAGACCCCCTTCGCTTCCTGGAAGATTCAGTTCCGGAGCTACTGGACGGCATATTCCTAAGCCTAAAGCTGAGGTATTCCAGCCGTAATACACCACTTTTACTGAGAATAGTCTAGCACAATTGCTGCTATATCACAGTTGGTGTCTACTAATGTGCCTTTCTAGGGGATGCCTGTATCAACCGCTTGCTGTATGCCTTTAAATGTTGCCAGCTCTGTCTCTGTACTTCATAGCCAGCTTACTGCAATAATGTGGCTTTTTTTAAAAACCTGCTGGGACGCCCGCACATGCGCAGAAGCGCTGCGGCGCGCACAGAGCGTCATCCCCCAGGCCCCGCCCCTTTTTCCGGCCACCTCTATATATAGAGGCGCGTGCACGCGCACGCGCGCGGCCACGTGCGCCTCGGCGCTAATTTTCAAACATGGAAACCAGGGACAGGAGCCAGGGCCCCCTTTGCCGCAGGCCGGGGGATAGACGAACACTGCAACATGGCAGAGGAAACAGTTTCCTGTAGGAGAACTCACCAGCTGCCTGGACTTTGTTCTCTGAGAAGAAACTAGTCCATATGACAAGAAAAACATTCCACAGCGGCCTCTAGTGGACAAACACAGGTACCGCAGTTTAATATACTAAATATATATAAAAAAAAACATTCCCTTTTTTTTTTTTTTTTCTTGACCACCATTAAAAATTATTACATTTTTTTAGTAGTTACAGGCATGCACAGATATTAGCGGGAATACCGTTAGGTAACAGACAGAAAGACAAATTAGGCTTGGGGGTCCCCCAATAGAACCAAGTT
Source organism: Rana muscosa (assembly GCA_029206835.1). NCBI lineage: Eukaryota > Metazoa > Chordata > Amphibia > Anura > Ranidae > Rana > Rana muscosa. Next base: position 349,020,603 of record CM055118.1, on the reverse strand, counting down.
CCTGGGAGCCCCCACTTACCTGTTCCCCGCCGCAGGACTTTGTTTGGTCCACAAAAGCCCAAACTTCACCTATCACGGCAGGCATTGTAATCAAACCTTCAGGGACCGGGTTCCCAAGGATTCCACTCCCCTGGACCTGTATAGCACCCTGCACAGAAAACATCTTGGTCGTGGGTATGACCAGAGCTCTGGATCCCAGGGTCCAGCTCTCCTAAGAGAAGCATTACAGGCAGAACCTTGCTCTTCTCTGCAAGGCCCGGGTACCGACCGTTTAGCTATGAAGCTTTTTTGGTCGGATCCGGAATAGCTTACTGAGGCCCAAAAGAACCTGTACGCAAGCTCAGTGAAAAACACATGTTTCTTCTTGGCCAACACCTTAGACACTGGCAAAAAACTGAGGTGCTCCCGGATGGGAGGGGCTTATATAGGGGAGGGTACTTCCGGTTTTGGAAGTTGCCAGTGCCAGCACCTGACGGTAACTATATAACCCATTAGTAATGACTATGTCGCTCTGTGTCCCGTGATGTACGAAAAAGAAAAAGCTGTTACAGGACACTGCATCTCACAGATCTGTTTCCACCAGACGTTCTAAAAACTCGTCAAGATCCCATAGTTCAAGATACTCAACACTCAGTGAGCGACTTATTAATGCCCGCGCTGAAGTGGAAGCCAGCAAAGTGCAGGTGGCATATGCAGAAAAAAGAGCAGAGTTGGAAGCGCAGTCAGCACGTCAAAGAGCAGAGTCAGAAGCGCAGTCAGCACGTCAAAGAGCAGAGTTGGAAGCTCAGAGAGCAGAGTTGGAAGCGCAGTCAGCACGTCAAAGGGCAGAGTTGGAAGCGCAGTCAGCACGACAAAGAGCAACAATGAAAACCTTAAATGAACAGTGTAAACATGACGCAGCTATGGCAAAGCTAAGGGTCCTACAGCAAGCTATCAGTGCAGACGAAGGTGCAAGTGAGAAACACAGCATTAACCTAAACATAGCAGATATGGAAGACCCCCTCAAACGCACTAAAGACTATGTCCTAAGCCACTGCAGTGCACACTCCATTGTCTCCAATGCTCCCGACTACATAGAGACTCCTTCACAGCTTCAAGTTAAAGAGGTTCCAGCAACTTCCTGCACTCAAAATCACTCCACTGCATTTCCTACCTGCCTACCTTGCTTGAAGCTTGCGCTGATGCTCTGTGACGTATGAAGGCAGGCAAGTCATCAATCTCCAGTCATTGATACAGCCTTGAATCAACGTACCATTGGAACAACTGACTTCAATTCAAGCAACTCACCTGGATGCATCTGCTGCACCATATTTCCCTGTGTCCTTTAACAACAATGTCAAAGATAACGCAATCAGCACCATACAGCCAACAGCATCTCACATAAAGGCGGAGACAACTGAGACAGAAGAGTTTGTGAGGTACATGCTTCGCAGAGAGCTCACAAAGACTGGTCTTACAAGTTTTGATGACCAACCTGAGAACTACAGAAGTTGGAAATGTGCCTTCAGAACTACAATCAGCAATATTGGCATTACAGCTGATCAAGAATTGAATCTGCTGATCAAATGGCTTGGTCCTCTATCTGCTGCACGTGTTAAGCCATTAAGATCGGTTTTCATGGACAATCCTACTGCAGGCCTCACAGCTGCATGGGAGCGACTAGAGCAAAGTTATGGCAGTCCAGAAGCTATAGAAAATGCTTTGTTCATGCGTCTGGAAACTTTCCCAAAGATATCCGGTAAGGACAACAAGGAGTTCCAGAGACTGAGTGACCTTCTCCTTGAGCTTCAGCTAGCCAAGACAGACCCAAAAATACCTGGACTCAGTTACCTTGACACTCCAAGAGGGGTAAACCCAATTGTCTCCAAGCTCCCGTATGGTTTGCAAGAGAAATGGACTGCACTAGGGTCATCATACAAAAGAGAGAACAAGGTTTCCTTCCCTCCATTCTCTTTCTTCTGTGAATTCATCAGGAAAATTGCAGAGACCAAGAACGATCCAAGTTTTTCCTACGGTGAGTACAGCCTCTTCTCACCATTTCCTAAGAGTACCAGTCTTCAGGGCAACTATAGAAACCATAGAGGCCCAGTGTCCGTGAAAAAGACTGACATCCTTCCCACTCCTACCACAGTTCTGGCCACGAACAAACAGAGTAGGAAGATTGAAAACCCTAACAGAGAGTGTCCCATACACAAGAAGCCACACCCCCTCAATAAATGTATCGGCTTTAGGAAAAAGCCTCTGGAAGAGCGCAAGGAGCTTTTAAAGACATTTAGGGTATGTTTCAGGTGCTGTGCTTCTACAGAACATTTTGCAATGGACTGTAATGTGTCCAAGTGCATAGAGTGTGGCTCTGAAGAACATGTGCAAGCCCTCCATCCTCTTGAGCCCAGCTCTGCACAACCTGCCAACACTCCTCCCAGGTTAATGCATGGCGGGGAGAATACAGACCAAGTGCCTAATTCTACCATCATTTCTTCATCCTGCACTGAAGTTTGTGGAGAAGACCGCTGTGGTAAGTCCTGTGCTAAGATATGCTTGGTGAACATATACCACAAGGATCAACCAGAAAAGTCTCTAAAGGCATATGCTATCTTAGACGATCAGAGCAATCGATCACTTGCAAAATCGGAATTGTTCAATCTATTTGAAATAAAAGGCGAAGCTCATCCTTACACCTTGGGTACCTGTAGTGGAACTATAGAGGTTTCTGGAAGAAGGGCTCATGGACTCATGGTATCTTCTCTCAAAGGTAACTTGCAATTACCCTTACCTACACTTGTTGAGTGCAATCAGATACCTGCTAACAGGGAAGAAATCCCTACTCCAGCTGCTGCTTTCCATCACCCTCACCTCAAGGTAATAGCAAATGAGATACCGCCGCTTGACAAAGATGCTCAAATCCTTCTTCTGTTAGGAAGAGACATTCTAAGAGTTCACAAGGTACACAGACAAGTCAGTGGACCCCCAGATACCCCATTTGCCCAGCGCACGGATCTAGGGTGGGTCATCATAGGAAATGTCTGCATAGGCAAAATGAAAAGACCTACCAACATTTCGTCATTCAAGACAAATGTTCTGCCAAATGGCCGAAACACTTACTTTGAGCCATGCCCACATCACTACTGGGTGAAAGAGAAGATAGCCAGCCACGAATGGCAACATGGTATCTCAGGTGACACAAGCCCTTTCTCCTGCCATGATGGCGACTTCGGCTCTACAGTGTTTAATGCAACCAGTGAAGATGACATACTGGCTCCTTCAATGGAAGACAAAGAATTCATCAAGGTAATGGACAAGGAGTTCTTTCAAGATGACTCCAATAACTGGGTAGCACCCCTACCCTTTCGTCTCCCAAGAGAGAGATTGCCCAACAACTTACAGCAGGCCATCAGTAGATTCTCCTCCTTAAAGCGAAACTTAAGCAGGAAACCAGAGATGCAAAAGCACTTTGTGGACTTTATGCAAAATGTATTTGACAGAGATCATGCAGAGCCTGCTCCCCCACTAAAGGAGGGAGAAGAATGCTGGTACCTTCCATCCTTTGGCGTGTATCACCCACGCAAACCAGACCAAATCAGAGTTGTCTTTGATTCCAGTGCTCAGCACAAAGGTGTTTCTCTTAACAACATGCTCCTTACTGGACCCAACTTGAACAACAGTCTAATAGGAGTCTTGATTCGTTTCAGACAAGAGCCTGTAGCAGTAATGGCCGACATTCAACAGATGTTTCACTGCTTCATCGTCAGAGAAGACAACAGAAACTACCTCAGGTTTCTATGGCACAAGGACAATGACCTCAACAAGGAAGTTATAGATTATCGCATGAAGGTACATGTCTTCGGTAACAGTCCTTCCCCAGCAGTGGCAACTTATGGGCTAAGGAGAACAGCTCAGACTGGAGAAGTTAAATATGGATCTGATGCCCGTCAATTTGTTGAAAGAAACTTCTACGTTGACGACGCACTTAAGTCCTTTCCAACTGCTAAAGAAGCAATTGATCTTCTCACCAGAACAAAGGAGATGCTGTCTGTAGCAAACCTTAGACTGCACAAGATTATATCCAACAGCCAGGAACTTATGAATGCCTTTCACTCTGAGGACTATGCCACTAGTCTAAAAAACCTTGACTTAGATACAGATGTGCCTCCTGTACAGCGAAGTCTGGGTTTGTTGTGGAACATCAAGCAAGACAAATTCACCTTCCAAGTGTCAACTTGTGACAAACCCTTCACTAAGAGAGGAGTCCTGTCCGTGGTGAATAGCATCTATGACCCACTGGGTTTCCTTGCTCCAGTTACCATTCAAGGTAAGATTTTACTAAGACAGTTGTCTACTGAGAACATAGACTGGGATACTCCCTTGCCTAGTGAGAATCAACACAAGTGGGAAAGGTGGAGATATTCTTTGAAGTCATTAGAAAAACTTCAGATTCCCCGTTGCTATGTTCCAGGTTCCACTTCAACTGCTAACCGGAGAGAGATTCATATTTTCTCTGATGCATCACTTGAAGCTATTGCTGCAGTAGCCTATTTGAAGACCTCTGAACTGAATGGAGAATCACACTGTAGTTTTGTCCTAGGCAAGGCAAAACTCACTCCCAAGCCTGCACATACCATACCAAGACTTGAACTTTGTGCAGCCGTGCTAGCAGTAGAAATTGCTGAGGTCATACGAAGTGAAATGGACACTAGAATTGATTCTTTCACCTTCTATACAGACAGTAAGGTAGTACTTGGTTACATAAACAACCAAACAAAACAATTTTATGTGTACGTCAGCAACAGGGTTGAACGTATCAAGAGATTCTCTCTACCAAGTCAATGGCATCACGTTCCCACTGAACTCAACCCAGCTGACTGTGGGACCAGAGCAGTGTCACCTGCCGCTCTTCAGGACAGCTTATGGCTGTCACCTCCAAGGTTTCTGTGTGAGGACTCTTACTTACTCCCTATTGACACCACCTATGGGTTAGTAAACCCTGAAGATGATAAGGAAATAAGAACTGTGAACATCTCACTACACACTTCTGTAAGTACAAAACAGAAGCTGCGGTCACACCGTTACAAGCATCAATGGAAGCAGGTGCAGCATCTAGCCAATGTGTTCTGGCATCGCTGGAAGAAAAAGTATCTTCATCACCTTCAAGGTCGTAACAAATGGCAAGCATCTAAGCCGAATCTTAAGGTTGGAGACCTCATCCTTCTAAAAGACAAGGAAGTTTGTCGGAATGAGTGGCCTATGGGTCTTATTACTAAAATTATGCCCAGCGACGATAACAAAGTCCGGAAGGTAGAAGTCAAGGTAACCAAGGGATGATCGACACAAACCTTTAGTCGACCAATTACAGAGTTAGTACTCCTTTTGCCAGGTGAGTGACTTGTGCAAGGACTAGTCATGCTGTTGGCACGGCGGGGAGTACATTGCTGCCATCTACAGGTTCTACTCAGAACTTTGGAATTATTTGAAGACATCATACTGTGACTTTATATTCTTCATCCTGTTGAACTTACGTTTATTATTTGCTTGTTGCATGTTTTTCATTACAGGTTCCAGGACATTCGTCAGTATTGGACTTATTGAAAATATATATATTAGTTTAAGGTTATGAAATCTAAAGATTTCAGACGGGGAGTGTTGTGTTACACTATGTGATTATTCTTGCTCTGTGTCTTTAAGATCTGTCCCCTTCTTTCTAGCTGAACTCTCTCTCTCAACGTAGTTCTTTATATTTCTCCTCCACTTCCTGATTCTGGTCATGACTCCTGTACATCTTCCATGCTAAACATCTTACATGTGGCTTACAACTGCAACGTTTTTCTACCTATGAATATCCATCATTAAACGGAACATTCGAAAGGATTCATCGTCTGTCGTCCTAACTGTGAGTTTATTCATTGAGTTAAACTGCCTGTATCGATGCAAGGGATGAATATCAAACCAGCTTGAGTAAGGCCTACTTAAACCTGGAGATGAACTTTATCGCTTTGTAGTTGAGACAGAACAACTCATGTCAAGTTTTTTTCACATTTTTGTCCCATTGATGAGATTTCCTATTCTTCGCTGTACAGGGGACACAACAGGAAGTCAAAGGAAATCTTTCCAAACTGAAAGAAAATTCCCTCTTAGCTGTGATTGAAACAAGTGTCCCTGCTGGGAGATTTCCTCTCACCCTCTGTTCTGATGACAACTGTAAAAGTTTGGCTTTCCCATTCACTGTCTGTCCTTAGGACAATGGTCACCAGGACACTGAGGGGGAGAAACTCCCTGGTCAGGAACACAGACAGCAATAAAATCCTTAAATGCAGAAAACAGGGCCAGCAAACTGAACATTTAATCTGAGATCTGGGGTTTCGTGCTAACAAGACCAATGTTTTCCAGGACACAGGAATCCCCTTTATCAACAGACAAAATGATCTTCTAGGAAATAGACAGGACCATTCTGTCTGTTACCTTAATTCAACTCATCCACAATCTATCAATAAAAAAAAGTAGTTTTGGCTACAGATAGACTTTAACCAATAGCTGCATGGGGAAATTTTCAAATTTTTCCACATACATGTTAAAGCGGAGGTTCCGCGGTCCATCGTTTTTTTTTTTTTTTATCATTGCATTGAATGTTGTTTCAGTTAGCAACCTAGTAGTCATGTGTTTGACGATTTGAATCATCCCCCGTCTGATTTCTTAGAAAAAAAAAAAAACTTATAAAAAACGATGCAGGAATTTGCCATTTTGCTTGAGGGCATTGTGAAGCCCACAAGCACATACTTTCGGGAAGCGGTGAATGCTAGTCACGCGACGAGTGAAATCCCGCGAGACTTCGATGGTCGGGGTTGAGAATTGTCTCCTGGGAAGCATGACACTGTGCTCCCAGGAGACATTGCGAACACCTCCCAGCAAACACTGGGGCGCTGGGGAAGAGAAAAGATACGCCCACTCCCACGGGAGGGATACCCGGAAGTCTCAATAAATACTCATAATTTATGGTATTTAAATCCACAAAAACAAAAATTAATAGCTATATGTATGTACTCCATAGATCTGGATAAGCTAATGTGTTTATTTAGGGTGAACCTCTGTTTTAAATATGGTCCCATTTTTTGCTAGAAAATTATTTAATGATAAACTTGCTCAGCGGGGATCGCTCCGTTGATCCCAGCTGAGCCGGCGGATAACAGGGCGGTTCCCGCACACTGTGCAGGGACCGCCCTGTCAGATCTCCGCTCTCCCCTATGAGGGGATCGGATGAACATGGACCGTCTGTCCGTGTTCATCCGATCCGCAGACGGATAGAAAAATAGGAATTTTTCTATCCAGAAAAACGAGCATTGCAGACACGGAGGAGATCGGGTGTCAGCGGATGTTCATCCGCTATCCCATGGGGATACATGTATGTCCGTTTTTCATCCGAAAACGGATGGATGAAAAACGGACATACGGTCCGCCCGTGTGAAAGGGGCCTAAAGCTGTGCAAAGCTTTGCATGCCCCCGGAAATCCCCCCTTACTCCTCTGTATCTCTTACTTATTTTTGTTTGCCTCATGTTCTTACACTACCTTTCATGACGTATGTAATTACTATTGTACTTTTTGTAAGTATGCTTCTGTGCCTTTTTTATTGGCAATAATAGATGTATACTGCTCAGTGGCGGCCCGTCCATTAGAGGCGCTGCCCCCCTATCCATGCGTCAGGCCCTCTAATCTATATGCGGGGCGCCGGACGTATGGATTCCAATGAGTTATTTTTTTTTTTTGAGAGCCAGAGATTTTAATAGGCTTCCAAAAAAATGGTGGGTTCGGGCGCAGGTGTGGCCGATGGAGCACCAGCTGCCATTGATACTGCTGCATTGTCTGGTGCTGCAATTGCCTTTTTTTGTAAAAATAAAAAAAAGATGAGGTTGTGTCGAGTAAATAGAGACCAAACATGCCAACGTTTAAAATTTTCGCACACCTGTCAAATGGCGACAAACTACAGCACCCAAAACTGCCCATAAGTGACACTTATTTTACTTATCCCAAAGGTGAACTTATAAGTTGGATAAGTTCACCTTAAAGGGTATCTTTAGGGTAGAACATGTTACATGTTTCCCAATGCTACAGCCCCCCCCTCCTGTGACAGCACTACGGGAAGAAGTTCCCCATACTAGCTGTCACTTTTTAAAATCAGAGTGGCCTTGCGGGGCTCCGCCCACATGGTCGCGTCATTCATTCATTCACACAGCTCTGTGTGTGAACGAACTACAAGCCCAAACATCCTTTGTGGCTGTCGGCAAGAAGTTCTCAATGAACTACCCACGGTGCTGTGGAGTGCCGTGGTAGTTCGATGATTCTTCCTGTCAGGGTATCCTGCTTGCCCTGCGGGATGTACCGTAGGGGCACACAGATACACCGACAGATCTGCGCGAGACCTGCATGGCACCAGTGATCTTCCGATTGCTAGTGCAATGCTTTACAGGCTCCAAAAAATAATAATAATAAATGCACATTTTTACCTGCAAAAATGTGCTTTTGTTTTTTTTTTAATTTAACTTATCCTTTAAAAGCTTTACAGGTTTATCAGTTTAGAGTAAATTGGTAATTAGGGCCTTAGAATTATTGCTTTCACTCTGACGTTTGTGGAAATACCTCACGTGTGACGCAATCACTGTTTACATATGCATGCCAAACCTACACGTGTTTGCATTTTCATGTGTGTACGGTACGGGGGGGGGGGGGGGGGGTGCTTTTATTTATTTTTACATTTTAATGTTATTTACATTTTTTTTCATTTAACTTTATTGCATTATCACAAATGGGCAAACAAGCTCTTTATGGAGATATGAGGGGTCTATTTCTTCCCAGCACTGTAAAATAATGTTTTACATGGCAGCTAATCACTGGCTGAGAAGAACAGTACAGGGATCATGGCTGCCAAGATCCTGGTTAAAGCAGAGTTCCACCCAAAAATGGAACTTCCGCTTTTCAGAATCCCCCCCCCCCCCTCTGGTGTCACATTTGGCACCTTTCGGGGGGGGAGGAGGGAGCAGATACCTGTGTAATACAGGTATTTTCTCCCACTTCCGGGCATAGATCGCTGCAGTATCCGCGGTGATCTACGCCATGTCCAGGCCCTTCTCCGTCCCCCCGCTGTCTTCTGGAAGACACAGGTCCCATAAGACAGCAGGGACCAGCGAGATTGCGCAGCGCGAGTCGCATATGTGCAGTAGGGAACCAGCCTCCTGATTCCCTTACCGAAGATGGCGGCGCCTCCACCCGAGAGCCGAGGGAAAGATTGAATTTGGGTGCCGACATCGCGGGCGCCCAGGACAGGTAAGTGCCCATATATTAAAAGTCGTCAGCTGAAGTATTTGTAGCTGCTGACTTATAATTTACATTTTTTTTTTTTTCGGCGGAACACCGCTTTAACCACTTTCCATCAGGACATTTTTATACATACGTTAAAACAGGAAGTGGTTAAAGAAGACCTTCCAGTATGTGTCAAATATTTAATTCAGCCACTGCAATAAAATGTTTATATATTATATTTAAAAAACACAAAAGGGAGTTACCAAAAGTATTGGGACGCCTGCCTTTACACGCATATGAACTTTAATGGCATCCCAGTCTTAGTCCGTAGGGTTTAATATAGAGTTGGCCCACCCTTTGCAGCTATAACAGCTTCAACTCTTCTGGGAAGGCTGTCCACAAGGTTTAGGAGTGTGTCTATGGAAATGTTTGACCATTCTTCCAGAAGCGCATTTGTGAGGTAAGGCACGGATGTTGGACGAGAAGGCCTGGCTTGCAGTCTTCGCTCTAATTCTTTACCAAGGTGTTCCATCGGGTTGAGGTTAGGGTTAGGTGCAGGCCAGTCAAGTTCCCCCACCCCAAACTTGCTCATCCATGTCTTTATGAACCTTGCTGCCCCCACCCCAGATGACACACCACTAGATGTCATGCATATGGACATGGAGATCTAGCTGGTCATCATTCTATTAACTGGTTGTTGGATGACGTCAGGTAACATAAGGCCTATGTTATAGCATTATAGAATAAAAAGATAAACAGGAAATTTCACAATGCTTTGGCAAGCTCATGAGACTTCAAAACCTACTGCCCTGCAACCTTCTGAGATGTGAACTGTAGATATCCCAAGAGGTGGGAGGATGAATCCAGATTAAAGGGGTTGTAAACCCCTTTTAAAAAAAAAAAAAAACAACAAACATATCATACTTACCTCCACTGTGCAGTTGGTTTTGCAGTGTGGCCCTGATCCTCCTCTTCTGGAGGTCCCCTAATGGCGCTCGTGGCTCCTCCTCGCATAGGTAAACTCCCTGGGGGTTACCTTGCGGGCACAATCCTGAGTCCAGCATTTGTGTCCATAGACACAGAATGCCGAACTCAGCCCCGCCATCGTGTCATTGGATTTGATTGACAGCAGCGGAAGCCAATGGCTGCGCTGCTGTCAATCTATCCAATCAAGCAGTACAGCGCGTCACCGCCGAGGGAACGAACGGGCTCAGGTGAGGGGGGGGGGGGGGGGCTAGGGGGCCGGTCAGTGTCAGAAGTTTTTTCACCTTAATGCATAGGATGTATTAAGGTGAAAAAACATGAGGGTTTACAACCCATTTAAATAGTATTATTAGATGTGACTGAGTAGGAGAAAGGGTGAAGGGACAGAGGGGGGCAGAAAGTTTAATTCATGGTCAAAATTCCAATTTAAAGAGACAATACTGTCTGCAACTGTATTTTATACCTGGCGGATGAGCTGTCTCTGCTCTGTTCCTGCCTCTCCTGGTCACCATCCTCGTCATCCTCATCACTGCTGTCCATCTCGTCGCTAGAGGAAGAGTAATCCAGAGCCTTTTTGGGAGGTTTGGGCACATCTTCTGGGCGATCTTTCACTAATAGGTGGTCCTGAGACAGAAAACACCACAAGGACATTTAACATAATTTGAAAAAAGCAACAGTCTGAAATGACGAACAAAAAAAAGGACATACAAAAACAAATTAACAAAAAAACATAAAACTGCGCAAACGGAAGGCAATGTACAAAAAAAGAAAAAAAAATTGAAACGGTAGCAATGTGATAGTATTGCACACCCAGACCAAGTGAAGTGCACCTTAAAATTAACTCCAGCCAAAATGTTGTGCATTGAGAGGCAGGATGTGAGAGAAAATCTCCCAAATGGAAACACACAAAGTAACCTAACAAAGCTTTAAACCCTTTCACCATTTATTAGCAGTAACAAGTTTTGGTTGCAACATCCACAGCAAAAAACAAGCTACACACCAATGAACTCAGCATTCAATAAAACTTTATTATTCCAAAGAACATGCGCATAGAACTCCCACGGGACCTCCCTGCTCTGACGTGTTTTACCCTAATCAGAGCAGAGTAGGATGGTTCCAGGAGGGACTTCTATATGCATGTTCTTAAGAACTAGAGGTGAGCTTGGGCATCCAATGAACTCACCTCTAGCCAAACTTGTGTTCTTTTATTACTCCAATTCCCACCCCGCCGCTCACTTAAAGAAGTAGTGCAGCCAAAGCTCATTCTTTGGATCACAGGAGTGCAGTTCATTTTACACTCCTGTGACAAATTTTCAGCAGACAGCAGGCTGAAGCCTGCTGTTGGCCGACGTCACAGAGCAGGTCCAGGTTGGGGCAAGATTGTGACAATATGGCCTGGATCTGCCCACAACCCTGGAACGGCACCTGTCTCAGCCTCTCAGCGAGCCGCCGAGAGCCTGAGCCAGCCGCTCTGTCCCCTCCACAGCCCAGCGCTCTAGTGAGCACATGGGGGGGGCAGAGCAGAGAGCCAGTGACTGACAGTTACCAGGTCTCTGCTCATGAAGCACAAAGAACTGAGTGATCAGCGGGGGACATACTGATGTATCTGATGCTTATCCACCTAGGGTAAGTATGATTCTTGAAAAAGCAGATTCTCAAGTTCTCTTTTAAGAGGCAGGTGGCAGGGCAGGAATGACCCGGACATCAAAGCTCACTGGAATAAAAGAAAAGCGCCAGTTTGGATAGAGAGGAGTTTGAAGGCCACCCAAGCTTTTCTCTATTCAGGACAATAATGTTTTATTGACTGCTGAGATTAATGGATTTTTTATTTTTTTTTGCTTTGGATGATGCCTGCACCCAAGTCTCCAGACACGGTCATCATAGACAGAGCTTGGGAGCAGCAAGTTTTGGCTGGAGTTGGGCTATAATGTCACTGATACACACAGAGCGGGTACAGCACATCACTGTGACAGTAACACAAGCAGTTCAGGGTTCGGAAAACCTCACACAGTGACACTAACCTCTCCTATTGCTCTTTTATAGCTCTGACAGCAGTAGAGAAAAGAAAGAGATTAATGCAATATAACATCACTTTGCTTCTCTAACGAATGAATGGAATATCAGTACATAGGTATACAGGGATGTCAATGAAAGGGTGAATGTCAGATTCAGACATATACACTTTACTGAGGCTAAGGAACATGACCAAAAAAATAATCAATTAAATGTTCAAGAATAACTCCAATAATTATTATCCAGAAGAGTAACGAATGGTTGGAATGGTGAATGATTAAAACAGACATCTAGCAGTAGGGCTGCAACTAACGATTATTTTCATAATCGATTAGTTGGGCCGATTATTGTTTCGATTAATCGGTTAATAACCGTAGTAGTAGTGATGGAGCCTCATATCCCCAGACAACGCTGGTTACAGAGAAACGCGTTGGGAGGGACCTCACACGTGACATTATTCCGCAAGTCGGCCTGACCGCTTGGACCTGCTGTTTGTAACGCATGCTGTGCAATTCCTTCAAAATTGTAAGTGTGATTTTATTTATTTCAGGTACTTATATAGTGCCATCAATTTACGCAGCGCTTTACATATACATTGTACATTCACATCAGTCCCTGCCCTCAAGGAGCTTACAACCTAAGGCAGTGTTTCTCAACTCCAGTCCTCAAAGGCGCACCAACAGGTCATGTTTTCGGGATTTCTCCCAGTTGAAATGGCTGTGGTAATTTCTAAGGCAGTGAAACTGATCAAATCACCTGTGAAAAATAATGGAAAGCCTGAAAACATGACCTATTAGGGCGCCTTGAGGACTGGAGTTGAGAAACACTCACCTAAGGTCCCCAACACACCTTCATACTAGGGCCGATTTAAATAGGATCCGATTAACCTGCCAACATGTCTTTGGAGTTGTGGTAGGAAACCGGAGTACCCGGAGGAAACCCACAAAGGCACAGGGAGAACATGCAAACTCCAGGCAGATGGTGTCGTGGTTGGGATTTGAACCAGCGACCCTTTTTGCCGCTAGGTGAAAGTGCTAACCACTACACCACTGTACTGCCCATGATTTTATAATTTTACTAAAACGCCACACTATGTGGATTTTCCTTTGCTGCTCAATTTTCTTGCAGGGAGTCTATCTTGGCTCAGTAGATCGTGGAAGCTTTGCATGCAAGATCGTGGTGTATATGGCTGCTATGCAGCAAGGCCCCTGATGGTCTCCTTGTGGGATCAGAGAAGCTGGTAAGGAGCGCATTTAAATCACGCCGGATGTGCATAGGCACACCCTAATCACCCCGTAGTGCAAATTCCCAATGCTGCCTGGGCCCTACCTCCCCATCTCCCGCTGGCTGCTGCTGCAAGCACAAAGGGGGAGGTTTCAAGAGAGAGGGGGGGGAGAGAGAGGGAGAGAGAGGAGAGGGGGGGGAGAGAGAGGAGAGGGGGGAGAGAGAGGAGAGGGGGGGGGAGAGAGAGGAGAGGGGGGGGGAGAGAGAGGAGGGGGGGGGAGAGAGAGGAGAGGGGGGGGGAGAGAGAGGAGAGGGGGGGGAGAGACAGAGGGGGGAGAGAGAGAGGGAGGAGAGAGAGAGGGGGGGAGAGACAGAGGGGGGAGAGAGAGAGGGGAGGAGAGAGAGAGGGGAGGAGAGAGAGAGGGGAGGAGAGAGAGAGGGGAGGAGAGGAGAGAGGGGAGGAGAGAGAGGGGGAGGAGAGAGAGGGGGGAGGAGAGAGAGGGGGGAGGAGAGAGAGGGGGGAGGAGAGAGAGGGGGGGAGGAGAGAGAGGGGGGAGGAGAGGGAGGGAGAGAGAGGGGGAGGGAGAGAGAGAGGGGAGGGGAGAGAGAGAGAGGGGAGGGAGAGAGAGAGAGAGGGGAGGGAGAGAGAGGGGAGGGAGAGAGAGAGAGAGAGGGGAGGGAGAGAGAGAGGGGGAGGGAGAGAGAGAGAGAGAGGGGGGGGGAGAGAGAGAGAGAGAGGGGGAGAGAGAGAGGGGGGAGAGAGAGAGGGGGGGAGAGGGAGGGGGAGAGAGGGAGAGAGGGGGGGAGAGAGGGAGGGGGGAGAGAGGGAGAGAGAGGAGAGGGGGGGAGAGAGGGAGGGAGAGAGGAGAGGGGGGAGAGAGGGAGGGAGAGAGGAGAGGGGGGGGAGAGAGGAGAGGGGGGAGAGAGGAGAGGGGGGGGGAGAGAGGAGAGAGGAGGGGGGGAGAGAGGAGAGGGGGGAGAGGAGGGAGAGAGAGGGAGGGGGGGAGGGAGAGAGGGGAGAGAGGGAGGAGAGGGGAGAGAGGGAGGGAGGGGGAAGAGAGAGAGGGAGGGAGGGGGAAGAGAGAGAGGGAGGGGGAAGAGAGAGAGGGAGGGGGGAGAGAGAGCGGGAGGGGGGAGAGAGAGCGGGAGGGGGGGAGAGAGAGCGGGAGGGGGGAGAGAGAGCGGGAGGGGGGAGAGAGAGAGCGGGAGGGGGGGAGAGAGAGCGGGAGGGGGGAGAGAGAGAGCGGGAGGGAGGGGGGAGAGAGCGGGAGGGAGGGGGGAGAGAGAGGGAGGGGGGAGAGAGAGGGAGGGGGGAGAGAGAGAGGGAGGGGGGGGAGAGAGAGGGAGGGGGGGGAGAGAGGAAGGGGGGAGGGAGAGAGGAAGGGGGGAGGGAGAGAGGAAGGGGGGAGGGAGAGAGGGGAGAGAGAGGAAGGGGGGAGGGAGAGAGGGGAGAGAGAGGGAGGGGGGAGGGAGAGGGAGAGAGAGAGGGGGGGAGAGAGAGGGGGGGGGAGAGAGAGGGGGGGGAGAGAGAGGGGGGGGGAGAGAGAGAGGGGGGGGAGAGAGGGGGGGGGAGAGAGAGGGGGGGGGAGAGAGAGAGGGGGGGGGGAGAGAGGGGGGGGAGAGAGAGAGGGGGGAGAGAGAGGGGGGGGAGAGAGAGGGGGGGGGAGAGAGAGGGGGGGGAGAGAGAGAGGGGGGAGAAATGGGGGAGAGAGAGAGGGGGGAGAGATGGGGGAGAGAGAGGGGGGAGAGAGGGAGGGGGGAGAGAGGGAGGGGGGAGAGAGGGAGGGGGAGAGGAGGGGAGGGAGAGAGGGAGGGGGAGAGAGGGAGGGAGAGAGAGGGAGGGAGAGAGAGGGAGGGAGAGAGAGAGAGAGGGGGGGGAAGAGAGGGAGGGAGAGAGGGAGGGGAGAGAGGGAGGGGCGTTTTTGGTCACTAAGGTTTACAGTTTTTTTTGCAAGTGTGCGATATTAACTTGGGCTTATTAAGTAGTAGCGATAGACTATTCAGTCTTTTTCTGCCATCAATATTTTGTGTTTATAACTTGGTCACCCCAAAACCTTAAATGGAAAGGGGCCATCAAAGATGGGATAACATGTGGACACTGACAGGGAAAAGCAATAGATCAAAGTAGTGAATAGACAGAAGTGCAATTTGATTTGAATTGAAATTCAATCTGCTGGAAGGGAACTGAAATCTGGCTTGTGTAATGATCTAGTAGAGGGGTCTTTTGGACCTCATTCACTCTCATTCCTTGCACCACACTTGCATATGAGCAAACCAGCAGGGTGGATCCCATTGATATGAGCGACAGGGGAAATGGAAAATTTGTCCTTTTGTACACAGGCGCCTGATCCCATTGAAGTCCGGCGGTTTCTTCCCCCAGCCCAGCAGTCCAGGTGCTGCACAAGCCTTCCATAGACAGGAATGGCTGTACAAAGCTTCACTCCAGGTATATGTAGAGCTATTGTAAACATGAGTATAGCATATGGGCATATATAAAACATAGAAAATGTTAGATCGGTTTTGAATACGCCCATGCGTTAGACCAGCGTTTCTCAACTGCAGTCTTCAAGACGACCCAACTGGTCATGTTTTCAGGCTCTCCATTATTTTGCACAGGTAATTTGATCAGACTCATGGCCTTGGTAATTGCCACAGCCGATTCATCTGAGGGAAATCCTGAAAACATGACCTGTTGGGGCGCCTTGAGGACTGGAGTTGAGAAACACGGGGCTAGACTCACGCTTACAATAGCAATACATAAACCCAAAGTACAGCCGGGTCGAACAGACTTTCCTACTTCTGCTCAGGTAGAGAGAGAAAATCTACTGGGATATGGAGGTAGATTTGGCGATGTTACTACTGTGCTGCTGGTGGTTGTTCTTGGAGAGGAAGCTGTACCCAAGAACCTGCAGTGCAAGATCTCCCCGTTTCTGTTTCATTCAGAGTATCTGTGCTTCCTCCATCCCGGCTGCCGCTTCTTGATTATTTCTCCACTAGTGTTTGGGGGAGGGGGCGGGAGGTTACGGACATGAGAAAGCAAAGCCCCGTCTCTGCCAAAATAGCTGGCTTCACACGCAGTGCAGAACAAGGCATGGTAAAGTCAGAAATAAAGGGAAATTTCAGCTGCAGGGAGACCAGTGACTAATGCTTTGCCTTTGTTTGGGCGCAGCTTCTACACATCAGGTTCTCTTTAGGACTTGTATCCAAAAGGAATAAAAAAAAAAAAAAATAAATAAAAAGAAGTATATAAAACATCAGTCTTTAGGTGTGTAAAGTTTCAAGCAAAATAATAATAAAAAAAAATTTTAAACAGACCTAAAGAATTTAAAAGTTATGATCCCTGCACTGTGAAATAAGTGCAAATGCTGTGAATGAACTTACCAGACTGCTGCTGGGATGTAGGATGAAAATTCCTAAGGAGTATGTTAGATGGATACCCAGCGCTGTCAAAACATGTGCCTTTTTAAAATTTGTGTAATACTCAAACAAGATGCAATATTACATTTCCTCATACAAGGTGATCACTCAAAAAAATGATATTTCCTCATGCAAGATAATAAAAGTTGAATATGATTTTTTTTTCTTATGGATTTGAACAAACATTTAATCCGTGTTCTGTGTGTCCATAAATAATCCTTTAACCACTTCCTTACTGGGCACTTAAACCTCCCTCCTGCCCAGACCAATTTTCAGCTTTCAGTGCTGACGCACTTTGAATGACAATTGCGTGGTCATACAATACTGTACCCAAATTACATTTTTATATATTTTTTCCCACAAATAGAGCTTTCTTTTGGTGGTATTTGATCACCTCTGCGGTTTTTATTTTTTGCGCTAAAAAATAAAAAAATAGCGGCAATTTTGAAAAAAAAAAAAACACAATATTTTTTAATTTTTGCTATAATAAATATCCCAATTTATTTAATTTTTTTCCCTTTAGTTTAGTCCGATACATATTCTTCTATATATTTTTGGTAAAAAAAAAAAAAAAAAAAAATCGCAATTATTGATTGGTTTGCGCAAAAGTTATAGTGCCTACAAAATAGGGGATAGATTTATGCCATTTTTTATTTTTTTCCACTAGTAAGAACGGTGATCCGCGATTTTTATCAGGACAGCGATATTGCGGCAGACACATCGGACACTTTTGATACTATTTTGGGACCATTCACATTTATACAGCAAATGCACTGATTACTGTATAAATGTGACTGGCAGTAAAGGGATTAACCACTAGAGGGCGGGAAGGGGTTAAATGTGTTCCCTCATGAGTGATTCTTACTGTGGGGGGGGGGGGACTGACTGGCTCTGTGACAGCAGATCGCGGGTACCTGGTGGACATCGCGGCCGCCAGGCACGCACAGCGGGCACAGCTCTTCCGCGGTGCGCGCCGCCGTGGGCGCAAATTGCGGAAGTAAACAAGGGGGTGGCCAGGGACGCCCTCCCGGCAGTTCAGGTCCACGCTTCAGCCGTCTTTCGGCTATAGCGCGGATCTGAAGTGGTTAAAGTGCTTTGCGCGCTCCAATGACAAGTGCTGTCAATTAAAGTCTCTGCCGTGCTCCCCTCCTTAGGCCTCATGCACACTGGACGTTTTTGGACATTTTTACAGCAGCTGTTTTTGGCAGTAGACATTTTTTCCTACAGTCATTAAACTCTCCATCATGTTATCCTATGTGTCCATGCACACATAGGCTGTTATCAGCAGTTTTGGGCAGTGGCGTTTTTGAGCAGTAAAAAAAAAAAAAAAGAGTGGGTTCTGAGAGACGTTTTTCAGCTGTAAAAACGCTCTAACGCTGATAAACGCTCAAAAACGTCGCTCACCAGCGTTTAACGTTTTTAAACCATTGAAAAAAAAAAAATTCTTCAAAAAATAAAAAATAATGTGAAAAACGCCAACGTGGAAAAAAACGCTAAAAACCGCTAAAAACGTTGAAAAAGGCTGAAAAACTCACTGCAAAGCTACTGGCGTTTTTATAATGTTATTTTAGCGTCCAGTGTGCATGAGGCCTTTTCTCAACGTGATTCTTCTCAAGCCTGCCTTACCTACACACTATCGTGAAAAAAAATGCTCGAGCAAAGCGCGGTGACGTACGACGGCACTATAAAGGGGAAGCTCCATTCGGATGGCGCCACCCTTTGGGCTGCTTTTGCGGATCCTCGTGTTAGTAAAGTTTGGTGAGAGACGATTCGCGCTTTTCAGCCTCGTGCTCTTCAGTCCGTTACAGCGTGACGAATGTGCTATCTCCATTACGAACGCTAGTTTTACCAGAACGAGCGCTCCCGTCTCATAACTTACTTCTGAGCATGCACGTTTTTTTCACGTCGTTAAAGCCTACACACGGGCGTTTTTCACGACGAGAAAAACGACGACGTGAAAAATGACGAGAACAAATAGAGCATGTTCCAAATTTTTAATGGCCATTTTTAACGTCGCAAAAAATGCTCTGCAGCCCACACACGGTAGTTTTTGCATTTTTCTCATCATGAAAAACGGTTGTGTGTACGCGGCATCATAGTGGGTTATGCGCCTGTGTTAAAAATAGGGCTTTCAATCCTCCAGTGGATAGCTGTGTCTTTTCCTTCTCAGGGATTCCAACATATGGGAAAATATGTATGGGGAAACAGAACGAACCAGGAGAGATCCATAGCGTAATTCCATTTTTATTAATATAAAAGCATGTAAAAAGCCAATTTCGCACTTACAAAATTCTCCTCTTGTATGCAAGCATGTAAAGACGCCGCTTTGTAACTTAAAACCACGATCTGCGTTCCAATAAGCGGACATAACGTCACCGGAAGTAACCACTCGCTTAATGCATTTGGCTCTGCCCAGGAAGCGTCCTCAGACGCTGCGGATCTCTGGTGCCCTCCGCCGCTTACCGGAGTCGTCGGCAGCGGCGGGAAGGCGATTGGATCTTCTTCCGTCAGTGGCCTGGAGATGAGTGAGGGGAAGATGGCCCCCACCCGTCTCCATACCACTGCAGGGTGGAAGCGACGTCAAAATGTCACTTCCGCCCAATGCTCTTAAAGGGCAAAATGTTTTTTTTCTTTTAGAATGACAATTTTTTTTAAATGTATTGCATTTTAGTCTAAATATGAGAGATGAGGTCTTTTTTGACCCCAGATCTCATATTTAAGAGGACCTGTCATGCTTTTTTCTATTACAAGGGATGTTTACATTCCTTGTAATAAAAATAAAAAGTGACCCAAATTAAAAAAAACAAAAAAAACAAATCAAAATAAAAAAAAATAAAGTAAAAAAAAAAAATATATTTTTAAAAGCGCCCTGTCCTGACGAGCTTCCACGCAGAAGCGAACGCATATGTGAGCTGCGCCCGCATATGAAAACGGTGTTCAAACCACACGTGAGGTATCGCCGCGATTGTTAGAGCGAAAGCAATAATTCTAGCCCTAGATCTCCTCTAACGCAAAACATGCAACCTGTAAACGTCGCCTATTGAGATTTTTAAGGGTAAAAGTTTGTCGCCATTCCATGAGCAGGCGCAACTTTGAAGCCTGACATGTTGGGTATCAATTTACTCGGCGTAACATTAACTTTCACAATGTAAAAAGAAATTGGGCTAACTTTACTGTTGTCTTATTTTTTAATAAAAAAAATTGTTTTTTTTTCCCAAAAAAGTGCGCTTGCAAGACCGCTGTGCAAATACAGTGTGACAAAAAGTATTGCAACAACCGCAATATCTTATTCTCTAGGGTGTTAGAAAAAAATAGGATTTTTATAACAGCTTACCTGTAAAATCCTTTTCTTGGAGTACATCACGGGACACAGAGCGACATAGTCATTACTAATGGGTTATATAGATACCGTCAGGTGCTGGCACTGGCAACTTCCAAAACCGGAAGTACCCTCCCCTATATAAGCCCCTCCCATCCGGGAGCACCTCAGTTTTGTAGCAAAGCAATAAGTGTCCCCAAAGAGGGGTGGGAGCTCTGTGTCCCGTGATGTACTCCAAGAAAAGGATTTTACAGGTAAGCTGTTATAAAAATCCTATTTTCTTTTTCGTACATCACGGGACACAGAGCGACATAGTCATTACTAATGGGATGTCCTAAAGCAATGCCAAATGAGGGGGGGGATACACCATATATAAGCTGAGCGCTATCAGACATGAGGATCTTTTGCGGCCTGCAACACACTGCGCCCAAAGGCGACATCCTCCTGACTTCTAACGTCCACCTGGTAGAACCTAGTAAACGTGTGTACCGAAGACCATGTTGCGGCCTTACAGATTTGAGCCAGGGAGGCCTGGTGATGCACTGCCCATGAAGTTCCAACTGCTCTCGTGGAGTGCGCCCTAACTTTGAACGGAGGCGGTCTACTTCTCAAGCTATAGGCTTGTATTATGACCGGTGAATCCACTTGGCTAAAGTAGATTTTGACGCTGCCTGACCCTTTCTGGGGCCTTCCGGCAGAATAAACAAAGTATCCGTTCTGCGAATCTGAGCAGTGGCTTTTAGATAAGCTTTAACTGCTCTTACTACATCCAAAGAATGCAATAACTTTTCCTCTACCGAAGTAGGCTTGGGGAAAAAAGAAGGAAGAACCACATCTTGGTTCAAATGAAAACTCGATACCACCTTAGGAAGAAAGGCTGGATGAGGACGTAACACTACTCTGTCCTTATGGATAACCAGATATGGCTCCCTACAGGACATAGCTGCTAATTCCGATACTCTTTTAGCCGAACAAATGGCTACTAGAAAAATCAATTTCCTGGTGAGAAGCACCAAGGAAATATGCTGTAATGGTTCAAATGGTTGTTTCTGTAGAACCGACAGAACCAAGTTTAGATCCCATGGACATATGGGAATATTAACCGGAGGACTAATACGCATCACTCCTTGTATAAAGGCTTTGACTAGTGAATGCGAAGCCAAGGGCCTTTGAAAAAATATTGACAAGGCCGAAATCTGACCCTTGATAGTACTCAAGGCAAGCTTCCTATCTACAGCCCATTGTAGGGAGTCCAGACTCCTACCTATTACGTACTTACGTGGATGCCATTTCTTGGCTTCACACCAGGCGATGTACGCCTTCCAGATTCTATAGTAGATCTGCCTGGATACCGGCTTCCTGGCATTGATCATGGTAGATACCACAGAATTAGAGAGCCCTCTCTTTTTTAGAATGTGGGCTTCAATAGCCAGGCCGTCAAACCTAGGGCTGGTAAGGAAGGGTGGTATATCAGTCCTTGCGAAAGCAGGTCCGGACGATGTGGGAAAGTCCAAGGACTCCCCACTGACATTTTACAATCTCCACGTACCACGCTCTTTGGGGCCACGCTGGAGCCACCAGAATCACTGGTTTCTTTTCTACCCTGATTCTGCGGAGTAATCGAGGTAACCATTGTGGCGGATGCTAGAAGATCTACATCCGATGTTCCCCACCGCTGACATATTGTCCAGAAAACCTCAGGGTGAAGGGACCCTTCCTCTGGGCCTAATTGCTGGCGACTTAGAAAGTCCGCCTTCCAATTCTCCACTCCTGGAATGAATACCGCAGATATGGCTGGGACATATTTTTTCTGCCCATTTCAGGATGTAATTTACTTCCCTCTGGGCTGCACGACTCCTGGTGCCCCCCTGATGATTGATATATGCCACTGCTGTGGCATTGTCTGATTGAATTCTGACAGGGGACCCTTGGAGTTTGGATGTCCATGCTACTAGGGCATACCGGGCTGCTCGTATCTCTAAGAGATTGATGGGCAGGGCCTTTTCTGCATCCGACCATCTGCCCTGGAGAGACTATTGCTCCAGTACTGCTCCCCAGCCTATAAGGCTGGCATCTGTAGTGACCACCTTCCAAGAAATCGGACTGAAGGATTTCCTTTTTTCCAGATTCTGGGAAACCAACCACCAACGGAGGCTCTTGCGAACGGAAGGGGACAAGGACATTGTAAGTCTAGGCCTGAATTTTTTTGTTCCAGGCTGACAGTATGGCCCCTTGCAAATTCCTTGAATGGAATTGACCGTAGGGTACTGCTTCAAATGATGCCACCATTTTTCCCAGCAGCCTCATATACAGGCGTATGGACGGCTGTCTTTTTTGTACCCACTAAGTGGATCAAATCTTTCAAAGACAACACCTTTCCTCGAGGCAAGAATATTTTTCTCTGGCCTGAATCCAACCTTAGCCCCAAGTATTCCAGACTTTTGACTGGTTTTTAGGGCTGACTTGACTCGGTTGATAATCCAACCGTGAGATTCCAGATACTTGATCGTCTTGTGAACGACCACGCCTAGTTTTTTCACTGAGTGGTCTATCAGCAACAAGTCATCCAGATATGCCATTATCATTACACCTTGTGTTCTTAGATTGGCCAATAAAGGGCCAGAATTTTTGTAAACACTCGTGGTGCTGTGGCCAAACCGAAGGGTAAGGCTCTGAACTGAAAATGGCGCCCTTCTACTGCAAAGCGTAGAAATTTTTGGTGGACTGGAAAGATGGGAATGTGCAAATAAGCATCTTTGATGTCGATCGTGGCTAACCAACCCTCCCCTTGTAGGGCAGTGGCCACCGATCGGATCGACTCCATCGGAAAGACCTGATATACAGGAATTTGTATAGCCCTTTTAGAATTAATATGGGCCTCCCGTCCGCGTTTGCTTCGGGACTGTAAAGAGGTTTGAGTAAAACCCGAACCCTCATTCTTCCAGGGGAACCTCCATAATTACTCCTTGGAGCAATAGTTGTTCTAGTGCCAACAGGAGGGACTCTCTTGATCGTGTCCCGCCAGGTCTCTTGCGAACAACTGGAGTCCTCCCCCCAAACGACTGAGTGGGGGCTTCAATGAATTTAACTTTGGGGGAGGTTTTGTACCTCCCCTGACCCAGGGTTTCTCATTACCCTGCTACTGTCCCTGTTTTTTACCCCCGGGATTTGACCGAGGAGGCCGTCGGAACTGTTACACAGCCGATGCCCCAGGGACTGGAGAAGCAGGCCTCTTAAAGAGGGACCTCTAACTCTGCTTTTAACCGGCAAGAGCGTATTTTTACCGCTGGAAATTTTCTGGATATATTTGTCCAGGTTTTCCCTGAATAAGCGTTCACCATGAAATGGGACGCTAACCAGCCATTCTTTACAGGGAGCTTCAGCAGACCAGTTTTTGAGCCATAGGAGCCTACGCGTATGTACTATAGACAGCGTAAGGCGGGAGGCCTGATGGACTGAATCCTCTATGGCGTCAACCGCAAAGCCTAAGGCTCTAGGTAGATCAGCTAGGGCAAAGCCTGCTGATCTGTCAAGTCCCTCAAGACCTGTTTCAACTGATCCTTCACTGCTTAGCAGACCCCAATAGCTGCTACTGCTGGTTGTATCACCAAGCAGATTTTCATAAGGACTCCAATCTTTTATTGGGTTCTTGAACATTTGGACATTATCCACTGGACATGTCAGTGATTTATACATACAAGAGATGGCTGCGTCCACTGTAGGGACCTTCCATTTTTTTTTTTTTTTTTTTTTTTTTTTTGATGAACTTATCCTCCATGGGATAGACCACCGGAAATCTCTTGGGGGAATAAATATTTTCTCAGGACGTTCCCAATCCTGGTAAATGAGCCCTTTCAGTAAAGGGTGAAGTGGAAAAGAACAAACAGTCTGGGGGCTTCTAGCGACCCCAACGAGGATACAGTAGTGGTTGATGGTTCCGCAAGGTGCATTTTTAAATGCTGATCGGACCATGTTAGTCAGAGACTGAACCCATAATCTTTCAGCTTGAGATGCTGAGAAAAGGTTCCCCCACTGTTGATTCCTCTATAACAGAATCAACCTCATCCTGATCCCCTTCAGGCAGGTCGATCCCTGTATGGGACTGTTGCTCTGCTAACAGGCACTCTGAAGGAGGAGACGGAGATCGGGCGTGCTTTCCCTGACAGGGAGGCAGCGATAAATGTTGACAATCTCTCTCTAATCCTCCCAGAGCTGAGGAAAAAACCTCCTCTGTTACATACACAGGAGCAGGTGACTGAGGACAGCCACAGTACCAAGTACCCCTGCGGGGTCTCTACGGTCACTTACCTCTGAACTTCAGGGGAGACTGGTGCAGCAGAAGTATGCCCAAGATCCTCAGAGCCCGATGAGACCCCCTTCGCTTCCTGGAAGATTCAGTTCCGGAGCTTCTGGACGGCATATTCCTAAGCCTAAAGCTGAGGTATTCCAGCCGTAATACACCACTTTTACTGAGAATAGTCTAGCACAATTGCTGCTATATCACAGTTGGTGTCTACTAATGTGCCTTTCTAGGGGATGCCTGTATCAACCGCTTGCTGTATGCCTTTAAATGTTGCCAGCTCTGTCTCTGTACTTCATAGCCAGCTCACTACAATATTGTGTTTTTTTTAAAACTGCTGGGATGCCCGCACATGCGCAGAAGCGCTGCGGCGCGCACAGAGCGTCATCCCCCAGGCTCCGCCCCCTTTCCCGGCTCACCTCTATATATAGAGGCGCGTGCACGCGCGCGGGCACGTGCGCCTTCGGCGCTAATTTCAAATATGGTAACAAGGGACAGGAGCCAGGGCCCCTCTTTGCCGCAGGCCGGGGGATGGACAAACACTGCAACATGGCAGAGGAAGCAGTTTCCTATAAGAGAACTCACCATCTGCCTGGACTTTGCTCTGCTGAGAAGAAGCTAGTCCACATGACAAGAAAACATTCCACAGCGGCCTCTAGTGGACAAACACAGGTACCGCAGTCTAATATATTAAATATATATAAAAAAAAATTTTTTTTTTTTTTTTCTTGACCACCTTTAAAAATTATTACATTTTTTTAGTAGTTACAGGCATGCACAGAATTTTGCGGGAATACCATTAGGTAACAGACAGAAAGACAAATTAGGCTTGGGGGTCCCCCAATAGAACCAAGTTCCTGGGGGCCCCCACTTACCTGTTCCCCGCCGCAGGACTTTGTTTGGTCCACAAAAGCCCAAACTTCACCTATCACGGCAGGCATTGTAATCAAACCTACAGGGACCGGGTTCCCAAGGATTCCACTCCCCTGGACCTGTATAGCACCCTGCACAGAAAACATCTTGGTCGTGGGTATGACCAGAGCTCTGGATCCCAGGGTCCAGCTCTCCTAAGAGAAGCATTACAGGCAAAACCTTGCTCTTCTCTGCAAGGCCCGGGTACCGACCGTTTAGCTATGAAGCTTTTTTGGTCGGATCCGGAATAGCTTACTGAGGCCCAAAAGAACCTGTACGCAAGCTCAGTGAAAAACACATGTTTCTTCTTGGCCAACACCTTAGACACTGGCAAAAAACTGAGGTGCTCCCGGATGGGAGGGGCTTATATAGGGGAGGGTACTTCCGGTTTTGGAAGTTGCCAGTGCCAGCACCTGACGGTATCTATATAACCCATTAGTAATGACTATGTCGCTCTGTGTCCCGTGATGTACGAAAAAGAAATATATATATATAATGTTTGGGGGTTCCAAGTAATTTTCTAGCAAAAAAAACTAACTTGTAAACACCAAATCTCAGAAAGAGGCTCAGTCCTGAAGTGGTTGAATGTTTATGATTTTTTTTTTCAACTTTCATTATCTTGCATGAGAAAATATCATTTTTTTTTTTTTTGAGTGATCACCTTGTATAAGGAAATGTAATATTGCATCTTGTTTGAGTATTACACAAATAAAATAAAAAAAGCACATGTTATAACAAAACCAAAGCATTATATTTTCATTTTAAAAAATAGAATTCATTTTAAAATGGCGTCATTTTGTTAGTCAAACCCCATCATGTCTACACTCCATTGGCAGTTACTGTACACAGAGAAGCACTTGCAAGTACAAAGCACACAGGAAAACCAGTAAAAAGGCCCATTCCTTCCTTGGCAGGATGGTACAATATGTATCCTTGCTATTGGTAAACCAAAAGGACACGTGAGCCGTTTTTCTTGAAAACGCTAACCCACTCTCTAAAACCATATAAATGTCAAATCACCTTTTTTTTCCTGACAGAAAAGGGAAAAAAGTAGAATAGATGTGAGCCGAAATTAAATTAAATAGGCAAAAATAAAAGCATTCATTTACGTGTGATGGGACAAGCACGCCTGAAGATGCTGGTTTTAAGTGTGAAGCCTCGTACACACGACCGGTTTTCTCGGCAAAAAACTACAAGAAAACTGCTGGCAGAGCTTTCTTGCCGAGAAAACCGGCCGTGTGTACGAGGCTTTCAGGTTTCTCGTCAAGAAAAATGGCCAGAATCTCTGCGAGAAAAATAGAGAACCTACTCTCTATTTTGTCGTCGAGATTCTCGTCGGCCTGTTTCCCGACGAGAAATGCGAGAGTGTGTACGCTTACCTGTCGCCGTGGAAACCTGCGCATGCTCGAAATGACTTCGACACATGCGCGGTAGCTTCCTAGGCATAGGTAGGGTGTAGCAAGATGGCGGCGGCGGCATCGAATGTGACGAGCGCACGCTCTTCGTAGTCGATGACGTCACCGCATTCGTTCCATTCATAAGAACGGCGGTTCTTTTGAATCGAGCGTGTGTACACTTGGCCGGGACAAGATTATTGTGTTTTTTCCTGACGAGATTCTCGGCCGTGTGTACGAGGCTTTAGGGTTTGGGAAGGACCCAATAGAACACAGAAAAGTAAATAATTACAAAAACCTAGAAAGTAAAATCATCAAATATAACCGATGGAATGAAAACTCCATAGTAGGTAGGCTGCAGTTCACACATGTGGGAAAAGATGCTTTTTTTTTTTGCGTAAAGGCCACACCACATTATCCTGGAGATCTGGAATATAAATGGAAGCAATCAGATACTCACAGCTGGGCGACCTGGTCGGGACCGGTGCTCTTCTCCTGGAGTTTTACTGCCTGGCGGACTGATTGAAGACTCCTCTAGTTTAAGGGGGGCTGCCAGAGACACAAGCAGGAAATAATTTTAAGAGAAACACAGGAGCACCAAAACCATTTATATTGGCGAGAAACAACCACTAGAACGGTGGATGCAGTGACACTAAAAGTCCCAGCATGCTTTTCCTAGTTACCTGGCAAAACGTAGATACTTTTTTGGATTGGCGAGCTACATCAGTATTTTTGTAGCAGAATGTTGCCGTTTGCACAAGAGCATTAAAAGAACACAGGAACTGCATTTTGGGAAGCCGATAGTAATTGTGTTAACCACTTAAGCCCCGGACCAATATGCAGCTAAAGGACCAGGAGCCCCTTTTTGCGATTCGGCACTGCGTCGCTTTAACTGACAATTGCACGTGCGACGTGGCTCCCAAACAAAATTGACGTCCTTTTTTACCCACAAATAGAGCTTTCTTTTGGTGGTATTTGATCACCTCTGCGGTTTTTATTTTTTGCGCTATAAACAAAAATAGAGCGACAATTTTGAAAAAAATGCAATATTTTTTACTTTTTGCTATAATAAAAATCCCCAAATTTTTTTGGTTTTGCGCAAAAGTTATAGCGTTTACAAAATAGGGGATAGTTTTATGGCATTTTTAGTAATAATTTTTTTTTTTTTTACTAGTTATGGCGGCGATCAGTGATTTTTTTCGTGACTGCGACATTATGGCGGACACATCGGACACTTTTGACACAGTTTTGGGACCATTGTCATTTTCACAGCGATCAGTGCTATTAAAAATGCACTGGTTACTGTGAAAATGACACTGGCAGTGAAGGGGTTAACCTCTAGGTGGCGCTGTAGGGGTTAAGTGTACCCTAAGAAGTGATTCTTACTGTAGGGGGGCGTGGCTACACATCACTGATCGTCTATTCCGATGACAGGGAACAGACGATCACTCACATGCCACGTGAAAGGTTTGTTTACACTTCCCACTCCCCGTTATTCAGCTCTGTGACCCGATCGCGGGACCCCGGCGGCGATCGGGTCCCGCGGGCGCGGTTACAGAGCTCAGGACCGGGTCGCGAGTGCGCCGCCAGCGGCGCGTGCGTGACTGACCCACGGCTGGGCTCTTAAAGGGCAACGTACCTGTACGTTGATGTGCCCAGCCGTGCCATTCTGCCGACGTATATCGGCGTGAGGCGGTCCTTAAGTGGTTAAATAAACTTAGCGGGACTTTTAAAGTTTTAAAATTATAGTCTCAGAAAAAGATAATGGGGTTTTGGAGAAGGAGAAGTGAATGAGGCTTTGAAAGGCCGGAAAACTGGTCTTCCCCTAAATCGTCTGATAGACTAAAGCCTCGTACACACGATCTAATTTTCATCGGACAAAGCGTAGGACTTTTGTCCGAAGGGCGTTGGCCGTGAACTTGTCTTGCATACAAAACGGCAAAGAATTGTCGGCCAACAAACACGAAACTACGTGTTTTTTCAGCTCTTTAGCACCACCCTTTGGGCAACTTCTGCTAATGCGTTATGGTGAGTATTACTTCTAAGCATGCGTGTTTGTACTTTGGAGTTTTGTCCGACGGACTTGTGTACACACCGACAACACACATTTGTTGGCAGACAATTTTAAAGCATGCTATCCCACATTTGTCTGTGGAAAATCCGACAACAATTGTCCGATTGATCGTACAAACGGTCTGATTTTCCAACAACAGCCTGTCATCAGACAATTTCCGTCGGATAATCCGATCATGTGTACGAGGCTTTATCATGTAGTTTCATGGGGTCATTTGTTGGCCTGTAGTAGAGTAAACCGTCACATTCCTATGTCAATCAAATGCAGTAAGGAGAAAGTGGGGGGTGGGGCTAAGCATTGCTGTGTTAGTCTATGGAGTGCGGCTCCACAGACACATAGCTCGGGAGCGCCTGTGTGCTTCCATAGCAAACGGCTTTCTATGGGGACACATGAAGAGGAGAAGGAGCCAGGAGTGCCACCGTGGGAACCCATGAAAAGGAGAATCAGGGCTGCTCTGTGCAATACCACTGCACAGAGCAGGCGAGTATAACAACAGGTTTATTTGAAATTTTTTAATTTATTTTTTTATTTTAGTAACACTTTAAAGCATGACCTCTATGAATGAGACCCGACACTTCCTCTGAAGAAACTACATATTCCACAATCCCTGGGTCTCTCTGTCTAGTGCAGTAATTAGATCTCACTGTGATTAGCATTTACAGACACAGAGAGAGATTACCATGCAGCATGAAGATTTTTCTTATTTTATTTTATTAAATTTGCATTCTCACATTTGTGATGAGAAAGAGCAGGTGGCATCACATTCACTGGACGCTGTGTGACCTGGAACGGGAAGTTGTCTTGTCCCTTTGGCGCATAGGGACAAGCTAGTTGATGCAAACCATGGCCATAGGGGAATTGTTCTGCCATGACACTACAAACTTCAACCTTAACGTGTAAGCTGATCATTACAAGGTAAAAAAAAACAAAAAAACATAGGGAATATAGATACACTAATACCTACCAGTGAAAACTTTTGAACGTATATAATTCCTTTAAAAGAGAAGGATTCAAAAAAATAAACGTTCATACTCACCTATGTAGATGCAGTATCGATCCAATGCTGCGGCTGTCTGCCTGCTGGCTCTATACTGAGAACTGAGAAACTGATCAAAAATTGCTCATCACTCAGTTCTGGGGTCCTCTCTGAGCACAGAGTGGTGACTGTCAGCCACCGCTCTGTGCTCTGCCCCTCCAGCGCTCACCGGAGCACCGGGCTGTGGAGGAGGGTGGGAGTGGCTGGCTCAGGCTCTTAGCGGTGCACTGGCTGGGCCAGCTGCCTGTCAGGGATATGGGCAGATCCCGAAATTATTGTTGGAATCCCTGCAGAGTCTGGACCGGTGTTCTGTCGAGAAGTGCCCGCCTATCGAATAGTGCCCGGGTGGAAGTGGGCATGCGCCGCACGGAGCCGCAGAAGAGCTGAGTTTACGATCAGCTGTTGTCTCGCGTGGCCGAGGCACGTTCATGTAGGTGAGGGGCGGATATTTACATGAAGGGGGCGGATTTTTCAATGATGGGCAGTGCTGGGGGGTGGAATTTTTATCGATGGGCAAAGAAATATGCAAAAGAAATCTTTATCTGCTAATCATTTTGAACGTTTGCGGGGCGTGTTTAGTCAATTGAAGGGCGGCTTTTTCCATATTAGATAAAGATTTCTTTAGTAGATTTGTTTGGCCATCGATAAAAATTCCGCCCCCAGCACTGCCCCTTCATGTAAAGATCCGCCCCCTTCATGTAAAGATCCACCCCCTTCCTGTAACGTCCCTCGGCAACGCGAGACAACAGCTGATGTAAACTCAGCTGTTCTGAAGGTCCGTTCTGCGCATACACAATTCCGGCCGGGCATTTTTCGAAAGCGGGCATTTCTCAACAGGACACCGGCTCTGACATCTAAAGCCCGCTGTCAGCTAAATCTGGGTCACAAAAGTGCAGAACTAAGAGCACTCCTGTGACCCACAGCAGAAGTATGGCCAAAGCTCTTTTGGCCATACTTCTCCTGTGGGTCACTTTAAGGACACTTGAAACATGTGATAAACTTCCTTCATGATGAAAAGGGCTCCAAATTTTCCTCAAATTACTGTCCCCTGGGCCGGTTTTCTGATCTCAAAATAGATTACAAAAAACGTTATTGCTCAAAAACAGATTGCACATACTTAGATTCAAGCTACCGAACTGACCTAGAAATCATGGTCGCTTCATGACAACACTATTTTTCCATACAAAAAATGTATATACG
The DNA here is from genome assembly GCA_029206835.1 of Rana muscosa. NCBI lineage: Eukaryota > Metazoa > Chordata > Amphibia > Anura > Ranidae > Rana > Rana muscosa. Next base: position 348,989,447 of record CM055118.1, on the reverse strand, counting down.
ACTATAGGAGAGGTCTTGACAATAATTTGAAAATGTATGGGCTCAACGGATGGCTCAATCAGGGACTTGCAATCAATCACCTTAAAATAGATTTACTTTGAGGACCGATCCTTCTGAAAGTTTAGGCTTTTAGGCATAGGTGTACGCAGCCTATTGCATTAGGGTGTGCCCCCCAAAGATCAAACACATAGTACCGATCACTCACGATGAAAGGGAAGGGGCCAGTAAGTTACATATTTACTGGCCCCTTTCCCCACTCATCCTAAAACATCCCCGCAGCAACAGCTGGAGGGAGAGGAGAGTAGGGAAGCCGGAAGCGCTGCGGGGGGAAGGAGGGGGAATCTGTGCTGCACAGGGTGATTAGGGTGTGCCTGGGCACACTTGGCACACCCTGTGCGCACGCCTATGCTTTTAGGATATCTTATTTGCACGATGATTGAGCTGAAATGGCTTTTCAGTCTGAAATTCTTGGGTGCTCACATTGTCTCACAAAAGCAGTTTGCCATTGTCTTGCGATATTGTAATTTCATTTTTATGGAGCATTTTGCCACATCTTGTGATTTTATACCATGAACCATAAAAATAGATCTGTGGAATTTTTTGGCTGATTACCAGTATTTCACATACATATTTTTTTTCATTTTAGGAAAATGGAACCATTGTATACAATCCACATATGAATAAACAGAACCTGCAAGCATCACCTCAATATTATTCGACACCTTTGCTGAAAACATGCAGAGCAAACCAACCCCCTTCTTCACAACCTTCCTTATAGTAGTAGTTGGCCTCATCAACTGGATTTATTCTGTAGTGGTGAAGAGGTTTTGTAGCTTCTCCAAGCCATTTCAACTGTTCTAGTGAGTGAAGTGGTATCAGGATCAGAATCCGTATCAGAAGAGAGTATCAGGAACATATCCTGACATTTATATCAACACAGGTATCACAGTCACCTTCATATATACTTCATACAGCCCGAAGGCTTTCACACTGAAGCGGTGCGCTAACAGGACTGCTCCAAAAGTCCTGCTAGCCGCATCTTTGGAGCGGTGAAGAAGCGGTGTGTTTACTGCTCCTTTACCGCTGCTGCCCATTGAAATCAATGGGACAGCGCGGCTATACCGCCCGCAATGCGCTGCTTCGGCAGCGCATTGCGGGCGGTTTTAACCCTTTCTCGGCCACTAGCGGGGGGGGGGGGGGTTAAAACCGCACCGCTAGCGGCTGAATATCGTGGCAAAAACGACGGTATATCAGCGCTAAAAATAGCGCCGCTATACCGCCAGCGCACCTCCCCGCCCCAGTGTGAAAGGGGCCTAATGGTCAGGTCTGAGCTAAGGCAGATCTGTTACATCCAACAATAGATAGGTAATGGTTATGGCAGTATCGGGTCTCACCTATGCGGTTCCTCTCTAGAGATCCAGCCTGGGGAAGGTTTGGGTGAGGAGACTGCAGGAGTGAATCTCCCCTTTCCCAGCCGCTCTCTGCCCGGCGGAGGTCTGGGTTACTGGAAGGAGAGAGAACAAGCAAAACATATACTCAGAATAGGGTAATTATTATTTACCAAAATTATTATTAAAATTATTTACCAAAAAAACAGCTATTGAACCCATACTGGAACACGATTGAAAAATGCTTAGATCTTTCCTCATTTCAATAATAATAAAACAGAGTTGAAAGTTACAATTAAGGGCATTATAAACAAGTAAAAACAACAAGTGAACAACTAAAGCTTTCAAGCAAAATAATAAAATCCACTTTATTTACCCTAACCTGAAATCTATGTAGCCCATTGCATCTAGATCAGTGGTCATCAACCCTGTCCTCAGGGCCCACTAACAGGCCAGGTTTTATGTATTACCTTGGGGAGATGCAGACTAGAATACTGCAATCACTGAGCAGCAAATGATATCACCTGTGTTGTATTTCAGTTATCTTGCAAACCTGGCCTGTTAGTGGGCCCTGAGGACAGAGTTGATGACCACTGATCTAGATACCAGGGAGCAGTTCACGACTTTGGTGGCTGACTCTGCTTCCTTAGTGTGTGCTGTGCAAATCCCTCTTTTGAACCTGCTGAGTGTATTGCTGGTCAGATTCAAGCCTATGTATCAATGGACCATCCCCGATTTGGACAACCAAAGGTTTTACTGCTAATGCAAAAACATAATGGAGACAGCAGGCACCCCTGTCTGGTTCATCAGGACAACAAGAATAGTTTGGATGTGTGTCTATGCACAATGGCCCTAACCATTGAATCAGAGTACAGTAGACACAACCAAGCTATAGAAATAGAGTCAAAGCCATGCCTTTGGGGAAGCTTCCAAAGGTTTTCCTATTCCACCACATCAAACTCTTGGGTTGCATCTAGGAAAGCCAGTACTCTGGAACCTACATGGTCACGTTGAGAAAGAAATACGTTGATCACCTATCAAGTGAATGTGGCATTGTTCTAGAGGAAGACACTGGTCTGGGAGGGGTGTATAAAGGGTATTAATCGATTAAACTTTGCTGGAATTTTGTCTACCTGTCAAATTTAAATTTGGAGTCCCCAATTAGGATCAACCATCGAAAGCTTGTTTGATACTGCAAAGAGCATGTAGAGAGTATGTTTGAAAATCTCTCTACAAACAGGTCAGTCAATGGCGTTCCCAGATCACCAACAAAGTGGATTGGGCTGAACTGGTGCGCAATGGCTATTGCAAGGCTTAAGGCAGAAATAAAAGTTCTGCTGTCAAAAAACTGGGAGCAGGCAGGCTCTTTGCTGATGAGACATGCAATGTCTTTTCTCCAATAAATATACCTACTTGATTGTTCGCTGTCTTTTCTGGCATGTAAACCGAGCTGTGCATGCGTAGCTCAGCTTACATTGCAGGCATTGTCCCTATATGCTGGGATGACTATCCTGTGCAAAAATGACATCATCCCGTGCCGCCCAATGAAGACCAATATCCAGCAGAAGATAACAGCGCTGGTGAGGATGGGGACTGTTAAAGTGGACGTCAGTTTATCTCGGCTGTAAAGTGGAACTTCACTCTCCCAACCAACATTATTTTAATCCTCAGGCTGCTAGCATTAGTAGATAGAAAGAAAAGTATATCATATTTACTTAAGTTAAACATTTTCATTTTTCTTTTTAACATTTCTTCAGTTACTTCCTGGTTTCTTGCCTAGGCAATTGATGTCATACATCCCCGAATGTATGACAGGGGTTTTCTTAGCCAAGCACACTCTCCTACCTGCATGCTTGCACTAAGTGCAGATGGATTCCAGGAATTAAATGCTACATTAATCATTTGCCCTTACTCAAGATGAGCACAGCCAAAAAAAGCTAGCGAGGGGGTGTTTTATAAAGTGTTTTCCCAACAAAATAAAGCAGAGCTTGTATTTTGTTTGTGGTGTTTAGATGCAGTGAAGATCCACTTTAAAAGGGGTTGTAAAGCTTCGTGTTTTTTCACCTTAATGCATCCTATGCATTAAGGTGAAAAAACACCTTGCACTCTCCGGCCCCCCCCGTGCCCCCATTTTACGTACCTGAGCCCCGAATCTCCGTGGGCGCGATCCTGCGTCATTCTCTCAATGTCTGAACGGCTCCTCATTGGATAGATTGATAGAAGCGCAGCCATTGGCTCCCGTTGCTGTCAATCAAATCCAGTGACGCGGCCACTGGGGGGCGAGGGCGAGCCATACACTCGGCGGCTATGCACGCCGTGTGTATAACACGGGAGCGCGCCCGCAAGGTAGCCCCCTCGGTAGAGAACTGAGCCGAGACAGCCGCCGTGGGACCCCAGAAGAGGACGTTCGGGGCCACTCTGTGCAAAACGAACTTCACAGTGGAGGCATGACATGTTTGTTATTTAAAAAAAAAAGAAAAAATTAACCTTTAGTGTCCCTTGAAGTTACATAGTTGGCATGATTGAATAAAATCAAGAGTTCAATCTGTGTGTTTGCGTGTGGAAAATAATTTCCCTTATCCCTGTATATTGTTTTCGTTAAGATGCACGTCCAAGAGTCTTTTAAAACTATCCATACTTCCTGCTGACACCACCGATTGTGGAAGAGAGTTCCACATCCGTTCCACCCTGACAGTGAAAAAAACTTGAGTCTACACAGCTTAAGGTTAAACCCTGCTTCTCTTCCAGTCTCATCGTGTAGTCCCCTGTCTTCTTACACTTCTTAAGTGATACTGTTAAATGCACTTTCAGACAAAGTGATCTTAAGGAATGTACCAGGTTCCCCCTGCCCTAAGCCATATCGATTGGGGCTTTTCTTAGATGCAGCTGATGCTAGTTACCTGGCTCTTACAGCCTGGACCTGCCTGTTCCCACCTGACCCACTTGTATTCAGGGCTGTAGCTATGGACGTCGTCCTCTGTGGAACCTAAAAGATAAAATGAAAAAATAGTGAGGTTGGACACAGTAGCTTGCTTTTAAAATAAAAACAGACCAATCCTCTGAAATTAACAGACATTTATTGAAGAGAGAAAAATCTATTATCAAAAGGAGGTCAGCAGTTGCATGCCAAGTATTTTTCTTATGACAGACATAGAAGAGGAAGTAGGTTCAGGAAGACGTGGAAAATTCCTTTGATGATTAATCTCTGCATCCAGAAGTAGAAGAAAAAGCTCCAATGCAAAACACTAAAACATAGATGATTATGGGGGGGGGAAGCAGCCAAAAAGGTAAAACATGGAAGAAAACCTCTGGGACGACAGAAAGACAAACTTGTTATGCAGAAAGCAACAGATGTGAAACTCTGAAAACTTTGGAGGAGGAATGGTAGATCTTAGTACAATGGTGCACAACCAGTTACATTTTGTGGCCCTCAAAAGCAGCCCCTGACTTCCGTTAAGAATATCACTTACTAGTTTTGATGTTGCTTTTCAATATTTTGGCTTTATTACCAACGAATAGCTAGTTTAGACCCTGTTCTGTGTAGCACCTAAGCTCTAATACATTAACAATCTCATCATTGATATTAGGGGTCTTAACCAGGACTAAATATAACGATCAGACTATACCAGTAGAGCCAAGTATGGTGGCTAGAACACCTATGGGGTACAGATTTGATTTAATTCTCAATTTCAAAGTCATGGTTTCTTTGGATGAAGGAATATTACTAATCTAAAAAAAAAAAAAGTGAAAGGAAAACTGCAGTTTTGAATAAATTTGAAGCTCTGATGTTACAGTTCTTCAAAATAATGAACAATCTTATAATCTGCAGCAAGCATCAATGCTTTGAGCAGTCTAGCCTTGCAGTCACGCTTGTCAATATTCCCCTGCCCTCTAATTGTAGGATGGGAAGGTGGACCTTGAATCAAGCTGGACCCTATTCCCTGCAATGCCAAGTCTTGGCATTTGTCATGTGACCAGGCAAAGCAGGGGAGGGGGGGGGGGCAGCATTTCCCTATTTTTAGACAAAAGGTAGTTTTTTTTTGCACCTTCCCTTGAAGTGGACTGGGAATGAATCTTTATTTTTGCCATTAGGTGGCAAAAAGTAAAGCCTGGTACACGCCATCAGTTCGGGAGATCCTGTACGAAGAATCCAATGTACAGTGATCTTTCCATTGAGATATTGTGTTCTGGCAGTTAAACTTCCGCCCCCACCCGCCAGAACACACCGGTCAACTCTCAGCCATTGGCTGAGAACGCTGATCAAATGCTGATCGCCAGACCTTTTTTTGGTCATGACCCTTTGACAGAAGCTGCACGTTTGGCTGGCTTCTGGCGGACTGGCTGCCGTACACATGGGCCAAATGTCGGACAATTTCTATTGAACCAGCCAATACCGCCTGATATTCAGCCCGTGTGTATGGGGCTTAAGGGGAGGGTTATAAGCCCTGTCAGGTTATTATTATTTTTTTAGCCATCAGATTCCTATTGGGAGATTTCCCTTCATTTCCTGTCCCATAACCAAAACAGGAAGTTGGCGAAAATCCCTGCAAATTAAGGGAATTCCTTGGTGACCCCTACGTCAGAAGAACTAGTGTCCACCATTGGACAATTTTCCCTCTAATTAGTGTTCTGGGGACAACCCAAAATTTGGGATTTTCTTTTACTTTCAATAAGGGTTATGGTAAACAGGACAAAGAGAGGGGGAATCTCTCTAATTGGGACTCTAACAGGACAAAACATAAAAGGTTTGTCTTTAGTTATATATTAAGCTTTGCCAAAAAAAAAAAAGGAGGCAAGGATGTGTGGCAGAAGAAACATGCAAAATCTGACAAAAACTGCTTCCTCTTATCCCTGTTCTGTGCAAAGTGTACAGCACATGCCCCATGCAATATACACTTGCCCCCAAACAATGGAGTTTACTTCTGCTTTAATTCCTTTCTTTCCTAAGCTTTTTCTGCATCGTGAAGCACAATAAAAACATTGAACATAAAAGGGTATTCTCTTTTATTTCAAAAACGTTTAAGGAGCTGCATGTAGCTGGTTGAGCACCACCATCTTTTAGGGCTCTTTTACACTTGCTTCGACTTTAACACACATTAAAGTGCTCACTGCTTCAACATGCTTTTATGAGGGGTTTTTTGATGCTTTGGTGGTGCTTTTTTTGAAGCTTTAATGAAGCTTAGCAAATGCCCAGTGTATGTGTTGATTTTCTATTTGTTTTAAAGGAGCCAGTAAAACCCTGGCTCAGTAGTACCCCCACTCAACAGATCCCCAGCTCATTGGTACCCTCGTTCTGCAGATCCTCCACTCAGTAGTAACCCCAGCTTTGTTGATGACCCACTCAGTAGTACCCCCAGCTTTACTGATCCCCCGCTCAGTAGTACCCCCCATCTCTGTTGATGACCCACTCAGTAGAACCCCCCCAGCTTTACGGATCCCCCACTCAATAGTACCCCCAGCTCTGTTGATGACCCACTCAGTAGTACCCCCAGCTCTGTTGATGACCCACTCAGTAGTACCCCCAGCTCTGTTGATGGCCCACTCCGTAGTACCCCCAGCTCTGTTGATGACCCACTCCGTAGTACCCCCAGCTCTGTTGATGACCCACTCCGTAGTACCCCCAGCTTTGTTGATCCCCGCTCAGTAGTACCCCCATCTCGGTTGATGACCCACTCAGTAGTATCCCACAGCTTTACGAATCCCCCGCTCAGTAGTACCCCCAGCTCTGTTGATGACCCACTCAGTAGTACCCCCAGCTTTACTGATCCCCTGCTCAGTAGTACCCCCAGCTCTGCGGATCCCCCACTCAGTAGTAATCCCCAGCTCAGCTGATCCTCTGGCTTGCTGACCCCCCCCTCTCCCTCTGGCCCTGCTCACCTCCTGCTATAGTGCTCCCACTCTGTGCACTATGTACGTGTGACATTGCTAGTTTCCCCAGCTCCTGTCTGCCAGCTCTGCTGATCCTCCGCCATTCAGTCCTCGCTCTCCGGTCCCTGCTTACCTTCCGATATAGCATTCCCATGTTACACACCACCTGTGTCGTCTGCTAGTTGCTCCATTCCAATTCGTGCCCTGCTCACTTTCCTACTCCCCCTCGCTGTACACCAGATGCGACATCTGCACCAGACTCTTCCAGAATGCATATGCACATAAACTGGAAGTGACTGCTGATGACATCTTTCTGGCTCGCTTGTTGGTTTCCCAGTGCATCCTGGGATATCTCATACCTGCAACACCTCCAAAACAAAGCAAACTGAATAAAAGCCCCTGAAAAGCTTCAGGTGCTGTTAGCAAGCTTTTTCATAGATTTCTATGGAGGCTTTGGAGATGCTTTAAAGCACCAAGAAAGCAACGCAGGGTATCATTTTAAAAGTACAGCAAACACCACATGTAAATTGGACTGTAAGCTTACAATTTTATTTAGTGACCAGCACATTGATTGGCATTCAGAGTGCTTTAAAAATGTGTGTCCAATGCCACATTTTGAAGAAAGTGTAAAAGGAACCCTTAGCGTTACAGTTGACAACCCTCAACCAAGTGAGTATTCAAGAAGAGCGGTTAGGAGAACGGTTTAGAAAAGTGTTTCCCAAAAAGTGTACTATGAACCAGTGATGGTTAATCTTCCCTGTAGAGGGAATGTAGCCATAAACATGGTGTCCAGGAATGTTGTATGAGACAACATGCTCATTTTAGTGTCAGCTATTACCATGGTGACTGAATCAGCGGTCTGGATATGTATGTCGCTTTAAACTAGGGGTCTCAAACTGGTGGCCCTCCAGCTGTTGCAAAACTACAAGTCCTATGAGGCATTGCAAGGCTGAGCGTTACAAGCATGACTCCCCCAGGCAGAGGCATGAGGGGACATGTAGTTTTGCAACAGCTGGAGAGCCACCAGTTTGAGACCCCTGCTCTAAACCATCTTCAAGATGCCTGAACACTTTCACCTTGCAATTCCCAATATGGAATGGGTCAACATATTTCAGACTTCTGCGTTATTCTGCTGTAAGAACATGTCATGTTTACATCATTCTGATGGGGCTCTGACCCAGACTGTATACTGTTGTATGTTAACAGTTTTGACTCCGCACTCTTTTGGATGCATAGCAATGTTGTTTCCCATAAATAAAGAATTTACTTTCTGATCAATGATACCCTTAGAGGGTAGTAACGAACACTTTGAGCTGATGACACTGAATACATGTGAGAAAATGGATGTTCGTGGACTAGTTGCACAACTGACCAAAGTTTGGGAAACACAGGATTAGATGAAGATGCAGCAGTAGCTTAGATTGTGTTCAATAGCTCAGCTGTAAAATCCAGTATGTAAAGGTTTTCAGTAACAGACGGGAGATGAAGAATTAGAAGCAGAATAAGAGCAGGAAGACTCAGAATGGACAGGGACCTATGGCAAGCAAAGGTACACGCCATGGCCCCATTACCTTAGGAGGCGGGGCCTCTGGTTCCATTTTCACCCAGGGTCCCCTGTCTGGTCGAGTGGAGGGCATAACCCCTTCCGGTGAGGGGTCTGAACTCTGACGGGCTAGCTGGCCCCGAGAGATGGGAGGGGCGATGGCTGGCTGACGACTGGGAGCAGGTGCTGGATCTTGAAGGGAATTTGGTCGGGGACTAGGTTTGAGGACTATGCGGTTCTGTGGAACATTTCGGAGTGGCTGAAGGAGATATGGATGATGGAATGAGCATATGAGTGAATGGAATGACTAAGACTAAACACAGAGATTCTGAGATGCTTGTCCTTTCCTTATAGGGTTAATTTACCAAAAAACTGTCAATGCAGATAATGGGTGTCTGTAGATAAAACAAAATATGCAGCTTTAACTAAAGTTAGATAATGCCCTTGCTATAGGTGTGGACTCCTTATGTACAAATTAGTTTGCATTGTGTATGTAACATGCAGGTTCGCTTTAATTTTTTTTTTTTTAGATATGAACAAAAATATGATTAGCATAACACAGATGACCTTGTCAGTGAGTAATCTCTTTCAAAAATGTTTCTGTAAACGCATCTGTACAATGGAGAAAGGCATGTTTACTTATACCATATACTGTATACTTCCTGCATAGCAGTGCTGAAGCAGCACAGTATGTACAGAATCTCACAGGAGTACACTCCTAACATTTTTGTAAATATTTTTTTCTATATTTTCATGTGACAACATTGAAGAAATGACACTTTGCTACAATCTAAAGTAGTGAGTGTACAGCTTGTATAACAGTGTAAATGTCTAAACCGCTGGCAACAAAAGTGAGTACACCCCTAAGTGAAAATGTCCAAATTGGGCCCAAAGTGTCAATATTTTGTGTGGCCACCATTATTTTCCAGCACTAACTTAACCCTCTTGGTCATGGAGGTCACCAGAGCTTCACAGGTTGCCACTCGAGTCCTCTTCCACTCCTCCATGACGACATCACGGAGCTGGTGGATGTTAGAGACCTTGCGCTCCTCCACCTTCTGTTTGAGGATGCCCCACAGATTCTCAATAGGGTTTAGGTCTGGAGACATGCTTGGCCGGTCCATTACCTTTACCCTCAGCTTCTTTAGCAAGACAGTGGTCGTCTTGGAGGTGTGTTTGGGGTCATTATGATGTTGGAATACTGCTCTGCGGCCCAGTCTCTGAAGGGAGGGGATCATGCTCTGCTTCAGTATGTCACAGTACATGTTGGCATTCATGGTTCCCTCAATGATCTGTAGCTCCCCAGTGCCGGCAGCACTCATGCAGCCCCAGACCATGACACTCCCACCACCATGCTTGACTGTAGGCAAGACACACTTGTCTTTGTGCTCCTCACCTGGTTGCCGCCACACACACTTGACACCATCTGAACCAAATAAGTTTATCTTGGTCTCATCAGACCACAGGACATGGTTCCAGTAATCCATGTCCTTAGTCGGATCGTCTTCAGCAAACTGTTTGCAGGCTTTCTTGTGCATCATCTTTAGAAGAGGCTTCCTTCTGGGACGACAGCCATGCAGACCAATTTGATGCAGTGTACGGTGTATGGTCTGAGCACTGACAGGCTGACCCCCCCCCCCAACCCTTTAACCTCTGCAGCAATGCTGGCAGCAGTCATACGTCCATTTCCCAAAGACAACCTCTGGAAATGACACTGAGCACGTGCACTCAACTTCTTTGGTCGACCATGGCGAGGCCTGTTGAGTGGAACCTGTCCTGTTAAACCGCGGTGTGGTCTTGGCCACCATGCTGCAGCTCAGTTTCAGGGTCTTGGCAATCCTCTTATAGCCTAGGCCATCTTTATGTAGAGCAACAATTTTTTTTTTCAGATCCTCAGAGAGTTCTTTCCAATGGAGGGGCCATGTTGATTTTTCAGTGACCAGTATGAGAGAGTGAGAGCGATAACACCAAATTTAACACACCTGCTCCCCATTCACACCTGAGACCTTGTAACACTAACGCGTCACATGACATCAGGAAGGGAAAATGGCTAATTGGGCCAAATTTGGACATTTTCACTTAGGGGTGTACTCACTTTTGTTGCCAGCGGTTTGGCCATTAATAGCTGTGTGTTGAGTTATTTTGAGGGGACAGCAAATTTACACTGTTATACAAGCTGTACACTCACTACTTTACATTGTAGCAAAGTGTCATTTCTTCAGTGTTGTCACATGAAAAGATAGAATAAAAAATTTACAAAAATATGAGGGGTGTACTCACTTTTGTGAGATACTGTATATGGAACAAATGAATATCTTTCCCTCATGTACATTCATTTCCAAAATACTTTTCCTGGGATCAGTCAGCTTCATCTCCATAAATTGGTGAATTATCCTGGAAACTAGAGTAACACGTGGGTATACATTACTTCCGACATAGATATTACAGGTTCTGACTGTAATGCCCACCTACCACACATCTTCGGAGATCTAGAAGAATTTGAGGACATGTGATCACAATTTAAAGGCTTAAAAGAAGGTATGCCATTTGGGTTCTTTGCTATTTGAGCCACATAAAACTGCTAAACCAAAGTATTCAAGCCCAATTACCCTTGCACTGCAAAGCTTAAATACGTGTTAATTCAAGGGGATGAGGAATATGCGGTGTGTCTAAAAAATTCAGTGAATGGTATCAGAAAACAAAACCAAAAGATACAAATAAATTACCTTTATCGGCCTTCAAAATAATCGCCATCCTTCACAACACACATTTGCCAACGTTTGTAAAGCTTCTGGAAATGGTCAGCAAAGGCTGCTTTAGGAATCGATCTCAAAACTGCTGTCACACAGCCTGCAAAACATGCGCCTTTCATGAATTCTTGACCTTGGACTTTTGCAGGCAACTTTTTTTAGGTCGTGGGGGACGGTGAACGCCATTCCACCGATTGCCACTTGGATTCTGGATGGATGGAAGGAATTGTGATGATGGTAGGCAGAAAAGATGCATCTCCGCCGTCACACATGGTAATGAAATCCCCAGAGGTTTCCATCCGTTTTGCTTTCTGTTCATCCGTCAGCTTGTGCGGCACAAACCGGAAACAGATCTTCCGCCTACCCAAATCTTCATTGACAATGGTGCGTACCGTGTCCTTCCTAATGCCCAATTCCTCCACTATCAATCGTAGAGTCAGTTGCCCATCTCGTGCCAGCATTTGTCACACTCACTTGATCATGTCTGGGGTTCTGCCGACCCGACTGACACATCCTGTCGTTTCCTTCCCGACGTGAAAGCTTTTGAACCAGTCCTAACACATTTTCTGCTCAGGGCTTCTGTCTCGTACACTTGCACTAACATTTATTGCGTCTTTGCCGCGGTTTTCCCCAATTTGTAGCAGAACTTGATGTTCATTCGTTGCTCTGTTGCACCGTGACCCTACCTTTCACACTGACTTTGTTCGACTGCCTGCAGCGGGGTTACCCTGATGGTCACGTGTACTCTACGCTAGGTGGCACTTCTCAACGTGTCTCTGGACAACCATGTGCATGCGCCTGACCCATGTTGCCGCTGATATATCGGAACATTCACCAAACTTTTTAGACACACCTTGTTAGTCGCAATACTAACTTTTTGCCTCGGCACTCTCTGCCACTGCAATTTGTGGACGGTCCCTCGTTGTCCTCATATACAACGTAGGGCTATTGGCCCTGCATTGTACTTGATGACGTCATTGGTGACCCAGAAAGTCTTCTAGTAAAGGCTTAGGGGGACTAGGCCAACAGATGCAGGATAGAGTAGTAAGGCATTACACCTCATCCATCTTCTCCTAGAGTTAACAAGCATTTAACCATTGCTGTGCAGGACGGTCCCACTACAAGGGTAGTTTTATGTAATTCCCAAAACTGGGCTTTAAAGTGGTTGTAAACCTCAGACATGAAATATGAATAAAGCATACCCCTCTGTAGTCTGCACTTGTCTAAATTAAGAGCACCAAGTGTCATTTTCGTCTGCTGCTTCATTCCTCTGCCATCAGCATGAATAATTTCTAACAAGTTTTCCGGACACCAAGAGAAAAACTAGCATACTCCTCAGACATTTGCCACTGGTGCTTAGATTCTCTATGAAGCTGTGTGCAGTCTTGCATTCTATATTATCAGTCCTAACACGCTAAATTCAGCCCCAGTGTATCTCAGAAGAATAAATCAGCAATTTGAATGAAATAGCTTGTCACTGGTGAGAATTACACAGTGAAATGAAGGAAAAAAAAAAAAGAGAATGACAAGGTCTGAAATAAGACATCCTACCATGGATATGAATGATGACCCATAATGGATTGGCGGTAGATTTAGCTAAAAACGTGCATATAAAGAAAGAAAATACTGCGCTAATCTAAAATAGTGAATAAAAATAAAGCTGCTACATAAAATGTGACTAAAATGAATAAACATGGAATGAAGATGTAGCGCTAAGTGAAGAAATGAAGCCCAATAATTTGGGCCTCCAATCAAACCAAAGTGATAAATAATATCAATATAATGAGTCCATACAGTGTCCATAGAAAATTTTCGTGTTGTGAAGAAAGAACATGTAGCACTGAAGGGTCATCACATAACTCGTAGAAAAAGAGAGGTAGAATACTCTTACCGGAACATTAGACCTGTGGTTTAGGCAGGTCAAATAGGCATACGAAATCCCAGTGGCACTCCTCATCAGTTAGTCTGGAAACTAGATCAGATGGGTCCCCAATGTAGACTGTCCGGTAGGCTCCCCGACTTGACAGCAGACTCTGGGTTTCACACCGATCCAGGTGGTCCTCCGATGGAACTGGAACCGCCACTCAGCAAAGAGACTCTTTACCACGGTGAATATTAGTAACCAGTGGCCAAAGGAAGCTATTACTTGACCAACCACCCATGTGAGGAGAAAAGAAGGGAAGGAATGCTCCAATGGTGCAGATCAATGAGGGTTTATTCAACCAATATAAAAGTGATCACAAACAATAAAAACTTTTAAAAAGGGGCAGTGAATGAGGTAGTGTACCAAGCCCTACGCGTTTCGAACAAATGTTCTTCAACAGGGGCATCAACCAACCTCTTCCACTGCAGAAATATATATAGTGAACAAATACAATCTAACAAGGTTCTCAACCAATTATCAATTATCTGTCTGATTGGTTGAGAACCTTGTTAGATTGTATTTGTTCACTATATATATTTCTGCAGTGGAAGAGGCTGGTTGATGCCCCTGTTGAAGAACATGTGTTCGAAACGCGTAGGGCTTGGTACACTACCTCATTCACTGCCCCTTTTTAAAAGTTTTTATTGTTTGTGATCACTTTTATGTTGGTTGAATAAACCCTCATTGACCTGCACCATTGGAGCATTCCTTCCCTTCTTTTCTCCTCACATGGGTGGTTGGTCAAGTAATAGCTTCCTTTGGCCACTGGTTACTAATATTCACCGTGGTAAAGAGTCTCCTTGCTGAGTGGCGGTTCCAGTTCCATCGGAGGACCACCTGGATCGGTGTGAAACCCAGAGTCTGTCAAGTCGGGGAGCCTACCGGACAGTCTACATTGGGGACCCATCTGATCTAGTTTCCAGACTAACTGATGAGGAGTGCCACTGGGATTTCGTATGCCTATTTGACCTGCCTAAACCACAGGTCTAATGTTCCGGTAAGAGTATTCTACCTCTCTTTTTCTACGAGTTATGTGATGACCCTTCAGTGCTACATGTTCTTTCTTCACAACACGAAAATTTTCTATGGACACTGTATGGACTCATTATATTGATATTATTTATCACTTTGGTTTGATTGGAGGCCCAAATTATTGGGCTTCATTTCTTCACTTAGCGCTACATCTTCATTCCAGGTAGATTTAGCTAGACTGAGTTAAGTCACATACTGATGACACAATTACTTCTGTGGAAAATGGTTAAAGTGATTGTAAAGGCTCGTTTTTTTTATTTTTTTAAATAACATGTTATACTTGCCTCCTCTGTGCAGTTGGTTTTGCACAGAGCAACCCGGATCCTCCTCTTCTTGGGTCCCTGTTTGCTGCTCCTAGCCCCTCCCTCCTTTGGGTGCCCCTCAGCCAGCAGCTTGCTACAGGGGGCACCCAAGCAGAGTCAGAGCTCCGTGTAATCGTTCAGACACGGAGCCCTGACTTGGCCCTGCCCCTCTTCTCCCCCGATTGGCTGACTGACAGCCGCGGGAGCCAATGGCGCCACTGCTCTGTCTCAGCCGAGTTTCCTGGATGATTGAGGGGATTGTGGACATCGCTGGAGAGAGAAGGGGCTCAGGTGGTAATTGGGGGGTGCTGGGGGGGGCTGCTACACACACGTTTTTTTTTATCTTAATGCATAGATTGCATTAAGATAAAACAACCTTCTGCCTTTACAACTCCTTTAAGCTAATGCAGGAAAAAAAAAGGAAATTCTCAGAACTTTCAACTAAGGAAAGGCACCCCAATTTTATCGGGTTCAGGAGTTACCATAGTTTAAAAACAAAAAAAAGTAATTGAAACATTAACATTCTGCAGCTATTTAAATGAAATCTTTACTGTTATTAAAAAAATAAATAAAAATGAAGCTAAAGTAATGGCTGGGTATTGGGTCGCATAGGGTGTCATACTAGGTTTCCTTGAAGAAAAACCCCTCTGTCCGCTAACTCTAGAGATTTGAAAATCCCTGGTCTATGGCAGAGCGCAGGCTTCAAAATTTCTATCTTTTTTTCCCGTGACCCTCATTGGGGAGGTCTTTCTCATTTCCTATACCTGTGACATCTGTACAAAAAAAAAAAAAGGAGGTGTGGTTGTCATCAGGACAGGGAGAAACAGATCACAAAATCATTATCAGAAATCGCAACCCTTCTTTACTCTACTACAAATGTGGTTTTATTTTTGTCTGTACCTTGTTGGAAAGATTTCCCCTCATTTTCTGTCTTGACAGGAAGTAAAGTGAAATTTCCCCAAATAAGACGCAGATGGCAATAAAATCCTGACAGGCTATAGGCCTTCAAAAAACAAAGAAAAATTTGCAGCTCATGTATCAACCAGCCGGCAACAAACCGCATTGTCCTGTCTAACAGATCACATTAAAACCAAGGGGTTTAGTTTGCATACATTTGCAATATATATGTGTAAGCTGCAGGGCCACGTCACGGCACCCCAGTGTAGTGCAGTCCTAAGTCTACAATTTTGAGTCTGAGTTAGAGCACATATATAATAATGGATAGATTAAGGGCAGGTATGCCTGGAGGGAGCCCACCCCTTCTTAAAGATGTGCTCCAACTTTGGAAATGTATAGAGTTAGGACTGCAGAATAATGGGGTGCCGTGAAGTGGCCACTGCAGCTTATGCATATATTTGCAAATGTGTGCAAACTAAACCCCTTAGTTTTAACAAACTGTTAGACAGGGTCAATTTGGTTTGTTACAGGCTGGTTGGCAAGTGAGCAGGGAATTATTTTTTTTACATGCATCGCCCTTCCATGTGCTACTTGCTGCAAAGGCCAGCTATAGGTTGAGGCGGTTGCCATTTGTTTATACTGTTAGACCAGTGTTTCTCAACTCCAGTCCTCAAGGCGCCCCAACAGGTCATGTTTTTAGGATTCCCCTCAGATGAAATGGCTGTGGTAATTACTTAAGGCAGTGAAACTGACAAATCAACTGTGCAAAATAATGGCAAGCCTGAAAACATGACCTGTTGGGGCGGAGTTGAGAAACACTGTTAGACTATAGCCCTACCCTGAGTCCAGAGTTGGGATTTAAAGGATAAAAAGAAAGACTCAGGAATTGGGATGGGCTGGGCCAAACCTGACCCCCCCCCAAAAAAAAAAAAGAAAAGCTGAAATTTGAGCATGACTTCAGCTCTCCCATATCTGTGGATTTATTCATCATCCTGACACATGGTTAACCTCAGATTCAAAGTCACATGCTTGGTCTGGATTGCCCAGGTTTATCTTGACAAGACTTTATGTATACTGAATAACATTCATTTATGGTCAAAGCGAAGACATGTGGTAAATATGGAGAATTCCTCAAGGGGGCACTGTTATAGAAGTCTGCAGCCTATCATACCTTATGGTCCTGAAAGTCTAGCGGTCTCTGGGAGGGAGGCGTCTGTGACTGGGGCCCCGACAAATCCACCGAGCTGAGTTTAGTGATGGACAGAGGCGAGTTTTGCTTATTCAGTCTTGAGCGTTCCTCCACCTGGTAAAGGGATACCACATAGTCATGCAGGTAGGCAGTATATATGTACAGTATACACACAAGTGTTTTCTGGGATGTTTAAAGTGCATTTGAAGCTTCAACTTTTTTTTTATTTTTTATGATCACGTGTGGACTTACAGCACCGCTTAAAGCAGGTGTCCCTACCAGTATTCATAAAGTGGGAGGAGGCGTCGGGAACGAATTCAGAAGCGTGGACATATGTGGGGGGGTAACATTACAAATTCTGGATGATTATATGTGGGTTAAGACGCCACTCAAGACCGACCCATTGCTTCAGATGTAGATACGACAGTGTATGGCCTCAGCAAGCGCTGCTTCAGCCACGCCCCCGAAAAGGTTTCGCCCCGACTACCAGGGCTTGGTCACAGAGGTGGATTAGTTATCCTTATCTGGTTGTTATTTTTGTCAGTGGGGAGATTAACCCTCTCAATTTGTCCTGGTGTAAAATGTCATTGGAGTGATAAGAAATCCACAATTTTACAGATATCACAGGAACAGGAGGAAAAGGGAAGTCTTCCAATAGGTACACCTGTTCTGGTGACAACTGTCTGAGGGGGATTGATTTTCAGTTCAAAGAGATTTCCTCTCACTTCCTTAAGTGTCTCAGACAGGAAGTGAAGAAAAGTTTCCCTAATGAGACACAACCAATAAAAACCTGAATTAGTGTAACAATACATAAATTGTTACTGATATATTGCTATATTTATTGTTATACCAATTATGGTTTCTGACATGAGGTGGTTTCCTCTGCTTTTTTCCCCCCCCTCTCATTTTCTTTTTTGCCTTTTAGGTTTGGATTTGACTGTTCTGAAGGGCCAATTGCCTCCCCGTGGAACGAAAAACCTGGCAAGTGTTTTAAAGAGGAACTTTATACTAGGACGTTAGAATGGGCTGACAGGCAGAATTTTTAATGCAGAAGAGACATGCTTTGACTCTTCTGCAATAAAGCTACTTAACCTGTCTGTCCGCATGCGAAGAATTGACATCATCTCGGCCCAGCCAATGACAGTGGCCGGCGATCAAGACCAGGAAGCCGACTGCCTGATGAGGTCAGTGACCAGCAGGAAGTTCCGGGATGATGCATCACTGGATTGAAGGTGAGCATAGTCCCTCCCTTAGGCCCCTTTCACACTGAGGCGTTGAAAAAAAACGCAAAACAATGAGTTTTTTTAGAGCTTTTTTTACGGCAAACATGGTAAAATCGCGGGAACGCCTATGTGTTTTTACTGCGTTCACGGCAAGCTAACGCCTATGTGTTTTACCGCATTCGTGGTAAAAATAGCGCTAACGCCTATGTGTTTTACCGCGTTTTTATTCATTTCAATGAAGATTGGCGTTTTTTACAGCGCTATTTTTAGCGCCCTAAAGATGCTCCAAAAAAGCTGTTTGCAGGATTTTTTCCAACGCACAGCCAGCAAAACGCCTCAGTGTGAAAGCCCTCAGTGCGAAAACGCGGTAAAAACGCCTCAGTGTGAAAGGGGCCTTACTCTAGCACAATTAGTAGCAGTGACTGGTCCCTATGATGGAAACCAATAAGAAAGTCAGCACATTCCTTAGCCCCTTCGTGTCCGCCCCTGTGTCTCTTTAAACAGTTCAGAACACCCGGGGGGAGAAGCATTAGCGATTACAGTGGTCACATGCTCAGAAGGCGGTCCTGTCTGCTACCGATCTGTAGTCTAGACCAAAAGCGTTTTTTGCGCTGGGAGCACGCCGTGAGTGCGCTCTCAGCACATAAAACATTGGCTGCCCAGCAACGCAGCTCATGGGCATTAAAGCCCACCCTTTTGCTGCCGCACATATGTGGTGAGCGGTCATAAAGTGGTTAAAGTAAGGCATTTAACACTGGAAGGAGACATTCATATAAATACACATGCAATGTTGGGTGTTTTTGCAGGTATTTATGTTATGACTATGATTTTTCTTTTGCTCGTGGAGCTCAGCTTTTCAATGTTGTAGAAAACTTTGCTCTGATGTGTATTCTGTCTACAAAAGAATATAAGCCATATGTGCTCCTTTCATATGCAAAGTCAGCTTTCTGCTTAGTTGTCCTGCATGGAAACAGCATATAATAAAGTAGTTCTAAAGGGGAGAAGGTTTTTTTTTTTTAACCTTAGTGCATTCTCTGCATTAAGTTAAAAAAACCTGCGTTAAGCTGCCCCACAGCCCCCCCCCCCTTATACTTATCTGAGCCCCATCTCCATCCAGCGATACGCAAAAGATCTCCTCATTGGCACAGACACAGCAGCAGGAGCCATTGGCTCCTGCTGCTGTCAATCACAGCCAATTAGACAGCAGTGAGCGGGGCAAAGACACACACAGTGCCGGCTTAGCAGTGAGCACGCACGAGTACCAACACAGCAAGCAGCCTGCTATGGGAGCACTCGACGGGGGGAGGGGCTAGGACCACCAGCCAGGGACCTGCGTAGAAGAGAATCAGGGCTGCTTATGTGCTCATTGCACACATCAGGTAAGTATAACAAAATAAAAAAACTGTGCCTTTACAAAACTTTAAGCTGCCTACAGACATTAAAAAGGATCTCTGCTAAAAGCTTATGATTCATGGACCCAAAAACAGCAGGCAGCTACTGAAGTAGGGACTTCAGACCTGGCTGCTTGCTCCGGGTTAGTGACTCCCCAAGGAAAGGGGTTTACAATATGTGCTGCTTAAATCAGAAAGCTGGCTCCATGTGATGATGAATAAATGGCCTTCTCTGTCCATATCCCAGTCATTAGACAGGTCACAAATATACCTGGAAAATTAAACACAGCACTAAGCAGGGATATGTAGGTGAGGAGTAGATGGGGCTATAAGGAGGAATACATGGGGCAACAAGTAACACCTACCTCTCTGGCCCAGGCTGGCTTCTCACTGGGGGCCATGACGGCCCGGTTATAATGGTACAGGGGCTTCTTCTCTTGTTGTTGCTGCTGCTGTTGCTGCTGCTGCAGCGACTTCAGATAGGCGTGCTCCTGCTGGAGTTGTCGCTGCAGGCGCTCTGACTGGCGCTGCTCCTCCAGCTGCTTGCGCTTGTACTCCTGCCCAGACAAAGCTTGTTTAGTGCCTCATTGGAATGGCAGTCAATTGTTAGAAGTATCAAAAAAAAAAAAAAAAAAAAGAGAACCATTCTATTAAACTACAGGAAGCAGTGTACACCAACAGGGGTATTCAGTGATGCAGCAGAAAGTAATACATGGATTTGTAACCCATCGCCACCAATCTTTGCTTTTATACAGCGGCTTATTGGTTAACACTGCAGCGGTAAAGCAGAATATGAGGCCCTGAGTAGTACTATCTGCATAGTCTTTGTATGCTTTCCCTATGTCTAAAAGCTTCTTCCTGGTGTTCCAGTGTCATCCGACTTCAAGAGACCAATGTAAATGTCTCAGAAACCTCTGTAAAGCCCTGTGGTATATGTCAGAGCTATAAAAAATGTATAATAGTGTGGGACTGCGGGGAGATATTAGAGTGTAATCTCATCTGGTTCAGAGAATGATGCCGCTGGCTCAGCTTTTTATATACAGCACTGTGAAATATGTCAGAGCGATATAAAATGTATAATAATAATGGTGCTGGGACAGCATTGCAGAATATGATAGTGTTAAATAAATGTACAATAATAATAACAGTAATAATAGTGTGCGACTATGGTGGGGACATTAGAGTGAAAGCTCCTGTGGTGCAGAGGCTGATGTGAACTGCTCAGTAGCACCGCAGAATATGACAGCGCTTTATACATATACAAGAACAACAACAACTACGATGTGAATGTTTCAGCGTTCTCTGTACAGCACTGTGTGCCTGTGGTGGGGACATTAGAGTGTAGGATCCTCTGGTGCAGAGACTGTTATGAGTAGCTCAGGAGTGAGTGTGTGTGTGAGTGTGTAGGTGTGAGTGTGTAGGTGTGAGTGTGTAGGTGTGAGTGTGTGTAGGTGTGTGTGTAGGTGTGTGTAGGTGTGTGTAGGTGTGTGTGTAGGTGTGTAGGTGTGTGTGTAGGTGTGTAGGTGTGTGTGTAGGTGTGTGTAGGTGTGTGTGTAGGTGTGTGTAGGTGTGTGTGTAGGTGTGTAGGTGTGTGTGTAGGTGTGTAGGGGTGTGTGTGTGTAGGGGTGTGTGTGTGTAGGGGTGTGTGTGTGTAGGGGTGTGTGTGTGTAGGGGTGTGTGTGTGTAGGGGTGTGTGTGTGTAGGGGTGTGTGTGTGTAGGGGTGTGTGTGTGTAGGGGTGTGTGTGTGTAGGGGTGTGTGTGTGTAGGGGTGTGTGTGTGTAGGTGTGTGTGTGTGTAGGTGTGTGTGTGTAGGTGTGTAGGTGTGTGTACTACCACATTTAGACCCCTTTCACACGGAGGCAGTTTTCAGGCATTTTAGCGCTAGAGATAGCACCTGAAAACTGGCCTCCCATGACGAACCGAATGTGAAAGCCCAAGTGCTTTCACACTGGGGTGGTGCGCTTGCGGGACGTTAGAAAAAGTCCTTTGGGGCGGTTTGGGAGCACTGTATACAGCGTTCCCAAAATGCCCCTGCCCATTGCAATGAATAGCACTTCGAAAACGCCTCAACACGGGCGTTTTTAACCCCTTCTTCTGCCGCTAGCAAGGGTTAAAAACTCCCCACTAGCGGCCGAAAAGCGCAGCTAAAACATGCAGCGCTTTACCGCTAATGCATGGGCGGCCCCAGTGCGAAAGGTGTCTAAAGTGTAAGTTCCTGTGTGCATCAATAAAGTGAAAGCTGCAATCTGATTGGTGGCTATGGGAAACATAACCAGTACACATTCTTCCCAAAGTTATGAATACCCCTCTCACATCAAGTACAAACAAGGACACATGGTTCATTTACAGTAATAAAAAGAACGGGTCTCAAGCTTTAACACAGTGAAAGGGAGAGACGAGAGGGTGGCAAGTGTGGAAATCGCAGGAAAGGACAGGGATAATATCTCTACCTAAAAAGCTTCTCAATCATTCATGCCCATCGTGA
The DNA here is from genome assembly GCA_029206835.1 of Rana muscosa. Lineage (NCBI taxonomy): Eukaryota > Metazoa > Chordata > Amphibia > Anura > Ranidae > Rana > Rana muscosa. Next base: position 348,967,454 of record CM055118.1, on the reverse strand, counting down.
CGGTATATTGACATCTATAAATGTAAAACCTGCAAAACTGCTTTTCCACAACCCTTCGATACCCTGTGGTCCGTGGTCCACAAAGCAGGATGCGGTGGTAAGGTACTGCTTTGTGAAAGGCACCATATGCCACCTGTTTTTGTGATTTTCTGAGTGATCTCCTTATGCATAAATGAAAATTGGCACTAAAGAGTGGCAAATGCAAACTAGGTACAAGACTCAAGAAAGCTACTGAGCCGATTTAGGTGCCCACACAGTCTTCATATTAGTGGATTGTTTACATTCTGTACAGCAAAGGCAGATAAGAAATGTATACTGTAAAGACAGCCATTGCCCTGCTGCAGCCTAAAGCCACGAGTGTAGCAGGATAGATGTCCAGTGGAGTTATTTTAACAGTGGAAGAAAGGGATGCTAATTAAAATTTTCGTGGTAATATTACCTGCCATGAGCGAACTATGGGGCTGCTACTGCTGACTTTCTTTAGAAAATGCAAGAGCCTAGATGGTATTCTGATCCTCTGGGCTTTAATACATTTTCAGTCACTGACCTGGAACAAGTACCCAGAGTCTAACCCCTCAAAATGCAGACCCACCCCTGCAGACAAATCAGTGCAGGGCGTTTTCAGCTTGGACCCATTCACTTGAATGGGTTACTACGTTCAGTGGGCGAGCAAGCGAGTCTGCAGAAAGCAGCATCCCATTTAATATTTGCCACAGCAGGTATACAGCCCTGAATGGCAGAATGCCCTAATAAAGGTGGGTGGTTGGGGGGGGGGGCGTAAAACCATTGCCAGGCCACCTGCTTTTACTGTCCTCCGACCACCTGTGCATAAGAGTCCTAAAAAAGGTATTAAAGACAGTGGTTCAGGATAAAGGCTGCGTAACAAGCCTCAGCAATGGCAGCCTTCATATTTCTATCATAAGGGTTGTGTACAGCTGCCTCCTAAACCTCCCATCAGGCAAACACTGGGCATTTCTGACAGGCAAAGCTTGCCCATTCCTATCCTGCCTACTACTATTGGTCAGCGAGGCCATCAAATTTTTTAGGAGGCCTTTGCGGGTATTTGCACCTCTGGGTGTCTCCTCCTGCAGCAGCTCTTTAACCGCTTGCCGACCGCCAGAAATGGCACTCCTGCGCGAATCGCCGTAGCTGTACGGTGGTCGCTTTAGGGAGTATAGGGCGCGCGCCCGGCACGTGACGTAGGAATCCGTGCGTGTGGCCTTCGGCTACCCGCAATTGCTCCTGAAAAGGAGAGAACGGAGATCTGTCAATGTAAACAGACAGATCTCCGTTCTGTCAGGGGTGAGGAGAGCGATCTGTTGCCCCTACTGCTTAGGAACAACAATCGGTCTCCTCCCCCAGGCAGTCGACGCCCCCCCCCCCAGTTAGAATCACTCCCTAGGACACATTTAATCCCTTGATCGCCCCCTAGTGTTAACCCCTTTCCCTGCCAGTGACATTTATACAGTATTCAAGGGCTATTTATAGCTCTGATCGCTGTACAAATGTCAATGGTCCCAAAAAAGTGTGAAAAGCGTCCGATCTGTCCGTCGCAATGTCGCAGTCCCAATAAAAATTGCAGATCGCCACCATTACTAGTAAAAAATAAATAATAAAAATACCATAAATCTATCCCCTATTTTGTAGATGCTATATAACTTTTGCGCAAACCAATCAATATACGCTTTTACCAAAAATATGTAGAAGAATACATATCGGCCTAAACTGAGGAAAAAAAAAACATTTTTTTATATATTTTTGGGTGATAATTATAGCAAAAAGTAAAAAATATTGCTTTTTTTTTTTCAAAATAGTCTGTCTTTTTGTTTATAGCACAAAAAATAAAAACCACAGAGGTGATCAAATACCAAACGAAAGCTCTATTTGTGGGGAAAAAAAAGAGGACGTAAAATTTGTTTGGGTACAAGGTCACACGACCGCGCAATTGTCGGTTAAAGCAACGCAGTGGCGTATCTGAAAAAATGGCCCGGTCAGGAAGGGGGTAAATTCTTCCCAGGGCTGAGATGGTTAAAGTAAACCTAAAGGTCATTTTAAACTTCTAAAGTTAAACTGCTGCCCAAGAAGCCATTTAGCTCTGACCTAAGAATAAGCATCACATGAAGCCTGTTAAAGCGGAGCTCCAGACTCCTCCCTGACTTTTAGTATAAAAGGACACCTGCCTGTCCCTGTATCCAGCGTTGTCCTCACCCAAGCAGATTCTGCAATCGGCTTCGGGGCAGGCACCGGGATCTGAAGTAAGGCAAACAGGAAGTGAAGCCTTGTGGCTCCACAGCTGGTTTCCTACTGCACATGCGCGAGTCAGGCTGAGTCTTGGGAATGGTTCCATACTCTTCTGGAACCTGTGATGTGTCCCAGAAGACTGTGGGGAATGGAGGGGACGGGGGGACTTCTGGCTCAGTTCGCCGCAGGGATCCAAAGCTGGAAGTGGGAGCAGGTACCTGTCAAAACCAGGTACCCACTACTCACCCACCTCTAAAAAAAAGTGGAGGGAGGGTGCAAATAAAAACGGAGCTTCCCCTTTTGGGTGGAGCTGAGCTCCGCTTTAATACCTTTCTTATGCAGATAGCCCTTCTCTGGCGCCCCCCTCTGATTTGTGCAACTTTGTAACCGGTGTTGGACCTTCTGTAATTAAGCTAAGCTCCATCAATTGCCACCCCTGCGGCCAAAGACAATGATCTTATTGGTCAGGCTTCATGGACAACAAAAGAGTAATTGGTGGGGCCCAATCCTACATTTAGGAAAGTCTGAGGGCAGCCTGTGAGCGCAGGGCGTCTTGGATCTGGTCTCTGGGGAGGCATCACCATTCACTTACATACAATAATGCAGAAAGTAGCGCTGACATGATGATGTCTTGGGTGGAGTGACCTTTTAGCAATCCATGTCTGAAGTATGGGCTTAAAAATTAAATAGCCATTCATACTCGCCTCCCACATTGCAGCATACGTGTGATGCTGCAGCTGTCCCACTTCACGCCTAAGACCGAGAACTGAGCGATCACATGACGGCTGATTGCTCAGTTCTCAGCAAAGAGCAGTGACTGTCAGTCTCCACTCTGTTCCTCCAGTGCTCATGGAGCGCTGGGCTGGGAACAGGGCAGGCATGGCTGGCTTTAGCATTCAGTTGCATACTGAAAGGCGGAGTCGGTTGTCAGTCAAGCAGCGGGGTGGATCTCAACAATATCGTCAGGATCCTTCCTGAGCCTGATGCGGCTCTGCCCTTGCCATCTGTTAGCGTGGCAATAGCTGAATCTGGGTCACATGAGGACAAAATAAAATGTACACCCTTGACGCCCAAGAGAAGTATTGCCAAAAAAACTTCAGCCATACCTCTCTTTTAATATATTTTACATCCAAATTAAAAAAGGTAAATAAAAAATAAAAAAAAAGTAAAAAATGTTGCTGCCGTTTTTAATCCCATCTCCTTCGCCGGGTTTATAAAAATCTAAAGCTACGCATTTTACTTGCGTCTCTTTTTTTTTTCACCCCATTATCCATTTCCTAATGCATTTTAAATCTCGATTAACAGGTGAATTTTTTATTTATTTAGCAACTGTTGCTTGATACCCCCTGCCTAAGTTTTTTATTTTTTTTTACACCAATGGTTTTTCTTGATTCAGGGATTCCGGTGTAAAACTGACAAAAAAAAAAAAAAAAAAGATGATTTTGTCTGCCTAAGCTATGGAAGGAATGAAGGGTAAAGTCTGACTGAGGGAGAGCCCCCTGCTGGTGGCATGGTATTGCAGAGGTTTTATGTAGAACAGCCAATGACATAGCTGGGCAGTGTCGCGGCGCTGTAGGATGATGGCATGGTTGAGCTGTGGCGGGTGCAGAGGAAGGCTGGTGCTAGATCTACAGGAATAAATGTAATCTATGACAAAGTGAAGAGGGGCCGCACTGTAAAAGGCAAGAGGAAGGAACTGATGATTTACCAGTAAGAGGGCCTGTTCCTGCAGAAGCTGCTGCTGGAGAATCTCTAACTGTCTCTGTTCTTCCTCTAACTTGTGTCTGATATATTCCTAGAGGAGGAGAGAGAGGCAGAGATAGCCGAAAGACAAGATGGGAGAAATCGGGATTTTTTTTTTTATCTTATTTATTTATTTTTACTCACCATAAAATCCTTTTCTCCTTGAGTTCACCGGGGGACACAGCACCATAGGAGACACTTTTTGCCTGCAGGGGGATTGACGGTGACCACAGATGATGGCTGGACTTGCTGGCTTCGGAGAGGTCTGGTTCTGATTCTTTGTGTTTATGAATGTTGGTATGAAACCCCAAACCACTTACATAGAAATAATGAGCTCCAAATACCCATGTTTCAGTGCTAAAGGCGGCACTTTTATGCACATTTTTACAAACCCTAAAATTAGAGCAAACTACACGACCCTTATACGGACCAGATTCACTGACCACAGAGATCACATTTGGCCTAGCCTTAGTGGTCGAAAACATGAAATATGAACAAAGCATATCCCTCTATAGTGTGTACTTGTCTCAATTAAGAGCACCAAGTATGATTTCTGTCTGCTGCTTCATTCCTCTGCTATCAGCATGAATCACTTCTGACAAGTTTTCCTGACACCAAGAGAAAAAAAGGTGACAGGGGAGGGACCTCCAGGCTGATTGGCAGCCTTAGCTCCGTTCCTGTCAGCTCTCAGAACTCTCCTCACTGAGCTCTGCAGAGTGTAACTTCAGCTCTCCATCCCTTTTTTCTGACAGCACAGACAAGCTTTTTAAATTCTGGACTTTGAAATGATGTAGAGACAAGAAGACTGTAGATAAGCAGGTACAACTTATGTAGTAGGATTTGTTTAATCTCTGTGTATCACCTGAGGCCAGTCACATCACTGGGTATATGTGAGGGTTTACAACCACTTTAAAAGCAGAGCTCCACCCAAAAGGGGAAGTTTCGCTTGTTTGCTTCCTCCACAGACCCTATTGTGGGCATGTTAAAGGGTCAGGTACACTATATGGCCAAAAGTTTGTGGAAACCTGACCATCAAACCTATTTGAGCTTGATGGACATCCCATTCTAAAACCATAGCCATTAATATGGAGCTGCCTCCCCTTTGTGGCTTTAACAGTCTCCACGCTTCTGGAAAAGGCTACTTTAGAGTGCCTGTGGGAATTTGTGCCATTCAGCTAGAAAAGCAGTTGTGAGGTCAGGTATTAATGTTCAGCGTTTCAATTCATCCCATAGGCCAGTGATGGCGAACCTTGGCACCCCAGATGTTTTGGAACTACATTTCCCATGATGCTCAACTACACTGCAGAGTGCATGAGCATCATGGGAAATGTAGTTCCAAAAGATCTGGGGCACCAAGGTTCACCATCACTGCATAGGCACTCAGTAGGATTAGCAAATTTGCATAATTAACTAATTCAGAAATGTAGAGAAGCCTCTCTCCTAGTAACAAAAACCTGACCACTACTTCTCGTTGTGGGAACCGTCAACTTTCTTAGTGTCAATCCTCCTGCAGGATCCATGGTGCTGTGTCCCACAATGAATAATAAAATAAATCAGAATAGAACAAGCTAGGAAGGAGAACACAAGGACCAGCTCAGAAGGGAACAGTCCCGCATTACACATGAACAGTATTGCCTTCCCTACACCAACAACATTGCTGGACTCCATACAACAGTAACATGCACAACATGGAGGACGAGAGGAATCGCCCTGTCCATGTTACACACACACAGAAGACCCACACAAATCAGTCACATTCATTGCAGGGTAACACAGGCAGGAAACACTGAAAAATCACAAAATAAAATTCAGAAGCGGAGATAAAACATTTTAGTATATATGTTGAGCTGTGTTCAGTCCTGTAGTGGCTGCAGTGACAGTTGAGGTGTGTCCAATATTCCGGTGAAATGACAGGACAGACACGTGTACTCTTGCAGTGAATTACAGTTACAGGAGAGTTCTGTCTATTTCACAGGGACATTTCAGATAAGTGACAAGGAAGGAGATGCATGTTCAGTGTTGCAGTTAAAGTAGAGCTGTGATCATTGCTAGGCTTGTAGTGAAGTGCAGTAACAACTGTGTCCAGTCTTGTAATGAAGTCACAAGAGAGGGTAGGCTTAATGTCGTAGTAAGGTCCACTGACTGGAAAAGTGTGTGACGCTTTGCAGTAAGCCGTAGTGAATAACCAGACCCGCAATGACAGGTGTGTGTAGTCTAGCAGTAAGGTGCAGTGGCAGGAAAAGCGTGTCCAGTCGTCGTGCAGTGGCAGGAAAGGCGCGCCCAGTCCTGCTGCAGTGGCAGGAAAGGCGCGCCCAGTCCTGCTGCAGTGGCAGGAAAGGCGCGCCCAGTCCTGCTGCAGTGGCAGGAAAGGCGAGCCCAGTCCTGCTGCAGTGGCAGGAAAGGCGAGCCCAGTCCTGCTGCAGTGGCAGGAAAGGCGAGCCCAGTCCTGCTGCAGTGGCAGGAAAGGCGAGCCCAGTCCTGCTGCAGTGGCAGGAAAGGCGCGCCCAGTCCTGCTGCAGTGGCAGGAAAGGCGCGCCCAGTCGTCGCGCAGTGGCAGGAAAGGCGCGCCCAGTCGTCGCGCAGTGGCAGGAAAGGCGCGCCCAGTCGTCGCGCAGTGGCAGGAAAGGCGTGTCCAGTCGCCGCGCAGTGGAAGGAAAGGCGCGTCCAGACGCCGCGCAGTGGCAGGAAAGGCGCGTCCAGCCGTCGCGCAGTGGCAGGAAAGGCGCGTCCAGCCGTCGCGCAGTGGCAGGAAAGGCGCGTCCAGCCGTCGCGCAGTGGCAGGAAAGGCGCGTCCAGTCGTCGCGCAGTGGCAGGAAAGGCGCGTCCAGCCATCGCGCAGTGGCAGGAAAAGCGCGTCCAGTCGTCGCGCAGTGGCAGGAAAGGCGCGTCCAGCCGTCGGGCAGTGGCAGGAAAGGCGCGTCCAGTCGTCGCGCAGTGGCAGGAAAGGCGCGTCCAGTCGTCGCGCAGTGGCAGGAAAGGCGCGTCCAGTCGTCGCGCAGTGGCAGGGGAGGTTTGTCTACTCTTGCAAGGACAGGAGATTTGTGCCCAGTCTTGAAGTGAGATGTGCCCTGTTTTTTAGTGACAGGTGAGGCGTCTCCAGTCTTGCAGTAAAAAGTGCAGTGGACAGGAAAAATGTGTTTGTATGTTGCAGAAAGGTGCTTACATAAATGCAGTCAATTAGTATTTTCTGTGCCTCTGGTGTTAGCAATTCCGGTATCTACTTCTACACAGATCTGCAGATGCGTGTACTTACTTGCTCCCTCTCAGCCATCCGTCTCTCTTCCTCCCGTCGCAGGTCATCTCGCCTCCTCTGTTGTTCCTTTTCTTGCTGCTTTCTCTGATCTCTCTCCCGCCGCTGTTGCTGGAAAATAACAAAATAGACCCCAAGTCAACTTTCAAGCAATAGTTTACTCATCTCCTGTGACCTATCAGGACAATATCCCAAATGTTTGTGAATGAACAAGGCATCAGAGCCGTGAGCGCCAGGGGCCATGTAACCCCAAATGATCCACTTTTTTTTACCTCTTCCACACGTCGGCGCTCTTCTTTTTGCTCCTCGATACGTCTCTGGCGCTCATGAAGAAGTTGCTTGATGTGTGCCTCTGAATCGCGGTGCTGTGGGCCCATCTGCTGCTGTTTCAGGGCTTCTGAATTGCTCTTGTTTTCTTGTTGTAGCCGGAGGAACTCACGCCTGAGTGTGGACTCTCCAGGCACGTTCATGATGGAGCTGATGAAACCAAATCACAATACGATACACTTACAGTAAATAATATCTTTAGAAGGACCTGCATCAATGGCAGTTTGACATCAGTGTGAAAGTTTCAGAGATCATTCAGAATTCACCGACACGTGCAATTGACCTCCCTCTGACCTGAATTTTACCTGCTTTAAGTGAGTTTTGTATTATTATTTTTTAATCGAACAGGAATGCAAATCCTGCTTGAAGTGAACAAAATCCCTAACAGTGCGATTATAAATCAGAACATGCCAGTTATTTAATCCATAGCATATATAGGTGGCCACTCTGTGTACTCCTGACAAGATTCCTTAAGGCCCCTTTTCACACGGAGGCGTTTTTACAGCGTTTTTGCAGTAAAAATAGCGCTGTAAAAATGCCTGAAATAATCCTGCCCCATCATTCTCAATGTGAAAGCCCTGAGGGCTTTCACACTGAGGCGTTTTGCTGGCTGTGCGTTGGAAAAAATCCTTCTAACAGCATTTTTGGAGCATCTTTAGGGCGCTAAAAAAAGCGCTGTAAAAACACCTATCTCCATTGAAATGAATGAGTAACGCGGTAAAACGCATAGGCGTTAGCGCTATTTTTACCGCGAACACGCCTCAGTGTGAAAGGGGCCTTATTGTCTACACGTAAAAGGGCACAGAATCCAAAATTAAATGTGTTTCAACTCACACAGCCTCTCTCATGGCATGCTACGAGGAAGGCTGTGTGAGCCGAAACGCATTGCCTTTTAGATACGGTGTCCTTTTGTGTGTAGCCAATAAAGGAATTGTGTCAGGAGTACACAGAGTGGCCGGCTAGATTTGCTATGGATTTCATGTTTAGGGTGTTTAACTGCGAAGTCAAAACATTGGTCTGCAGCTTCTGAATTTGAATACAGCAGCTGAGCTTGGGTAAGGTCTCCTATATGCTATTTATGTTCATCAGCTGTCAAATGAAGTCCCGTCTCCAAGTCAACTTTTCCCACTTTCAAGAATTCTTTTGTTTAAATATGAAGAGGACTTTCTGAGGTGGGTGTGGATTTTTGTTCATTGTAACACAGACCCATGTACACTATATTGTCAAAAGTATTGGGACACCTGCCTTTACACGCACATGGACTTTAATGGCATCTTAGTCCGTAGGGTTCAATATTGCGTTGGCCCACCCTTTGCAGCCATAACAGCTTCAACTCTTCAACCTTGGTTTTTGCACTGGTCCAAATCATTTGGCGGAGGGGGGGGGGGGGGTTCATGGTGCAGGGTTATTTTTCAGAAGTTGAGCTTGGTTCAAGTGAAGGGAACTCTTAAGGCGTCAGCATACCAAGACATTTTGGTCAATTTCATGCTCCCAACTGTGTGGGAACAGTTTGGGGATGTCCCCTTCCTATTCCAACATGACTGCGCACCAGTGCACAATGCAAGGTCCATAAAGACATGCATGAGCGAGTTTGGGTGGAGTCCTGACCTCAACCCGATAGAACACATTTGGGATGAATTAAAGCGGAGACTGTGAGCCAGGCCTTCTCATCCAACATCAGTGCCTGACCTCACAAATGCGCTTCTGGAAGAATGGGCAAACATTCCCATAGACACCCTCCTAAACCTTGTGCAAAACAAACTGACATAATTTTTTTAATTAATTTTTTATTTCAAGGGCTTTTAAACTGTTAATGACATGTGTTACTTGTATGCTTTATGAAATGAGGTGTTTCAGCTATGTATGTATTTCGTTTATATGCTAGCCCCCAGGCAGTGCCCGTTTGTATTAACGGACACTTGGGGGTTAGACAGGAGTTTTCCCATCTTGCCATTATGAGGCTGTGAGTTAGAGTACACATTAGTTGCCATGCCTGTATGCATATCGGTCATTGAGTCTTTTGTCCGTATATGTATGCTCCATTCTTAAAGCGGAGCTCCGCCGGAAAAAAAAATATTAAAAGCCAGCAGCTGCTGGCTTTTAATATTTGGACACTTACCTGTCCTGGAGTCCAGCGACGTCCGCAGCAGAGGACGAGCGACCGCTCGTCGCTCTGCTGCTCCCTCCGCCATCCTCGCTGAGGGAACCAGGAAGTGAAGCCCTGCGGCTTCATGCCCGGTTCCCTACGGCGCATGCGCGAGTCGCGCTGCGCCGTTCTGATTGGTGCTCCTGTGTTCTGGGAGCCGAGTGTCTCCCAGAACACCAAGGGAAGTCTGCGGGAAGTGACGTCACTCCCGCAGATTCCCGGAGACAGGACTCCCGGATGTGGGTGAAAATACCTGTCTTAGACAGGTATCTTCACCCCCCTCCCCCCTGAAAGGTGTCAATTGTGACACCGGGGGGGGGGGGGGGGGGTTCCAAATAGCAAAAGTTGCTATTTAGGGTGGAGCTCCACTTTAAATTTTCAATTTCCCCCTTTAAATGTATATTTTTCATATATATAATTTTTATATATGTATATTTGTAATATATATATTTGTGACCATTTTATTTGATTTTATTTTATATGCTAATGATGTGTTTTGTATTAACATTAATCATTTTATTATCAAGGATCCTGTTATTTGAATATACCTTGCTGGCGAATGTGTCTTTGCATTTTTTGCTAAGAAGGTATTACCTCTATACACTTGGTGATCCGTTGACAGATGAGCTCAATTGGATTTCCGGTGTCACTCTCCTGCATAGGCTTATTTAAGCGTGGTGTGTGACGTCCGCTTCTATGCCTCCTTTCCCTGTCGATGCCCCATAGGGAGAAACGCAGCGTCGGGTGGAGCGATAGGATCTGACGTCACCATGCCCCCAGGCTGGCTGGCTCGAGCCGCGGCTGGTCTGTTTTTTGCTTCGTTTTTAAACTTTTAAACTGCTGAAGCTTTGAGATGTCCGTTTGTCCAGAAATTGGAATTAAAGGACTTTTTAACCACTTAAGGACCCCTCACTGTATATATACGTCGGCGGAATGGCTCGTACAGGCACAATCACGTACCTGTACGTGGCCCTTTAACTGCCGAAGTCGGGTCACACGCTCGCGACCCCCCTGCCGGCGCACTCGCGACCCCCCTGCCTTCCCTGTGAGTCGGACCGCGGGTCCCGCGGACTCGATCGCCGCGGGGATCCCCGCAATCGTCTCACGGAGGGATGGAGCGGGGAGATGTTAGTGTAAACACAACATTTCACGCTCCCCTACTGACAATGTCAGTGATCTGCGCCTTGTGTAATCAGAGCGGAAATCGGTGACATGTCACTCGTAGCCACGCCCCCCTCAGTTAGAAACACGCACCTAGGCACGCTTAACCCCTCCAGCGCCCCTAGTGGTTAACCCCTTTCACTGCCATTGTTATTTTTACAGTAACCAGTGCATTTTTATTGCACTGATTGCTGTAAAAATGACAATTGTCCCAAAAATGTGTCAAAAGTGTCCAACATAATGTCGCAGTCACGAAAAAAAAAATCGCTGATCGCCGCCATTACTAGCAAAAAAATAAAAAAATTATAAAAATGCCTTAAAACTATCCCCTATTTTGTAAACGCTATAATTTTTGCGCAAACCAATCGATAAACGCCGATTGTGATTTTTTTTACCAAAAATATGAAGAATACGTATCGGCCTAAACCTTGAAAAAAAAAAAATTTTATATATTTTTTGGGGATATTTATTATAGCAAAAAGTAAAAAATGTCATTTTTTTCAAAATTGTCGCTCTATTTTTGTTTATAGCGCAAAAAATAAAAACCGCACAGGTGATCAAATACCACCAAAAGAAAGCTCTATTTGTGGGAAAAAAAGGACGCCAATTTTGTTTGGGAGCCACGTCGCACGACCGCGCAATTGTCAGTTAAAGCGACGCAGTGCCGAATCGCAAAAAGGGGCCTGGTCATTATGCTGCGCATTGGTCCGGGGCTTAAGTGGTTAAGTAACCTACTGCACTATGAAGCACTTTTTTCTCCCCTTCTAAATATGCTTCCACACCATGCTCTGAGAACGATCCCACTCATATAAGGACCCTGCAGGAGATCTTTTGTCGTCTCCAGACTGCCAGTGGAGGAGAGGAACGGGGGAAAGGTCTGACCAGCTGATGGTATCTGTGCTGAGCGGATTTGATCTCTGTAATAGGGATCCCACGGATCTGGTAAGCGGCCCTTTCTTATATCTGCTTTGTGGATGTATTTTGATGAAGATGTCTATACACCTATCTCGTCTGTCAGAGGATTAAGATCATAGTGAAGCTTCTGCAGCTGACTTGATATGGACACTGCTTTAGTTTTCTGTTGACATGTTTTTCTATAGCTGATAAGATACACACTGCACCTCTGTTTGCTGGCTGGTATTTGATTGCGCATCTAATTTCCACATTCTTAGTAATAACACACTTAAATCTGTTCAAACAGGAGTCTAGCAGACATCACGGATATGATAAAGTTTGAAACACAAAATCATAAATTATAATAACTATTAATAATAATATAATAATTAGAATAAAATGAATTTCCCCACAATTCATTATCGGTCAATTCTGCAAGTGTTCTTTTTTACTCTCGCTGTTTTCTAGCTGGTCTCAAACCACTTTTGACATAAAGGGACACTTTTTGGTTGCCATGGACATTCTCAAGTTTCCAGGCAGAAAGAACAGTATATAAAATATAAAAGTGCATGCAGGGCACTAAACAAAACACTAGGGACAAATGGGATATGAAATTATTTCATACAGTAATGTAATCTGTAAAACTACATTGCACTGTACGCATTATGAATTTTCTCATTTTTGAATTTGCCGCCAGGCTCCGCCCCCGTGTGGCGCAATGCTCGCAGAGAACGGAGCCTGGCACACAGAGGCATCAGGCAGAGGACACAGCGGGGGGACATCGCAGGATCCTGGGGACAAGGTAAGTAACCTGCACCCGGATACTGCAATGCAATCCCGAGTGTGGCTGAAATCTCACCCCGAGCCACACTCGGGAAAAGCGCCAGGGAGGTTAAAGTCACTCCAGAAGTGTGCGTACTTAAAAATCTGATCACCTTGGAGGGGGGACGGCCATACCAGCTTTCAGCCTTTCCTGCTTGGCTGCTCAGCTATCCCACTTAGGTTATAATGAGAAGTCTGACGGGCTTAAATATCTCTCTTTGGTTAGTGGACCATCAGTGTCTGGTTTTCCCAATCTGTTTTGTGATATACTTAGAGGGCTCTGTGGATCCTCCATAGTACCAGCCCATTCCAGCCTCCTGTATCAATATAAGTAAATCAAAGACTAAATTCCCTTGGTTTCACAGTCATACCCCCTCTATGATATAATTAACATCTGCCAGAATTATTGGCGGTGCCCATACCGGGGGGGGGGTCTCCAAAAGGCATGCACTACCTTCTCTTACGTACGTCACAATGGAGGAATTAAACAATTTCACATCTTCAAGTCGGAATTCTCTCTCCCAAATGATATTCTCTTTTGCTACCTCCAGCTAGGACGTGCCCTGCATGCCCAATTTACTAATGGGTACCCAGCGCTTACATCTGTATCCGCCCTGGAAGATGTGAATGATGATGAATCCAGCAAAAGAACCTCTATGTTTTATTGCTTACTCCCTCTGCCTTTACGTTGGCTTATTCTATCAAGGCCCACTGGGAATGATGCAGGTGACTTAGATGATGAGGAATGGGGAAAGTGCTGGATAATTGTAAATTGGTCATTCCCAAATTATACAATCGCCTTTCGCAGCTTGATATTTTGCATAGGGCAAATATGACCTCTATGCGTATGGCAAAACTTTGCCCCACATGTAGTCCAAGTATTTAAAAGAGAAGTATGGGTTTTCGTTATTTTTTTAGATTCATACTTACCTCGGTGGATGGAGCATCAGACCGATGCTCCAACTGTCCCCCGGCGTGTCTGCACTGAGAACCGAGCCACCGAACATCGCCGATGGCTCGGTTCTCACAGATCCCAGAGAGGAAAGCTGCTGACTGTCAGTCAGCGTCTTTCCTCTCTGCTTCTCCGCGCTCATTGGAGCGCTGAGCAGTGGAGGGGCGGGCAGAGGCTGTCTCAGAGGCTCGCTGAGACTGCCATCAATCAGGGCAGCTGGCGGATCCCGACTTGGAAGTCATGATGACGCTCTGCCCCGACTGATGGCAGTGACGTCAGTGGAGAGCGGACTTCAGACCACTCTCCGCTGAAACCGGGTCACAGGAGTGCAAAACAAATTGCACTCCTGTGACCCAGAGGAGAAGCCCAGCCTAAAAAGCTCAGGCTGGACTTCTCTTTTAATCACCCCTGGCACATCCAGTCACCTTATGTGGCACTGTCCCAAGATTGAGGGGTTCTGGGCTTGGGTCTTTCAATTTCTCCACGGCCAAATGGGTTGACCATTATCCCTGAACCCAAAACAATGTTTATTATACCTCTTCCCTAACCTCGATATAGACCACATTTTTACATGAAACCTTATGCATTGCTAGAAAGCTTATAGCCCGTGGCTATTCTGGCCAATTAAATGAATTAACGTCCAAGCTCTTGGCACCTGTAATTGAGCCTAAATGGGGGGCGTGTCCGGATGTAGAAGGAGCAGGACGTGTTCTAGAGGAGCTCCATTGATTCGGCTGACCATCCTCATTCATCCTGCTAATTTCTGTGCCTAAAGAATTCTCAGGCTAGCATACCTTGAATCTGGACATCATCTGTACACGTACAGCGAATTATTGCGAGCGGGGTGGAGTGTGCAAGGCTGCACAGGACAGTGACAGGCTCCTTGCTGTGGAGGTCCGCCGCCATCTTGGATCCCTGAGGCAGGCACCTTTAACAAGGCTCCGGAGCCGTGATCGGAGGGGGGACAGGCGGCGCTGCACTATCCGTCATCAGCGGCGGCCACTGGAAAGTCTCGGCAGGTGAGGGAGGCAGAGGGGACTGCGGGAGGTGATCGGCTCCCCCCGGCGCGCCGCCATCTTGCGGCCGGAGGCTCCGGAACGGTCCGGCCTTCGCCGAGGCCTGTGGGGACTCTGAGGGATCCCTGACTCTCCCTGGGACCACCCGAGTGTCTGGATCGCCTGTTTCAGCGGCAGGGGTGGAAGTGAGTGGCTAGGTACACTGCTCAGGGCCGCGGCTGGCTCCCGGCAGGGACACATCCTGGACTGAGGCCTATTGCATGTTCACAAGCCTGGGGCTGGATTATTGAGCTTCCTGATCTGTGGGTCCTAGCCTATGGCCCGGAGGCCCTGAGTGGAGGTTAGTCTGAGGGAGATTGGGGTATTGCTGGGGGATCCTTGGTGTGAGTCTGCGGCTGCCATCCTGAGACTTAACCCTATCTGACTCACCACACCCCCCCCCCCCACATTAGGGTACTGTGCACTGGCATCTTCCTCCCTGTACTCCTGGGATAGTGGCACCAGCCTACCTGATCCACCCTTGACGCCCAGAGACGCTGCCCTGCCTTCCCCATGCCTTCTCTCATACTAAAGGAAGTGTGCTGTTGAAAATTTGACATTGCACAAGAAGCCCTTATACGTTGGTGGGTTGCATAATTAGAGCTCCTGGGAGCTGCAGAATCAGCCTGAGCAGGGGGACCCCTGGACATGCGGAAGGGGGCCTCTAGAGCCGGTCATCAGAACGCCAAAAAGCAACGCCAAACACGCTCCGCCAGAGGCCCAGACGCGGGACTTGACGCCGACATCTTACCCATCTTACCCACCGCTTCTTCTGCCAAGCGGTCGGGGCGTCGAGCAAAGAACATGGCCACATCCGAACAAGACATACCTGAGGCGGATGCCGCTGAGTCCAGGTCAAACTCTCCTGTACCTGTCGACGCGCAAGATGCGATCACTCGCCCGATCTTGGAAGCAATTGCAGCAAGCAAGGCCGCAGTTATGGTGAGCATTGACCATCTAACAACCGAATGTACATTCATTAGACATGATTTAGATAAGATCAGGGGGCGGCTCACTGTGACGGAAGAAAGAATATCTGAAGTAGAAGATGTTTCACATATACAAGGCAATCAGTTGTCCGAATTGCATGCTATGGTAAAAGCGTTGCAGAGCCGCGCGGATGATGCTGAAGACAGGCAGAGGAGGAATAATGTGCGGGTGGTGGGATTGCCGGAGAGTGCGGAGGGGTCCAATACAACTACTTTTGCGGAAGATTTCTTTAAACATCTGCTATCTCTGGGGGAACGGCCGCCGACATATGTGGTGGAGCGTGCGCACAGGGTCCCGACAGGAGGGCGCCCTCCGGGTAACTACCCTAGACCGTTTCTGGTGCATTTCATGAATTTCAGAGACCGTGACATGATCTTAGCAGCCTCCAGGAAGATCCCAGAGCTCAGATATGAAAACACGAAGGTGATGCTGTTTCCGGATTTTTCGGCTGAAACGCAACGCAAACGGAGATCTTTAACTGAAGTGCGGAAGAAATTGCGCGAGAAAAATATCCAATATAGTATGCTATACCCTAGCAAGCTACGTATTCAACATCAGGGCGCTGTAAAAAAATTTGAGACACCGCAGGAGGCCTGTGACTGGCTGGACAGGAATCCGTAAACCAGACATAAGTGTGAGCTGCATTTTGTTTTTCTGTTGCACCGGTTGTGCCTCATTAGACCTGAAGCTTGCTCCTAGGCTGGTCTGATCGGAGAAGATGGACTGGTGCTCTCTATGGCGGGATGGTTGTGAGTAGTGGCTGCCTATTCATTATTTTTACTGTTGACTTTTACAATGCCTTTCTGTTTTAGTTAGGTGTGCATATGGTCATTAATACCTGGCGCCACTAGATGGCGGCACTATACTACTTAATCCAGTTAGAATCCTTTTTGGCATATACCTGCCCAATTTACACTGCAACATGTTTCAACAATAGAGTTTAAACTGGAGCTCCTCGGAACAATTTAGTTGAGAACTAGTAGTCTTGCTGGACTTTTTCACGTCGGGAGACCTTCTAGCAACGATTTTTATTTTTTGATTGTTTTGCAAGTTTGGGAATATAAGCTGCATACTGGACGATGGTATTTTTTGAATTTTTTTTTCAATGGGTTCTTTTTTTTTCTTTTTCTATTTTGCTAGTTAGTTCTGGTATGACAGCAGAGGGGTTTGGTATTGTAATGTTTATAGAGGGGGGGGGGGGTTTTACTCAGTTCCCGTCCTCCAACCCGTGACGGTACATGGCTACTTGGGAGATAAGGTATTTGTTAAAGAGTTGAAGGTTACCCTAAATAGCAAATTCACCCTACTACTAATCATTTTACAGGATTATGGCTAATACGCTTAAACTGTTGTCCTGGAACATTCGAGGACTGAATAATAAATTCAAAAGGGCTGCAATGTTTCAGTATTTGAAAGTGGTCAGGCCGCATATCGTCTTCTTGCAGGACACTCACCTGGATGGTAGAAAAATTCTAGCACTGCGCAGATCCTGGATTCAAAAGGCATTTCATGCCACGTACTCCACCTTTGCGAGGGGGGTCTCCATATTGATAAGTAAAGCAGTTCCGTGCATGATCCAACAGGTGATCTCTGACCCGGGGGGACGGTATGTGGCTCTGATTGTAGATATATGTAATTGCACACTGCTTCTGGTGAATGTGTATGTTCCGCCTCCTTTCACAGTACAATTATTATATGATTTAATGGTGAAGCTAGCCCCACACATGCACCTTCCGCTCCTGCTGATGGGGGATTTTAATGCCAAGCTGGAGGCCAGGGACTCATGTAATCCTGGGAGAGGGGGATCAATTGATTGGAAGTCTTGGGCTGCAGTGGCGGATTTGACGGAGATATGGAGATTGAGGAATCCGGATGAGATTTGTTATTCTCATCTGTCTCTGTCACACCGCTCTTCAGCCAGGATTGATTTAGCTTTTGGTAGTCGCACCATGCTGTCCTATGTGAGGGGGATAGATTACATGGCGGGGGGCTTATCTGACCATAACCCCCTCTGCATCTCCTTGTGTTTACAGTCAAAGAAAGAGTCAAGAGGGTGGAGATTGGCCCCGGGCTGGTTGCAGGAGGAGCAGGTGTCTTCGCACCTTCTTGCTTCGACTGCTGAATATTGGGCCACTAATAGCGAGACAGCGGACCCTCCAATTGTGTGGGATGCCTTTAAAGCAGTGATCCGGGGAGAATGTATAACGGCCATCAAGAGAGTGAGGGTGGATCAAAACGCGGAAATCCAGCGGTTGCAGGATAGGGAAAGGGAGTGTGCAAGGTTGCATGCGACGGCCCCCTTGGATTCCGGCTACAATGTGTTGCTGGAGGCCAGGAGACACCTTTCTCTGCTTTGCAATGATCTGGCACACACAGACAAAAAATCTAGCTAACTCTATATTTGCAGAAGGGGATAAAAATGGAAAGTTACTGGCAAGGCTGGTAGCAGACAACAATCAGAGTACTCATATTCCAATCATCAAGGGCCACAATGGGGTGTTGCTAAAAGACCCGAGGGACATATTAGCTGAATTTAAAACATATTTCTCAACACTATACGCACCGGGTGGACAATATGATAAAGAAGGATTAGAGAACATGCTAGATGGCCTGTCCCTCCCTAGGCTTTCGGAGGATGACAGACACACATTAGAAGCTGAAATTACAAAAAAAAAAGCAGTGATAGCAGCCATTTTTGCATTTCCACCCAATAAAGCCCCCGGCCCGGACGGGTTCCCAGCGGATTTTTACAAGACCTATGCTGACCAACTGGCCCCAAGACTTACGACATTGCTAGCGTACTGTTTACAACAAAAGAGGTTACCTGACTCGATGTTAGAAGCCTATAAGATCCTATTGCTTAAGCCGGGAAAAGACCCGTTAGAATGCTCTTCATACAGACCCATTGCTCTGTTGAATATGGACCTTAAAATTCTCCTTAAAATTCTAACTAAGGTCCTGGCAAAGCGATTGGCAGCGGTAGTCTCCTCTCTGGTTGATGTGGACCAGACGGGAGTCATGCCGGGCAAATCGACAGATACCAACCTGAGGAGGCTGTTCACTCACTTACAACTTCCTAACTTTGACTCATCCTATAGAATCATTGTCTCGATTGATATTGAAAAAGCCTTTGATTCGGTGGACTGGCGCTTTATGCACGCAGTGCTTGAGCGTATGGGTTTCGGCCCATGCTTCCGTCAATGGGTATCTCTCCTGTATAGTACACCACGTACGGCCATCCGCACACATCTGAATACTTTACGGTAGATAGGGGTACGCGTCAGGGGTGCCCTCTATCGCCATTCTTGTTTGCGCTCATGATGGAGCCGTTGGCGGTGGCTTTACGAGCGTCAGCAAGGGTCAAAGCAATCAGGGTGGGCAATATAGAAGAGGGATTGGCATTGTATGCCGATGACCTTCTACTATTTCTGCAAGACCCGGCGGACTCACTGGAAGCAGCTCTGGATCTAATGGACACCTTTGCTGGCTACTCGGGTCTGAGGGTTAACTGGGCCAAATCCTCTATCTTACCATTGGATGAGGGAGCAAGAGCTAGAGCGAATCCGAATTTGCCTTTGAAATGGGTCAATCAGATTACATATCTTGGAATAAAGGTGACGGCGAAGGTGTCGGATTACATGCCCCTGAACCTGGAACCCCTAATTACCTTCTTTAAACAAAAGACGCAAACGTGGCAAAGACTTCCGTTATCCTTGATGGGTAGAATTAGCCTAATAAAAATGGAAATTCTCCCGGTCATTTTGTATTTCTTGAGAAATGCTCCGGTGTGGGTACCGAAGTCCTATTTCAAGAAACTAGACGGGATCACCAGCTCATTTCTGTGGGCCCCTAAAATGCCTAGAATAAGCCTGAAAGTGCTGCAGGAGCCATGGGGACAGGGGGGGGTTGGCTTTGCCAGACTGGCGCAAGTACTACATAGCGGGCCAATTGTTTTTTTGTACACAGATGGTTGGTGTCGGATGGGGGTGACTCTGCAACAATTCTTGAGGCAGCTCATCTAGGATCATACGAATCCCTTCGTCTAGCAATCCACAGAGGCCTAAAAAGTGAACTCCCCCTCACTGATTCCATGAAAGCCACCATAAAAGCGTGGGAGGAGGCGGTGAAACTGGCGTGCCCTTGTTTTCGGGGATTTTCTCCGAGGGCTCCGCTGTGGATGAATCCCAAACTGGAACAATTCTATAACATGGAAGACTCGGCTGGGTGGGCGGGTAAAGGAATCAGGCTATTGAAAGATATCACACGAGACGGTGAACTCTTGCCCTTCAATGACCTCAAAGATAGACATGACCTCCACAACTCCCAGTTCTTCAGATACTTGCAGTTACGACATGCCTTCCAAACACAATTTAGGGAGAGGAGGGTGGAATCCTTCCCCTCCAGTCTAGAGGACACGCTCATGACGGAGGACTTAGCAAAGACTTTATCAGTCACATATAAAGAACTGTTTAAAACTAGTCCCAAGGCTCTAATTCAATGTAGAGAAAGATAAGCGGCGAAAGTACCAGGCATACAGGGAGAGGAATGGGAGGATATGTGGGAACAACCATTTCGGAATTTAGTGGCAGCAAGGGATAGGCTTATCCAGTTTAAATTCCTACATAGAATATATTATACCCCGGCTAGATTAGCAGTAATATACCCATCCGTTTCTTCAGAGTGCTGGCGATGCTCTGCGGCATCGGCAGACGCACAGCATGTGTTTTGGGGCTGCCCCCTGATCAGCCAATTCTGGTCAGGGGTCACCTCCTGTATAGCGGGGATACTGCAGGTTCCTGTACCAATGACTATAGAGGTATGTCTTCTTGGTTTGGTGGATGAGGTGGTCCCATCGAAGGCACTCAGAACCTTACTAACTATACTTTTATTTTATGGAAAGAAGGCCATATTGCTAAAATGGAAAAAAAAGGGAGCCCCTGAGATAACTTTTTGGAAAGGATTGGTAAATGCGATGCTTCCATTCTACAAGGCCGCGTATAGAGCTCGTGGGTGTAAAACAAAATTTGACAAAGTCTGGAGGGCATGGTACAAATCAGATCTAACAGTGTGATGAGTCAATCGTAGGATATACGAGTAGAAGGGTCAGGAGTATAGTCAACGGGTAATATACTCCGGAGGAGGCCTATTAACAAAAACGGTATTGTGGGTGACTGGTAATGTTTATATCCTGCATCCCAAAGATGGAGCCAATCTGGGTTGGGGGACTGGAAACTGAGTATCGGGAGGGGGGTGGGGGAGGGTCATACTTGTTGTAGCTGTCAAATGGATGGCATAGTTATGGTTGATAGACTTACCGGCCATGTTGGCTGACTGTTAGTTTGGTGGTGTGCCAAGCTATGTATGTTTTATGTGTCAAAATTTCAATAAAAAGAATTTATAATAAATAATAATTGAGCCTAAATGATTGTAAAAGCTTTAGGGCTCATTTACACTTGCTTTGGCTTCAACACACGTTAAAGCGCCTACCGCTTCAACATGCTGTTATGATGGTTTTTGACGCTACAGTGGTGCGTCGAAGCTTCGGTGGTGCGTTGGTGATGCTCTTTTGAAGCTTGACAGATGCTGTGTGTGTGTGTGTGTGTGTGTGTGTGTGTGTGTGTGTGTGTGTGTGTGTGTGTGTGTGTGTGTGTGTGTGTGTGTGTGTGTGTGTGTGTGTGTGTATAGCTCATAACTGTAATTTCTCCAAAAAGCTAAATCCGAATGAAAGCCTCTCAAAAGCTGCAGGTGCTTCAAGCTTTGAAGATGGTTTGAAGCACCACTAAAGCAACATGGGGTATCATTTTTGAAGCAAACGCAAGGTATAAACCATTTTATTTAGCGACAGGGTCTTTTGACTGGCTTTCAGAGAACTTTAAAGTGGTTGTAAACCCTTTACAACCACTTTATGCTACAGGTAAGCCTATATTAAGGCTTACCTGTAGCTACCCCGGATATCCCCGGTCCCCTGCATGTGCCGATGTAATCGGCACATGCGCACTGGGGCAAACTGAAGCAATGGGACGTATGTGCCGTTGCTTCAGTCTGTGTGCCGTTACCGGCGGTTCCCGCGCGGGAGTGACGTCATCACGGCTCTGGCCAATCACAGCGCCAGAGCCGCGATACCCGTTAGTAAGCCCCGGGAGAGATGTCGGCGGCTGGAGGGGGAGACGAGGACCGCTGCAGGGGTTTCGATCTGAGGCAAGTAATACATAATGAGCTAGTATGCCATGTATACTAGGGACTCTTTTCAAAGACCCAGTGACAAGAGTCGCGGCTGTCTGAACAGTTCCATTGCCAGCAATGGGGTGCGGCTTGTCATGCATTTCGGAACAGTCAAATCGCATGACAAATTGCACCATTGTGAACAGCTGCTAAGTGTCACCAGCTGTGTTACCTCCAGTTGTAACGAATGTACTAGGCTATTTTTGAACAAGTTTTCAACAAAGACCTTTTTTTTTTTTAATCAAATCACATCAGAAGTGAATATTCAGAATCATTTATTAGTTCTACAGCAATCTGCACTGATATGGTAGGGAAAAAAAACGTCCATAAAAGGTGCAGGTGGTCACTGTTCTGTGTACAATAGAAAGAGTGCAAAGCAAAATTTCTCTTACCTGGGCTCTCCCTCCTCTCCATGATTCTCCTCCTCATCCTCACTGCCACTGTATTCGTACTCTGTCTCATCTATAATAGAAAGTAAAGTATAATGCAGGCCAAAAGAGCAAAAAGATGCAAAAAAACGCAGAAGCATAATGCAGGCTAAAAGAGCAAAAACTGCAGACTTTTCAGGATCCCAGAACATCGCAGTGACACAAAACTCCTACACAAATAAACCCAGCCACTACAGTATATAGAAGTCAGTGTGCTGCTTCTCTTACAATGTTCAGTCACAGCCTAGGGAGTTCCTGGACCCGGCTGTATTCCTTGCAGAGACGTTGTTGCATTAAAAGAGTTAAACACAACACTGAATTATACAGTATATGTGTAAAAAAAAATTGTCAAAATTCTGCATCAGACACATCAGGGCGAGTTAGGTGCCGCCCCCCCTCCCTAAACCACTGTGATGTCACTGAAATGTTCCTGTAGCGCATAAGGGACACACTAGTGAATAGGGACTCTGATTAGAGCTACAAAGGGTACTGGGGAGAGGAAGGCATCCAACACACCAAACAATGTCAGGTGCTGAAGGTTCTAGCAACACCTGTAGCTCTGCAAGGGTGATGACTGGATTTAACAGAGGCGTTAGGTGCATTCGCAGGTGTGAGTGCACCCCGACACCGACTACATGCGAGAACCCCCAGCGGGGGGTTTCCAGCAATTAGCTGGAGGAGGCAGAGCCTAGCAGCAATCACATGCAAGTGATTATCCTTTGGCGCAGACTGCCTGTGTGACATACCTCATTACAGGCAAGTCATTTTTATTTTTTTAGCTAAACTTCAGCTTTATGGTAGCCAAATGCATTAGATGAAAGTTTCCAGATCTGTGAGTTTTCAGCAAGTTCAGCTGGACTATATGTGTGTCACCATCTTTATGAATGACAGTCGATGGTACAGATATTCTGGTCTGCCCTAATTGCAGATTTTCCCCTTACAGAATGTATACCCCCCCCCCCCCCATTGCTTTCCTCCCTCATCTTAACAAGCATAAAAAAGGTACTTGGTTTAGCACTCCTGGCTAGGACACACGGTGTAATAAAAAGGAAATATGGTTGTCCACCTCCTTTCTTAGGTCTGTGGCCGCCCCTTAAAAGCTGTGGACACACCTTTCTCACCGCGTTTCTTCCTGGAACGGTCGATGTGATCCTTCAGCTGGATCCTGACCTGCCTCTCGGTTGGCTGGTCCCTGATGAATGGGTACTTAAGCAGCTGCTCAGTTGGTGGTCGGTTCATGTAGTTCTTGATGAGACAAGTGTCAATGAATTCGATAAATTTTTTTGACCTTCAGAGAAAAATGGGAGCAATTTCAATGAGTGACCGGCCCAGACAGATGAGCAATCAACAGAACACAGTAGGGAATTTTCTATATGCTCTTGATTGAGAACAGTTTCGCGATCAGTGTTAACTGAAAGCTCAAGTCCAGCCAGGGACCTTCCCAACACAAATGCCCCCCCCCCCCCAGGACCCTTCTAGCTTATCACCCCAGTAATGGAATTTAAAAATAAACTGCTCTAAATGGCCCAAATACTCACCTGAAGCTGTGGTCATGTGACATGTCAGGTCCAGAGTCTACTCTCTTCTGGTCTGCAGGGTGGGAGGGTCATTCCTCACTGTGAAACAATGCCGAAACTGTGGCTGCTGCTTGAAGCTCCAACGGGTTCTCTTCTATTATCAATCACTGGGAACGCAGGCAAGGACAGAGCTCGTAGATACCGATGGAAAGAGAAGAGTCCCATAAGCCGCACATCACAACGAAACCCTGTGTGTGCAAAGTGAAAACAGCCTCGGCCTGGGCTTCATCCAGGCCACACCCCCAAGCATGTTTTGTGGGTTCAAAACGCATTGGAGGTGTGGCCTGGATGGAGTGTTTTCACTTTCCATACACAGGGTTTTGTTGCGATGTGCGGCTTATGGGACTCTTCGCATTAGGGTTATTCTTTAGGTGCCCACCCCATCATCAGTGGGTCCATTTGGGCCACAATCCAACGTGTTTCGACCCGCAGAACATGTTGAGGGCATGGCCGGGATGGAGCCTGGGCTGGGGCGGTTTTCAATTTCCATACACAGGGTTTTGTGATGTGTGACTTATGGGACTCTCCTCTCTTTGCCTTAAGGTCATACTTCAGGTGCCCACCTCCCCATCAGCGGGTCCATTCAGGCCACACCCCCAAAGCATTTCGACCCATAAATTACGTTGGGGGTGTGGCCTGGATGGAGCCCGAGCTGGGGCTGTTTTCCATACACTTTCCATACACAGGGTTTTGTGATGTGCGACTTATGGAACTCTTGTCTCTCTGCATTAAGGTCATTCTTCAGGTGCCCACCTCACCAGCAGTGGGTCCATTTGGGCCACAATCCAACGTGTTAACCCGCAGAACACGTTGGGGGGTGTGGCCTGGATGGGGCTGTTTTCACTTTCCATACACAGGGTTTTATGACTTATGGGACTCGCCTCTCTTTGCAATAAAGTCATTCTTCAGGTGCCCACCTCCCCATCAGCGGGTCCATTCAGGCCACACCCCCAAAGCATTTCGACCCATAAATTGCATTGGGGGTGTGGCCTGGATGGAGCCCGAGCTGGGGCTGTTTTCACTTTCCACACACACACAGGGTTATGTTGCGATGTTTGGCTTAAGGGACACTTCTCTCATTGCAGTAGGGTCATTCTTCAGATGCCCACTTTACCATCAGTGGATCCATTGGTAGGGTCCACAAAGGGGCTTAAAGACTACAGTGGGGGATCATGGTGTATGTGGACTGCAGCAGTGGATCACCGCTCTTCACTACCTGAGAGGGTCTGTTGAGTTTTACATGATGGAGAATTTAAGCATGTTAAAAGGAGCTACAATTTATTTTTAAGTGAAAGGGTGCAAGTGGATTAAATGAGCTTCCAATTTTCAGAGGAGATGGGCATTAATGGGTACTACCCCTTCAGACAGTAGATTCTCCTTTTAGAGGTAAATACATCATAATTGTTTCAGACTGTGTTATGTATGGAAAAATTAAATAAAACTTTTAGAAAGCCCTGCTGAATAAATAGACCTATGGCTTGAAAAAAGGTAAAAAGTGTTTTGGCGGGGGCGTGGCCTGACGGTGCATGGAGTAGGACGCTTGCCGAGGAGCTCCAGACATTGATCCTGTAATCCATTGCATCCTGAGATCCACAGGCTGAATTTTCGCATTGCACTCGCTTGCTTTGATACCCTACATCCTAGACAGCATGTCACCGACGAAATCTCAAAGGGCCGCGGCGGCGAGGCTGGCACAATACCGCCATATAGATTCAGGGGAGCCCGAGGAAGATGGCGGCGAGGCGCCGGAGGACAGTGGAAGGCCGGCGAGTGATACAGCCCAGCTTCTAGAGGCCATCACGCTATGCCGCACATCCCTGACAACCCAGATCGAGGAGGTGAGAGTGGATATATCTCACATCCGGCAGGACATGCAGAATCTGCGGGAGAGGGTGACTACTGCGGAGACCCGCCTGAGTGTTGTGGAGGACGCGCTCCCGCCATTGCAGACGGGATCGGATAATATGCAGCAACAGATCCAGCAACTGTTCTCCAAGCAAGATGAGATGGAGAACAGGTTGAGGAGGTGCAATATACGACTGATTGGCCTGCCGGAGGGGTCCGAGGGTAAGGATCCCACCTCGTTTCTGGAACAGCTCCTCATAACCACTTATGGGAGAGAGGCATTCTCCCCTCTCCTAGCAGTTGAGAGGGCCCACCGCATGCCGGCTAAAGCTCCGCCGCAGGGAGCAACGCCGCGCACTTTTATAGCTAAGCTACTGAACTACAAAGATCGGGATGCTGCTCTCAGGATGGTCAGAATAAAAGGGAATATCGCTCTGGGGAATGCTACAGTAGCGGTGTTCCCAGACTTCTCAGCGGAAGTTCAGCGCCGCCGCCGAACTTTCATGGAAGCCAAGCGCAGACTGAGAATTCACAACTACAAATATGCTATGCTGTTTCCTGCCCGACTCAGAGTGGAACATGATGGCAAGGCCCTCTTTTTTGATAACCCCGATGCCGCCATAACCTGGCTGGAGCGCCGCCCTGGCACAGAGAAATAAGTGACTATGTGAGTATGATGCTCTTTATCCTGCACCTGCCCAATCCTGCTAATCTTTCAATACTACGGATCTGCATGACCTGACTGCTTCTTTGCACTTTGCCCCATTAATCCCAAGCCTACACCTGTTGTTCTCTTTGTGGAAGCCCCTGGGATTGCTATCCTACAGTCAGAAGCGTGCACTAGCTAGTGGCGGGATATTCATATTCATTATTCAGAATCTGTGACACACTGCTTAAAAGTTTTGTTGATTGTACTCCTTTGATTCCTTTGTGGGCTCACATATACCCTTAGCTGCGGAAGCAGCTGGAGCATAGGACAGTAGAAGCGCTGCTATACAAGTACACAGTGCAGCGAGACTTTTCCCCCTGCCAATCCAAGAAATATGGAAATGAAGCCCGTTGTCACGGCAGCCACTCATGCAAAGACTGTCTCACTTGCAGAAACCAATCCGAAGCATTTATCTCAGCCTCGTGTTGTGGTATGTCTGTTATGACTGGGTGCTGCGTGGGTCTACTTTTTGGGTTTCGCGGGCTCTTACTACTGATCTCTTTCACTAATGTGTTATTCTGGATGGCAGTTACGGTTCGGTTTGGGGATGATGCTCGCATCAGTTTGAAAAGATGCAGAGCGGGGAGGGGGAGGGGGGTAGGGGAGGGGAAGGTTTGGTTTAATTTTTTGTCAGTGAATATGATGAGTCAAACACAATACAGGCACCAGTGTCCATCACTTATTGAATATTTTCATGGGTTTTTATGCTCCTTGCTGCTCCTTTTATATGTATATCTACGAATTACCCTACCTGAGGTACATGGGATTATATGGGTTAATAGTAAATTATGGGTAGGAATTACTGAGGATGGACTGATATGGCGTCCCTAAAGTTTTTGGTATGGAATGTGAGGGGACTGCGGGACAAAATTAAACGTACGGCGGCCCTCTCATTCTTGAAGGGTCAGAGGGCTGACGTAGTGGTATTGGTGGAGACACACATAGAGGGGCGGCTTCAAATGGCCCTCCGCCGCCCATGGGTGGGATGGGCATACCATTCGACTCACACATCACACTCCAGAGGGGTGTCTGTATTGGTGGCGAAATCTGTGCATTTTGAATTAGGTGAGGTAACCACTGACCCTGGAGGTCGCTATATATTTCTGTCAGCTAAATTTTATGGGGAACCCCTACTGATCCTGGCTTATTATATACCCCCCCCCCCATATAGTGAAAGTGTGCTACTAGAGGGCATATCGTTCATGGCTAGGTACCCTAATACACAGTCAATCTGGCTAGGAGATTTTAACATGGTGTTAAATACAGACATGGATAGGCTACTGACCTCTCAGGGGTCGGCAAGGCCTGCTGGAGATACCAAATTCTCCAAACTGATCTCCTCATTTCACCTTATAGATACCTGGAGATATAAATACCCCCAGACCAAAGCATATTCTTGTTTCTCTGCATCCCATAACTCCATGTCCAGAATAGACCTCATCCTCATCTCTCGAGGATTGGCCCCACGTTTACAATTTGCAGCCTTTGGACCCAGACTACTGTCTGATCACACCCCCTACTCGATCACCCTCAGGGTTCCCCTTGACAAACCAGTAAGACCATGGCGTCTGAATCCGTTCTGGTTGTCACTTCTTCCAGAGGAGGACAAGCTCACGGAGGAGTGGCGCAGATTCTTCTCTGATAATGTGCAGTCGGCCCCCCCTTCCGTGGTTTGGGAATCATTTAAAATACACGCCAGGGCTCACCTGATTTCTTACATAAATAAAATCAAGGCAGATTCCTCAGAGGCTTTCACCAAAGCACTGGAGGAACTCTCCAATTTGGAGGGTGCATATGCAAATGACCCGTCACCTTCTAACGCGAGTTTACTCAAGCTACAGAATAGGGTGGTCAATCAATTCCACTTTGAAAAAACTAAACGTAAATTATTCTTTACCAGGCAAAAAATGTTTGAACATGGGGAAAAGGACGGCAAATTACTGGCATATTTGGCACACAGCGAGGAAAGGCCACCAGTGGTCATCACCTTGCACGGACCAGGGGGGATCCCGATTACAGACCCATGCGCAGTGACTTCAACATTCAAAGACTTTTTTTCAGAGCTATACCGATCTACGGCCCCTCCTGATAGTGGCCTCATGACCTCCTTTCTTGCGAGCGTACCCTTTCCAAAACTGACGAAAGACCAAATCACCATACTCGAGGCACCTCTCACTGAAGAGGAGATAGCCAAAGCCATAGCGAGCTTTGCGAGATCTAAATCCCCGGGATCGGACGGTCTCCCTATAGAATTCTACTCTAGGTTTGGGGAGGTTCTCACTCCCAGACTACTAACACTATATAATGATCTGTTCGAGTCCTTTACTCTACCACCTTCGATGCGTGAAGCCACGATAGTACTCATACCCAAACCTGGAAAAGACCCGTGATTCCCCGAATCTTACCGCCCCATCTCCCTATTACAAGTAGACATTAAAATCCTTGCCAAAATTCTTTCATTACGCCTCAACCAAGTTATTCTCTCCCTTATACACCCCGATCAAGCAGGCTTCATGCCAGGTCGTAATACCTCATTCAACCTGCGGAAGCTCTTTATCAACTTACAGGCCACTCACGAGACGGTAGGAACGCGAGTAGTGGTGGCACTTGACACCGCAAAAGCGTTTGATTCAGTGGAATGGGAGTATCTCTGGAGCTGCTTGGAGGGATATGGCTTCGGGCCGAATTTTGTGAAATGGACTCAGCTGCTGTATCAAGACCCTTCGGCCAAGGTGGTGGCGAATGGGTGGCCCTCTCCGCTGTTTAGCCTGGGACGAGGCACTAGGCAGGGCTGCCCACTCTCACCCCTACTGTATGCTCTAGCGGCTGAGCCTCTGGCCATGGTTATCCGAGCAGACCCAGAGATAGTGGGATTAAGCATGGGACCCCTCACAGAAAAGATAAGCATGTATGCGGATGACACGCTACTATACTTAGCAGACTCAGGGCCTTCTCTACACAGGGCCCTGCACATAATTGAGCAGTTTGGAATATTTTCCGGCCTCAAGATTAATTGGGACAAGTCGCAAATATTACCAATAGATAGCTTTCCTATCCCCGAGTCCCAAGCCACTTTACCACTTCAAAGGGTCGGGGTAATAAAGTACCTTGGGATAAATATATCCAGGTCCCCTTCAGATTATCTAGCCCTCAACGTCGAACCCCTTTTTGCCCTGGTTAGGAACAAGATCCGCACGTGGGCCCGGTTGCCCCTTGGAGTGTGGGGACGGATTAATCTTATCAAGATGATCCTATTGCCCAAGGTACTGTATGTTCTCTGGCACTCCCCCATATATATCCAACTAAAATACTTCAAATCTCTGGAAGCCTTGCTTAAACCCTTCGTTTGGGGGACCGGCCGTCACAAACTCCCCTGGCGAGCTCTTAAAAACCCGACGGACATGGGCGGGACGGCCTTGCCAGACTTTAACCTATATTACATCGCGGCCCAACTGTCCCAGTTGTACCATATTGATAAAACAGACAGCGAGAGATTCCGAATGTTACTATGCCCACGATGGGCGCAACAAATCATAGACCCTCTATACCCCATTGTTATGGGGACATGTTGTGCTGATTCAGAGGGGAATACTAAATCCCTCCTGTATCACTATAGGCGTGTGTGGTCCCTCGCATCCGAGAAACTCCAGGTGTCACCTTACAATGATTATGCGCCTCTATGGCACAATACATCTCTACCAGAATATGGACGCATACAAGATCCGGGGGTATGGAGTTCCCGAGGCATATATTACCTGCATCATATTTTGTCCAACGGTAATCTCAAATCGTTTGATATGCTGAAGGAACAATATATGCTCCATAATCATATGTTCTTTCGTTACCTCCAGATTCGGCACGCGACTCAGGCCCAGTTCCCCCAACCTCCTCCCCAGCCCACGTCGAATCCGATCATAGCTATTGCTAGGAGTACGGATCCGAAGGGCTTAATTTCGTGCTTTTACAATATGCTATCCACCCCGGTGTCCAGCAAACTGGCATATGACCTGAAACCTAGATGGGAGAGGGAGGTGGGCCCAATGGAGAATGAGGAATGGGAGGAATCTCTAGAAACCTGTAGAGAGGTATCACCCAGACTGTCAGACAGACTGTCCCAAATTTTTATTATACACAGAGCATATCTTACCCCGCTCCGAGTGGCCAGGTATAGGAGGGAGCAGTCTACCCTTTGCCCACTCTGTAGCTCCGAGACGGGCACATTCTTCCACATGTTGTGGACGTGTGTTAAAATACAGGCTCTATGGAAACAGGTAGTAGCTTTTCTGCACGATGACATGGGCTCACCCCTCACACTAGACCCAAGGCAGTGTCTCCTGGGGATATTTACAGTGAATTTAGATAAATATACCAAGATATTCCTCCAGGAGACCCTGTTTTCAGTCAGAAAAATTATTGCCAGAAAGTGGATGAGGCCAATACCCCCCACCTTGACGGAGTGGAAGGCAGAGGTTAATGCCACTATGCCGTACAAAAAATGTGTATATATAAACAGGGGGTGCCCGTCCAAATATGAGAAAGTCTGGGACCGCTGGTTACAGAACTCTGACACCTTTATTTGATCATTTGTTCAGCCCCCTCTATGGAAATTAAAATCTGCCCACCTGTCTGTGTGAAGCCTTACTATCGAAATTTGTGTACCATGTACCTATATTGTTGGGTCAATTGCTCAATACAATATACTCTTACATGTACTATGGGTCCTGTGTCAATGACATACTGTTATATGTAATGATTACAACTGTGATTGTACTCCAGATGTATACACTGTGTTAACTCAATAAAACCTTTTGTTGAAAAAAAAAAGTGTTTTGGCGCTCAGTTGGCTAAATACGTTTTGCTTTTTTTCCTAGAAAAAACACCTCTTGTGTGCAGTGGTTGTGCTTTACTATTTCGCTGATCCTACTAACCGAAAACAGCAGACTATGTTCATCTCAGTAATAATTTAAGAAAAGCTGCTGATTACTTGATACATGGATGGCCACTTGAGGGAGATTCTACAAATCTGTCAAACGATTAATTGGGGGGAAAAAATGACAGCCCCAATTCCAAAAAAGTTGGGACGCTGTGTAAAATCTACATAAAAACAGAATACAATGATTTGTAAATCTCATAAACCTGCATTTTATTCACAGTAGAAAATAGAAAACATAACCAATTGACCACCCGGAAATTTGATAAGGGCCAATTTACACTGCCCCTCCGTGAAATCGCAGAGCAGTGGGAGCAATTCGCCGCTGCGCTAGGGGGCAGTGTGAAGCAGGATTAATGGCATTGCTCCCTTTTTTTGTTTTATACTAACTTTATTTGAAGTGTACAAAACTTACACTTCATTCACTGCAATGTCAGGTGGCGCAATACGCTATTCGTCATTGCTGTGCAATTTGGGCCGCTGCGCTGCGATAAAATGCAGCAAGTCTGCATTATATCACAGCACACTGCAGTGCAGTGCTAGGTTGTGTTGCAATGTGATTGGAACACAAAACAGGTATTTCCTGTGTGTCCCCTGCAGTGAGAGACGTATCACAATGTGGTAAAACGTCAGTGAACGCATATAGTGAGAACTTGCCTTCAATCCCAACAATGTTTATCTAGGCTGCCCTGGCTTTAGGTTTAATGGTAATTGTTACTCACAATAATAACATTGATGGGTAATACAGTCCTACTGACTAATTTCCACTTTTTAATGACTGGTCTTATAACCCCTCAATGTAGCTGCAACTAGAAGGTTTTTGGTTGTGATCATTGTGAGAGTCAGACTTACCATTTCTTAGATTTCAGTTTTGGTGGTGGATTTCTGGGGATGAGGAACAAGGCCCGCATTGGGTGCATGTCACACAGAGCTGGAGGAAGAGAAAGAAAACAATAAAATATAAAAGTTAAAAGTTGTCAAATCTACAGGCACGATATAAATTCCAAATAATAGTAATAATAATGTGGATTGCATATAGTCTAACAAGTTTCCTGTCTCTCCTCAGTGTGCTGAAGAGAGAAGTGGAATGCATTTATAAATCACTGGCGACAACATATACATTGCTCTATGAAAAACTGGTCTTTTCAGGGTGGGACTAACCTCCTGGTACACTTGTCTTTCCAATAAAACAAGGTCCCTTTCCCCTCTCTGGCATTAGACTTAGGACAACGTCAGCACTGCTCTCTATATCATTACGCTGAGTGGTAACACCCTCTCAGGAGGCGGGTTCACGACACCTTGCACTCACAGTATGTCCTCAGTCCACACTGGGCATCATTCAATCTAGAAGACTGGTGATGGGGGGGGGAAAAAAAAAAACAACACTATTGCAGGGGAATATCCAGAATGGAAGCTAGAAATGCAACCAGAGCTGCCTTTCTTTTACCTACTGGGAGATGATTAAAAAAAAAATTACTGAAGCCAAGGCCATGTAAAACCCTAGGCTGATATGGCTTCATCAATATGGGCAGAAATCATAAGAATATGGGAAAACTAGATATATTAAGATACAATTGCCTTTTATGGACTGAAAAATCTTGAATCTGCTGACTTTAGAACTGCACAAAAGGAAATCCAACTGAGCAAGCTACCCCGCACCATGTACCTTGTGCAGAGCAGGTACACTGTGCAGTCATGTTTGATTTACTTGTGGACCAACCACCATACGTATTATTGTGGCAGTCACTCTGTGCCAGATCATGTACCTGTGTACATGTGCCTGTGTGTGATCACAGCGGGAGCCCTTTCTGCTTCACTGGCCGTTTCCTACTGCGCATGCGCAAGCCGCTTTGTGAATGGGCCGGCTGCTCTCTGGGATACACACAGTTCCCAAAAGGCAACGCGCCCTATTCACCAGAAGACACCGCGAGTAGGACGGAGGAAGAAGACCAGTCGCGGACGATGAAGAGGCAGATTAGGGACTTCCACATAGCAACCGCTATTTCTGGTAAGTATAAAAAATATATATATTTTTTTTTATTTAGGATTTTTGGTAAAAAATTCAATTTCAGGGTCGAACTCCACTTTAACAGTTAAAAACATGCAACAGCAAAGCTGAACAGTACCGCCCAGGGCTCTGGTAATAACCACTCACCCTGCATCTAGCAGCTCAGTTCATCAAAAAGCAGTACAAACATAAAAAGGAGGGGTGGGTGCTGTGTCCGTCCATGGACTTCAGAGAAAAGTATTTTACGGTGAGTACAAAAATACTATTTTCTCTTTCATCCATGGATGGACACAGCTCCTTTAGTCTCGACAGTAGGGACGTCCCCAAGCACTGTCAAAAAACGAGGGGTGGGAACAGCAATCAAAACAAACTTCACCCCAAAACAACCAGAGCTCCTCAACGGAGGAGTTGCAACCTTAAACAGCCCCCTGCAAAACTTTGCGGCCGAAGCAAGCATCCGCAGATGCATGCACGTCAACCTTGTAAAACTTAGTGAAAATGTAAAACGGACGACCAGGTCACCGCCTTACACACCTGGGAGACAGACGCTTGATGTCGGAAGGCCCAGGAGGCACCTTTTGCCCTGGTCCAATGTGCCGTGACAGGAAAGGGAGGCGCCCACCCTTTTAGGGCATAAGCCTGAATCACGATCTGTCTGATCCACCGAGAAATGGTGGCCAACGAGACCGCCAGGCCTTTCTTTGGACCAGTCACCGACACAAACAGTGAGTCTGACCTCCGAAACGGAGCCGTAGCAGACAGATACACCCGCAGAGCCCGGACCACGTCCAAGGAATGCAAAGCAACCTCTTTGAGATGCGACGGCTGAGGACACAAGGATGGAAGTACATTGTCCTTGTTTAGATGAAAAGCCAAAACAACCTTTGGAAGAAACAAAGGCTGCAGGCGTAGCACCGCTTTATCCTTCTGGAGGATCAAGTAGGGAGACTTGCAAGACAAGGCCGCCAACTCAGAAACCCTCCTGACTGATAGCAACCAGAAAGGCAACTTTCTGAGAGAGTGTCAAAAAGGGGAATCTCTCTGATGTTCTCAAAGGGAGGTTTCTGAAGTACCGAGAGCACCAGATTCAAATCCCACAGAGGCAGTGGTGGTCGAACCGGAGGGGCCACATGTCGAACCCCTTGCACAAACGTTCTCACCAGTGAATGAGCCGCCAAGGGTTGTTGAAAGAAGACAGCCAAGGCTGATATCTGCCCCTTAATGGTGCTTAAGGCAAGTTTTTGATCCACTCCACACTGTAAAAACAGCAGGATCCTGGAAACAGAATAAGTCAGTGGACGCCATTCCATCTCCTCACACATAGAGATGTAGGCCTTCCACGTGCGATGATAGATCTGAGAAGATGACTTCCGTGCCCTCAATATGGTGGAAAATACTGAATTCGATAGGTCTCGGTCCCTTAGTACCTGACTTTCAACAGCCATGCCATTAAAGCCAGCGACTGTAAAGCAAGATGAAGTATAGGACCTTGCGACAGAAGGTCCTCTCGCATCGGCAGTCGCCAAGGAACATCCGCCACCAGGCGTACTAGGTCGGGGTACCAATGACGCCAAGGCCAATCTGGGGCAATTAGAATCACCGGAATCCCCTCGGTCTCCACTCTGCGAAGCAGACGAGGAAGTAGTATTAGCGGGGGAAAGGCATAAATCAGCCGATACTGTCCCCACGGAGCCACCAATGCGTCTGTCGCGTCCGCCCAGGGATCTCTGGACCTGGCCACAAACCTCAAGACCTTCCGATTGAGTCGAGAAGCCAGGAGATCCACGTCTGGCATGCCCCATCTCAGGCAAAGGAGTCGAAACACATCCGGGTGCAGCGACCATTCTCCTTGGTCTAGCATCTGACGACTTAGGTAGTCCACCTGCCAGTTTTCTACACCCTGAATGTATACGGCCGATAGAGCCAGCACGCTCCGCTCTGCCCACCTCAGGATGTGAGCGACCTCCAATGCTGCAGCCGAGCTTCTTGTTCCTCTTTGATGGTTGAGATACGCCACCGCCGTGTTTTTGTCTGACTGGATCCTGACTGGATGTCCCTGCAGCCTCTGTGACCATGTGATAAGGCACTGCCTGATCGCCCGAAGTTCCAGCACATTGATGGGCAGGCGGGAATCTTCCTGCATCCAGCGACCCTGTGTAGACTGTACGCCCCAAAGTCCCCCCAACCGGTCAGGCTGGCGTCCGTCGTGATCACCGTCCAGTGAAAGGGAAGGAACGACTTCCCGGACTGAAGCTATGATTAAACACTAGTACAGTGTGAAACGCGTCAGTTTGACCAGTGTGCTGTGATCTGCAATGTGGTTTTTGGGATTTTGGATTTTACAAATAAAGGCTTTTTATTCGGAGTGCTCCAGTCCAGAAGAATTTGTTCTTTTGCTTTCCCAGACTGAAGGGCCGGAGACCTCAGCCACCATACCAGGGAAACCCTGACTAGCTGGCTCACCCGGATTTGACAATCCATGGACAACGGAGATTTGTCCCATTTGGACAGGATCTCCTTCTGCAAGACTCGAGTGTGGAATTGAGCATACGGTACCGCCTCAAAAGGTGGCTACCATAAGACCAGGACTCGCATGCAAAACCGCAGTGACGACCACCTGCGGGATGCCAACAGCTTCACCGCAGTCTGAAGAGTCTGCAACTTTTCCAAAGGGAGAAAAACCCTCGCCTCTGAGAAGTCCAGGATCAAGACCAGGTATTCCAGGCGCTGAGTCGGCACCAAAACCGACTTCTGGAGGTTCAGTACCCAACCAAATTCTTGAAGGGTCTGACTGACAATCGCCACATCCTCCTCCAATTCTGAGTCTGAAGCTGCTCTCAGAAGGAGGTCGTCCAGGTAGCCCACGATAGCGGTTCCTCGCTGTCTCAGCAGAGACAGAATCGGGGCGAGCACCTTGGTGAAAACCCTTAGTGCAGACGCCAGGCCAAAAGGGAGAGCTACAAATTGGTAGTGATCATCCCCGACTGCAAAGCGCAGAAATTTCTGATGCCTGACATATATGGGGACATGCAAGTATGCGTCCTTGATGTCCAAGGAGGCCAGAAAATCCCCCAGATGGAGTGCAGCGACAACAGAGCGAACTGATTCCATCCTGAACCTTCGTACTTTTACAAAGGAGTTGAGGGCCTTGAAGTCCAGGATTGGACGGACCCCGTCCTTTTTTGGGACTAAAAACAGATTGGAGTAGAATCCCTGAAACCTTTCCGGCAGCGGCACAGTTACTATTACCCCACGCATCAGCAGGTCCTGCACTGCCCCAAACAGGGCGTTCCAACGAGCCGGAAGAAGATGAAGGGTTGAGGGAAAAAATTTGTTTGGTGGACAAGAAAGAAAAACTATCTTGTACCCTGATGAAACCACTTCGCAAACTCACTGGTCAGAAACCAGGGAGGCCCACCGAGCTGCAAACTCGCGAAGGCGACCCCCCACCCGAGAGTCAGGTGGGGGCACCATAGCATTTTAGCCAAATCAGGCGACGGAGCACCACAGCAGATACTGAGGCTCTGGAAAGCAAGGGAGTTGTATCTAAGGCCACATCGCAGACATACTTAAGGCCATGCACCAACTGGTTGGCCAGTTCCACGCAGACCGGGGAAGACTGTTTGCTCTACCAACTCGTGGTGCAACAATTTTGCCCATTCGGTAAGTGTCTGACACCAGGGCCGTGGCCAATACAGGCCGTAATGCTGACCCCACCACCGTGAACATGGACCGGGCCACCGCCTCGGCCCTCCTTTCTGCAGGGTCATTAAAAGCAGGGGTCCCCTCTACCGGAATCATGGTTGCCTTGTTTAACCTGGATACCGGGGGGTCCACAATTGAGGGAGATGTCCATTTTTTTAGGAGACTCTCCTCAAAAGGGGTAACGGACCACCATGCGTTTTGGGATCAAAAGGGCCCTCTGCGGTCGTTCCCATTCTTTGTATATAAACTTATCAAAATAAGTTAGGTAGGGAAACACCTTAGCAGTGCGGGCCGGCTTGTGGGGACCGACACCTCAGTAGATGCCCCCGCCGTATCTTCCAATTTTAGGGTCTCCCGCACTGCGGTGATAAGTGCTCCAACAAGCGCATTTTCCTGCGCTGACCTGGACACAGAGTCTTCCTCACTGTCCGAATGGTCCTGGTCTGCATCCTTTGACACGTCAGAACAGGGGCCGTGTGCCACAGGCAGGCCCGAGTCTGAATCAGAGCTTTCTCCAGAAGATGGTGGGGGAAGGGGGCGCTTTTTACCCCCCTTGCGCCCGCACACCGCTTCCACCCTGGCAACAAATGATTCCAGGACCGCCGACAAAGTGTCCACAGGTACCGCAGGTGCAGGGGCACCGGTTGCTACCACAGGGATGTCTGGGAAAGAAGCGCCATGCTGACCCACACTCGCCTGACAGCCACTTAGGGACTAAAAGGCAAGATACATAAAAGGTCCACCCTCCTAGCTGCTACAGACCGAGGGGGCCCCCCAGCGGACTCGCCACCCTGACCCAGGTACTGCACAGCGATGCGGTCCGTTCTCTCACCTGCACTGCCTGAGGTGTTCTGTGCTGTTCGCGCCGTTCAGAAAGACATTTTCCGTGCTAGAGGCCAAAACTAAGCTAGAGCTACAAGAAAATGGCCGCCTCAGGAAAGAGAGCGCGAGCTACAAGAAAATGGCCGCCCGCTGCATCAGCATTAGAACAGCGCGGCTACAAGAAAATGGCGCCGGCTCACCCAAAATGACCGTCGGATCTTTCCTGAGGTAAAAGAAAAGGCAGCAAAAACACTGGGCCTCCGCGTGGAGGCCTCCCACATGGCAGACAGACAACAGCCCACCACAGAGCGGACCCAGGACACCCAGCGCAGCCCCCAGTCAGGATCCGGAGCCCCCCCCGGAGGACCCCCGGTCAGGTACACAGCAGGCCCAGCCAGATGCATGAGGAGGAGGAGGGAAGGGACAGGGAGAGAGGAAAGGGAGAGTGAGAGACCCCCTAGTCGACCTCCCCAGGAATGCCCAGCTGTTCCATCCTGCCGAAACAGGTGGAACCCTACTTACCCGTCCTGCGGGGACTTCTGGACGCATTCCGGACAGACCCATCACCCGAGTAGTACGGAGTGGCTGCCGGTCACGGCCCACTGTGACTCGGATAGCAGTAGCCCGGTCAGATGTATCCCCCGGAGCATATAGCTCACCGGCCACCCCTGGAGCAAACAGGGTATGTCGTGGCTGACCCAGCGCGTAGCTAAAGGTCTGTTGACGCTCAATGGCCAGACTGCGGAGAGAACAAGGATCTATATTATCCAGCCTGTCACCCAGCCAGCAGTTGATAGTAGATCTCAGGATCAAAAAAGTAGAAAAAAATAAAAAATCTCCAGGACCAATGGTCCCAATAAGGAGCCAGGTCCTTCGTCTATGCTAGGTAGAAAAAAAAAACTGAGCTGAGCTGCTAGATGCAGGGTGAGGGGTTATAACCAGAGGGACCGCCCCCTGGGCAGTACTGTTCAGCTTTGCTGTTACATGTTTTTAACTGTTAACATGTCTGCCTAGTCCTCTCCTGATAGACGGCATATAAACCCTACTGTCAAGAATAAAGGAGCTGTGTCCGTCCATGGACGAAAGAAATATTGTTTTTTTTTTTTAATTGTCGGTCTTACATTGTTTACAGCGCAACAAAAAAAAAACAAAAACGCAGAGGTGATCAAATACCACCAAAAATGTAGTCGTAAAAGTTCAGGCGCTGTATGATGGACCAACATATGGCAGTCTGGGCAATGAATGTTAGACCTCTGCAGCTAGAGGGGAACCAAAACACCAGGGAGGGTTGTTGTTCAAAAGAACAAACAAAGGATTCCTCGTAATCCAGCGCTGGGGGGGGGGGGGGGGGGGGTGATAGCTTCAAACCACTTGAGGCATACCTCAGAAAAGTCATAAAAATGTTTATGTCACGGTTTGTGTAAAAAGATTTATTGTAAAATCAAAGTCTAAGGATTCCAAGAATGGAAAAGGTTAAAAACATTTCTGACAGACAATCAATGTTGGGGAAGGCCGTTTCTGGGGGACGACCAAAAGGTGTGTAGGTGCCAGATCTAGCATGGGTCCATTGGGGGCCCCCTCCACGTCGCTGACCCTGACGGGTTCTACCAGTTGTCTGTCATCCCTTCCATTGGGTGAATGCCCATACGACATCTGCACACCTTTTGGTTGCCCCCAGCACCGGCCTTGATATGCCCGAGTCAGCCTGCCGAGGTTTGGGTGAAATTGAGGTTCAACACCTAGCATGATGTTTAACATTGAATTGTCTGTCAGCCATGTTTGAACCCTTTCCATTCTTGGAATCTGTCATGGATATGCATTAATGTCTGTCTGCCATCTTACCTTCCTCCTCATGTGTTCATCTAGAGACCAGACCTCCTTCACCTGGCTTCCTTTATAATCTCCTCCCAGCCTGACTCCACCCCAGGCCCTATCACTGAACACTATATTAACCTGTGCACTGCAAGCCTGCTTTGCTGATCAACGTGTTTGTTAGGCATTGTGTGTTTGGGTTCCTGCCTGCCGTGTGCTACGTCTGTCTCTCTGTTACGTTATTGGCTTGTCCCCGACCATCCCTGTCTGCTCGTGACCCTTGACCTTCGGCTCGTTCTTCGTTATCCTTGTCTGCTTGTGGCCCCTGACCTTCGGCTTGTTATTCGGTTCTCTCTATCGTGTGCTGCTGCTTCCCCTTATCCTACGGGGCGTGAGCTAGGAAACTCCAGGGGCCGCGACCTGGTCCCAGCCTGCAGCGTAACATCCTCACCACTAGAGGCCCTGGAGAAGACCAGCTGGGTCTTAGACTCCGCGCCCTGGGGAATCTTGGCTCTCGCTTCCGTTGGGATCCCGGTTGTGCTCCTCTGGTCCCGCTTTCCACAACCACCCAGTTTCCTATCCACAGAAGCCAGCCATAGGGTTCACTACCTCGCGGTGCACTCCTGTCCCCCTACGGTGTGCATCTGTCACCTGGCCACAGGTGACCCTGACAGTTTGATCAGCCATGAACCCGGCTGACATCCCGCTTCCCGCGGATGATCCATTGCAGGGCATAGTTCGCAGACTTGAGACCCAGGAATCAAATCAGACCCAGGTGATGCGATTCCTCCAGGATCTGGCTTCTCGATTCGAGCAGCTTCAGGTCTCCTTGGGAACCCCGAATCCGCAACCCCAAGTACAACCAGCGGCTGTACCTATCGCACCAGTCGCAGCCTCACACTCACTAAGATTGCCAGCTCCGTTCCGTTTCTCTGGGGACTCCAAGGCCTGCAGGGGGTTTCTCAGCCAATGCACTATTCATTTTGAGCTTCAGCCTCAAAGCTTCCTATCTGACCGGGCTAAGGTAGCCTATATCATTTCCCTCCTCTCCGGTGAAGCTTTGGCCTGGGCTGCCCCCCTGTGGGAGAGGAACGATCCGGTGGTTTCCAGTCTGTCCGAATTCTTGAAGCTCTTTCGTAATATCTTCGAAGAGCCGGCTCGGGCTTCTTCAGCGGCTAGTGCTGTCTTACGTCTTCGCCAAGAATCTAGTTCAGTGGGGCAATATGCTCTTCAGTTCCGTATCCACACAGCTGAATTGAGCTGGAATAATGAGGCCCTGGTCGCTACCTTTTTACATGGCCTCTCTGACCGAGTGAAAGACGAATTAGCGGGAAGAGCCATTCCCGTCGGTCTGGACGATGTAATTTCATTATGCAACCAGATCGACATTCGTTTTCAAGAGAGGTCCTTAGAAAAAAGACGCCAGCACTCTCTGGGTCCTAGCCAGTCTGAGCTCCCCTCCCTTCATTCCGTGGAGCATCCTCTACCTGCTGAAGAACCTATGCAGCTGGGCCGGACCAGACTAACCCCCGAAGAACGTGCTAGGCGCAGAACTCTGGGCTTGTGCCTCTATTGTGGGGGCAAGGGTCATTTTCGTGACTCCTGCTCGCTTCGTCCGGGAAACGCTCGGGTCTAATACATTTGGAAGGTGGAGTATTGGACCCAGAAACATCACCTTCTCGCCTGCTCTTGCCGGTGTCCCTTCATGTAGGCACTTCTC
The DNA here is from genome assembly GCA_029206835.1 of Rana muscosa. NCBI lineage: Eukaryota > Metazoa > Chordata > Amphibia > Anura > Ranidae > Rana > Rana muscosa. Next base: position 348,926,095 of record CM055118.1, on the reverse strand, counting down.
CTCAGTCAACCCTTGCATACCTGGATTCCGGGGCTGCCGGCAATTTCATGGATTGGAGAACTGCTTCTTCTATGAAGCTTACCCTTTCACCTCTCACTACCCCATTGGTAGTCTCGGCAATTGATGGCACTGTTCTCCCAGGGGGCCCTATTCGCTTCCAGACGCTACCCATTAGGATGTCGGTAGGGATTCTCCACCAGGAGTGGATATCCTTTCTTATTCTACCCAAGGCCTCTACCCCAGTTGTATTGGGCCTCCCTTGGCTACAGCTCCACTCTCCACATGTGGACTGGGTCTCTGGGCAGATCCTGGCCTGGGGTTCCTCATGTTTCTCGTCGTGTCTTCTCAAGGTGACCCCCAAGGAGAGTCTTCCGGTTGCTGCCACTTCTGTTTCTTCTGATCTTCCCGCCGCATACAGCGATTACCGGGATGTGTTCTGTAAAAAATCAGCTGAGGTGCTTCCTCCCCACAGGTCTTTTGACTGTGCTATTGATCTTGTCCCCGGAGCAACTCTACCCAGGGGTCGTACCTACCCTCTGTCCATCCCAGAGACCCAGGCCATGTCGGAGTATGTAGCAGAGAATCTGGAGAGAGGGTTCATCCGGAAATCCTCATCGCCTGCAGGGGCAGGGTTCTTTTTTGTTGCCAAAAAGGATGGTACCTTAAGACCCTGCATCGATTATCGGGGTTTAAATGCGGTTACTATTAAAAATCGATACCCCTTACCCTTAATATCTGAGCTATTCGATAGGTTGAAGGGTGCCTCCATTTTCACCAAGTTGGATCTCAGAGGCGCGTACAATCTCATTCGAATACGGGAGGGTGACGAATGGAAGACTGCATTTAACACTAGAGACGGGCATTACGAATATCTGGTGATGCCTTTTGGTCTGTGTAATGCTCCAGCCGTGTTTCAAAACTTTGTCAATGAAATCTTCAGAGATCTGCTGTACCAGTTTGTTGTCATCTATCTGGATGACATTCTGATCTTTTCTGAAAATCTGCTCGTCCACAGAAACCATGTCCGCACTGTACTTCAACGTCTTAGAGAGAACAATCTCTATGCCAAGCTGGAGAAATGTTCCTTTGAATGTTCTGAGGTCCTGTTTTTGGGGTGCTTTGTCTCATGTTCGGGGCTTCGTATGGACCCTGGGAAGGTCTTGGCTATCACCAACTGGCCTCTTCCTGCTAGCCTCAAGGCCACACAGCGCTTTCTTGGCTTCACTAATTATTATAGGCAGTTCATAAGGAATTACTCTTCCATTGCCGCGCCTATTATCGCTTTGACCAAGAAGGGTGTGAATGCCAGAGACTGGCCTCCCGAAGCTGTCTCTGCATTTCACAACCTGAAACAGGCCTTTGTTTCTGGCCCCCTCTTGAGGAGACCAAATCCTGGGAATGCATTTTTTATTGAAGTGGACGCTTCCTCAATGGGGGTGGGAGCTGTGCTTCTTCAAATCTTTGAGAAGAGACGCCAACCATGTGCGTTCTTCTCCAAAAAATTTTCTCAGGCAGAGAGGAATTATGCCATCGGTGATCGGGAACTTCTCGCAATTAAATTGGCGTTAGAGGAGTGGCGTCATCTCTTGGAGGGTTCCCCTCACTCCATAACGATCTTTACCGATCACAAGAATTTACAGTATCTACAGAATGCTAAACGTCTGAATCCTAGACAGGCCAGGTGGAGTCTCTTCTTTGCCCGTTTTAATTTCACGATTACCTACAAACCTGGTTCCTGCAACGGTCGGGCTGATGCGCTCTCTAGGTCATTTGACACTTTGGACGAGGAGTCCGCCCCTGAACCTGAGCCGATCATTCCCACCTCATGCATTGTTGCCCACTCTACCACCCTGAAGTCTAAAATTCCGCCTGGTAAGACCTTTGTCCCCACTGAGCTAAGAGCTAAGATCCTTTGTTGGGGACATGATTCCAAGGTGGCAGGGCATTCTGGATTCCTCCGATCCTTCCTACTCATCAGTCGTCACTACTGGTGGCCTAATCTCCGCTCAGACGTCAAAGACTACGTTAAAGCTTGTCATGTCTGTGCTCAGTCCAAATCCTCCACACAAGCTCCTGCTGGTCTCCTCATGCCCTTGTCTATTCCTAAGGAACCCTGGGCCCATATTGCCATGGATTTTATCACCGATCTCCCACTGTCTGAGAATAATACAGTCATTTGGGTGGTAATCGATCGATTCTCCAAGATGGCTCATTTTGTTCCTCTTCCTGGTCTTCCTTCTGCCCCTGCCTTGGTTCCCATTTTCATTCGAGAAATTCTCCGCCTACATGGGGTCCCTTCTCATATTGTTTCCGACAGGGGAGTCCAATTCACGTCTCGTTTTTGGAGAGCCTTTTGCAAATCCCTCAATATTGTCTTGGATTTTTCTTCTTCTTACCATCCCCAATCCAATGGACAGACTGAGAGGGTTAATCAGGAGTTAGAGGTCTTTCTTCGCACCTTTGTGTCTTCTCACCATGACGATTGGTCCTCTCTACTCCCGTGGGCAGAATTCTCCCATAACAATCATGTGAATACCAGTTCGCAGAAGACACCCTTTTTCACAGTTTATGGAAAACACCCTCAACTTCCTCTTCCTATGATCTGTTCTCCAGACATTCCAGCTTTGGCTTCGGTTCAGGAGTCTCTCAATTCCGTTTGGGGTCACGTTCATGATTCCCTCCGGGCAGCTGCTGAAAAATTCAAAGGCTTTGTAAACCGCCTTCTCTTCAGCCAGGGGACAAAGTCTGGCTCTCTACCAGGAACATCAAGCTCCGAGTTCCTTCTCTGAAGTTTGCTCCACGATTCATCGGTCCATACACGGTAACTGCTAAACTGAATCCGGTTTGTTTCAAACTCCAGATTCCTAAGAGCCTTAAAATCACTAACTCCTTTCATGTTGCTCTTCTAAAGCCTTTAGTCCTCAATAAATTCTCTCGTCCTCTTCCTACCGTGGCGCCTGTCTCGGAGGATAATCAGGAGTACGAGATCAGTCAAATTCTGGACTCCCGACTCTGTAAAGGCGTTCTTCAGTACCTCGTTCATTGGAAAGGGTTTGGTCCTGAGGAGAGGTCTTGGATCACTGCATCTGAGGTCTTTGCACCTCGTCTGTTAAAGGAGTTTCATCTGAAGTTTCCCTCTAAACCTGGGCCCAGGCGGGGAAGGGGGAGGCCTCGTAAGAGGGAGGGTACTGTCATGGATATGCATTAATGTCTGTCTGCCATCTTACCTTCCTCCTCATGTGTTCATCTAGAGACCAGACCTCCTTCACCTGGCTTCCTTTATAATCTCCTCCCAGCCTGACTCCACCCCAGGCCCTATCACTGAACACTATATTAACCTGTGCACTGCAAGCCTGCTTTGCTGATCAACGTGTTTGTTAGGCATTGTGTGTTTGGGTTCCTGCCTGCCGTGTGCTACGTCTGTCTCTCTGTTACGTTATTGGCTTGTCCCCGACCATCCCTGTCTGCTCGTGACCCTTGACCTTCGGCTCGTTCTTCGTTATCCTTGTCTGCTTGTGGCCCCTGACCTTCGGCTTGTTATTCGGTTCTCTCTATCGTGTGCTGCTGCTTCCCCTTATCCTACGGGGCGTGAGCTAGGAAACTCCAGGGGCCGCGACCTGGTCCCAGCCTGCAGCGTAACATCCTCACCACTAGAGGCCCTGGAGAAGACCAGCTGGGTCTTAGACTCCGCGCCCTGGGGAATCTTGGCTCTCGCTTCCGTTGGGATCCCGGTTGTGCTCCTCTGGTCCCGCTTTCCACAACCACCCAGTTTCCTATCCACAGAAGCCAGCCATAGGGTTCACTACCTCGCGGTGCACTCCTGTCCCCCTACGGTGTGCATCTGTCACCTGGCCACAGGTGACCCTGACAGAATCCTTTGACTTTGATTTTACAATAAATCTTTCTGTAGCCATCACATCTAAAAATTGGTAAGCTGCAATAGAATAAATGTGCGCTTTTGGGTTTAATACCACTTTAAGGGGCCATTGCTGAGGATCAGGTCGACGAGGAGGAACACTTGAGTAAAGTGTGAGGTCAGCCTCAGATGCTATGCCTACAGAGGATGCCACCTTTACACTTTACCTACTAGGCTAGAAATAATGTATCTGCCACAGCTTTACTCCCATGTTCCATTCACACCCCATGCCAGATACCCCAGAGGTCCATATTTACCTCCTCTGATGGCTGCAGAATCCTGCACTGTCTACAGCCTGGCTGGTAAATTCTAGATTACTGGGTTGCCTTAGCCCGCTTACCAATATTCCATAAACTTGAATAGGCTCTGCCTATACTGCAAGAGCAACATCCCATTCATGCCTACGGGATGTTTGCAGACATTCCATTCATTTTGAATGGGCCAACATGCCTCAATGCACAAAAAAAAAAAAAAAAACATACATGCACCATTTTTGACAAAGCAGCGCACAGCTGTGTGTTTTGGTCTGCTATAGTGCAGACGAGTTATGTCGCGTACACACGGTCGGAATTTCCGATGGAAAAAGTCAGATGGGAGCATTTGGTCGGATATTCCGACCATGTGTATGCCCCATCGGAATTTCTGACAGACTTAAATAGAGAGCAGGTTCTTTATTTTTCCGTCGGAAATTCTGACCAAGGTTTTTCCGGTGGCAAGTCCAGCCGTGTGTACGCGGCATATATATATATATACACACACACACACACACACACACACACACATATATATATATATATATATATATATATACACATACTGTGACGGTGGGACCCTGTGCGACCTTAAAGAGTGTTGGTTTACGCTAGATTTTGTAGAGAAAGACATGCTGATTCTTGGGCTACTTAGTTCTGATCTGACTATGGATCAGGGCCCCACCCAACAGACAGGAAGTCTGTGTGCCTGGGAGTCAGGTGGACTCCCATCCCTCTGATAGGAGTCAGAGGCTATCTATGCTGCATGGGTGCAGCCAGAGTATGCATGTCTGCAGGAGGCAGACGTCATTGCTGAAGTAAGCAAGAAGGTGCTGACCGGGAGTAAGTAAGTGAGGAGTGAGCTTATCTCTAGGAAACTCTGTTTGTTCTGAGGAGCAGACTTTAGGCCTAGGCTAAAAGGCCTGAGACAGCCGGATCGCTAGAATGAAAGCCAGAAGGTTAAACGGTTGAGTATGCAAGACACAGTAATGGTGGAACCCCCTGTAAGGGCTACTGATGTATTTGTGAACTTTTTGTGCTTTTAAATAAAAGTGGGCTACCAATAGTTCCTGACTGTCTGGAATCACTGGAAAAACGCATCTACCACAAGAACTAACAACCCCCAATCTTACAATACACACAATATATATATATATATATATATATATATATATATATATATATATATATATATATATATATATATATATATATATACACACACACACACACACACACACACGCCAGCCACATTATTAGGTACACCTTTCTAGTACCGGGTTGGAACCCCTTTTGCTTTCAGAACTGCCTTCATTCTTTGTGGCATAAATTCAACAAGGTGTTGGAGACGTTCCTCAGAGATTTTGCTCCATAGTGACATGATAGCATCACGCAGTTGCTGCAGATTTGTCGGCTGCACATCCATGATGGGATTCTCCCGTTCTACTACATCCCAAAAGGTGTTCTATTGGATTGAGATGTGAAGAGTGTGGCGGCCATTGGAGTCCAGTGACCTCATTGTCCAGTGGTGAGATGATTGGAGTTTTGTGACATGGTGCATTACCCTGCTGGAAGGAGCCATCAGAAGATGGGGACACTGTAGTCATAAATGGATGGACATGGTCAGCAACAATACTCAGGTAGGCCGTGGGGTTTAACCACTTAACGACCGCCCACCGCCGATTTACGTCGGCAGAATGGCACGGACAGGCAGAATCACGTAGATCCGGACCCCCCTTCACTGCAGTGAGCGGCCGTTAAGTGTTCGGGAGCGATCAGGCATGAGGGGGCGGCCGCTCGATTCCGCCCCCCCCTCGCGATCGCTCCCGGCCAATGAAAATGCTTCCTCCGCCATGCGATGTAAACACAGGCTGGAGGAAGTGATGTCATCTCCCTCGCCGCGGTCTTTTCGTTCCCGGCACCGAGGAGAGAAGACAGAGGTTAGTGCTCCAACAGTCCACTGACACGTAGGTACACATAGGCACACAAATCACCCCCCAGTCACCCCCAGATCACCCCCCAGGTCACCCCAAAGCCCCCAATCACAGTGTCACTGATTGCAGTGATCATTTATTTTACTGATCACTGCATTTAGTGTCATCTGTGATTGTAAAAAGTTGCAGGGCAGTTAGGATTAGGCCCCTTTAGGTCCAGGGTAGCCCCCTAACCCCCCCTTATAAAGGTTTAACCCCTTGATCACCCCCCAGGTAACCCTTTCACCCCCTAACTTCAGCGTCACTAAGCGATTGTTTTTCCGATCGCTGTATTCGTGTCGCTGGTGTTTTAGATAGGCAGTTATTTTTTTTTAGGTTCGCCGCAGGTTTTTATTAGTGTCAGGTACCCCCATATATTATTTTAACCCCCTGATTGCCCCTAGAGTTAACCCTTTCACCAGTGATCGCCGTATAAGCGTCACTGGTGTCACTGGTTAGCCAGTAAGTTATCTAGTTATTTAGGTAACCCGTCAGGTTTTTATATAGCGTCGGGTACCCCCATATTTAACCTAATAAAGGTTTTAACCCCCTGATTGCCCCTAGTTAACCCTTTCACCAGTGATCACCATATAAAGGTTACAGGTGACGCTGGTTGATTAGTTTGCTTTTTATAGCATCAGGGCACCCGCCGTATATAACCCAATAAAGGTTTAACCCCCCTGATCGCCCGGCGGGTGAGATCAATTAGGTTTTAGCGCCAGAGAGGGTCTGCGTCGCCCCAGGCAGTGTTAGGTTAGTGCCAGTAACGCTAACACCCACGCGCAAAGCATACACCCCCCTTAGTGGTATAGTATCTGATCAGATCTATACTAGCATCCCCAGCGGTTTAGGGTTCCCAAAAACGCAGTGTTAGCGGGATCAGCCCAGATACCTGCTAGCGCCTGCGTTTAGCCCCTCCGCCCAGCCCAGCCCACCCAAGTGCAGTATCGATCGATCACTGTCACTTACCAAACACAACACACATAACTGCAGCGTTCGCAGAGACAGGCCTGATCCCTGCGATCGCTAACAGGTTTTTTGTAGCGTTTGATATATTTGCTGACGACAGTCAGGTGCTTTTTTTCCTGTGAATCTTACTAGTGTACCCCTAAATTTAGAGCCCAAAATGGCAAGACGAAGGTACACTAGTAAAGAGGCCTACGAGATTCTGAGCATGACAGATAGTGAAGAGGAGGTCACGTATCTGTCAGATTCAGGCTTAGAATATCTTCCCGTAGAAGACAGTGACGTCAGCGGCCCCACGTCAGATAGCTCTGACGACGAAGTTGAGGTCCCTGCTAAGGTCAGGTGTACCCGATCCCGATCTTCTGAGGTTGTTGAGGAGCAAGAACCGCAGGTCTCTCGTATCATGGAGCAGAGTAGTACTAGCGCCGCTATTCCTTCTGGTGAACTGGCAAGCACCAGCGGCGTAGTACAGCCTGGACGTACATCCAGCACTGCAGTAACACTTGGTGACGTGGCGAGTCCCATAAGTGCAGTTCAAGCTGGCGAGGTGGCAAGCACAAGTAGTGTCCCGCTGCCACCAAGAAGACAAAGGCAGGCCCGTCGTGCCCATACTGCCCTTCCTGCAGAATTCGCCTATCCTGATTGGGTCCCCACCACTTCTGCAGAACCCGTACTTCCCCCATTCACTGCCCAACCCGGTATTCAGGTGGAAACAGCTGATTTTATTCCAATTGATTTTTATTCGCTGTTTTTCACGGAAGATCTCTATAGATCTATTGTGGACCAGAGTAATTTATATGCTGGTCAATTTATCGCCGCTAACCCCCAGTTGCCTAAAATTGCCAGAAATTGGAAACCAATTACGGTTTCCGAATTTAAGACCTTTCTGGGCCTTTCCCTCAACATGGGCACACATAAATTTCCGTCATTGCGTGCTTATTGGTCCACGCACCCAATTGACCACATGCCCGCGTTCTCTGCCTCCATGTCCAGGGCACGATACGAGCAGATTTTGCGGTTCATGCACTTCAACGACAATGAACTTTGTCGTCCACGTGGGGACCCTGAATACGACCGGCTCTATAAAATTCGGCCCCTCATAAACCACTTCAACGAACGTTTTGCAGCCTTGTTTACTCCCGATCAAGTTGTCTGCGTTGAAGAGTCCCTGATTACATTTTCTGGCCGCTTGTCTTTCAAGCAGTACCTTCCCAGCAAGCGTGCCAGATACGGGGTCAAGCTCTACAAGTTCTGTGACAGGGCAACAGGCTATGTAGTGAACTTTACGGTTTATGAGGGAAAAGACAGTCAGATTGAGTCGGTCAACTGCCCGGATTACATAGGGAGCGCTGGCAAGATAGTGTGGAACTTGGTGTCACCCTTATTCGGAAAGGGGTACCACTTGTATGTGGACAATTATTACACGAGCGTGCCACTGTTTAGTCACTTGTTTGATCATCAGATTGGAGCATGTGGCACCGTGCGACCTAATCGCCGGGGCTTTCCCCAGCGGCTTGTAGATGCCCGTCTTAGGCTGGGGGAGAGAGCCTGCTTGAAGTGTAATAACTTGCTCGCTATGAAGTGGAGGGACAATAAGAATGTTTTCCTTCTTACCTCCCTTCATGCAGACACGACAGTCCAAATTCGTACGGCGACTGGTGTTGTGGAGAAACCCCTCTGTGTCCACGAATATAACCAAAATATGGGAGGGGTGGACCTCAACGACCAGTTGATGGCGCCGTATCTAATTGACCGTAAGGCGAGACGCTGGTACAAAAAAGTGTCTCTATCATTATTCCAATTGGCTTTGCTGAACGCTCATGTGCTATACAGAGCTTCAGGCGGGACGTTATCAACTTCTAAAATTCCAGAATGAGATAGTCACAGAACTCCTGTATCCAGGCGGTTCTGCACCTCACCATCCCCAACCAAATGCAGTAAGCCGGCTGCATGAGAGGCATTATTCGTATGTCCTCCCGAGTACCCCTACCCAAAGCCACCCCCAAAAAAGATGTCGTGTCTGTAGCAAGCGCGGATTTAGGCGTGACACCCGTAGTTTTTGTCCACTCTGTCCTGACAAGCCTGGTCTTTGCCAAGGTGAATGTTTTGAACGCTACCACTCAAAAGTGAAGTTTTAGCGTAGGGTACAGCATTTCACAGACAAGGACACACTTACACAGGGTCTCCCAAGATGCCATTACATTTTGAGAGACCCGAACCATTACAGTTGTAAAGTTACAAAAAAAAGTGTAAAAAAGAAAAAAAAAAACGTAAAAAACAAAACACAAAAAAAATATAAAATAAAAAAACCAAAAATAGTTGTTGTTTTATTGTTCTCTCTCTCTCTCTCTATTGTTCTGCTCTTTTTTACTGTATTCTATTCTGCAATGTTTTATCATGCTTGCTTTTCAGGTATGTAATTTTTTGTTTTCAGGTGCGCCATTCAACTGCAGCGCGGAATTATTTATCTTGACAGCAACAGCGTTTGCTCCCACGATACATAAAGCCGTGACTCCAACGCTGTAGGAGGTGATTTCACCACCACAGTTAAAAAAAATAGCATATATGCCGAAGCATGGGGGCAGCATGGGCGGAGGAGCGATTTTGCTCCTAATGCCGCGTACATACGGTCGAAATTCCAACGGAGGCCGGCCCGTGGAAAATTCCGACCGTGTGTACGCGGCATAACTTTTTTGCGGGAGGATGCCCCCATGCTTCGGCATATATATATTTTAGGCACAGGTTGCGTTAAAACATTTTTTTATTTTTTACTAGGTTTTGTTTTGGTATTTGCTTTGCAGGTATGGCATGGTAAGGTCTTACTGTTATACTGTAATGTTACTTTGTTTTAATGTTAACCACCATTTGCTTAGCAGGTACGCCATTCAGTTGCAGCGCGGATCTATTTATCTTGACAGCAACAGCGTTTGCTCCCACGATACATAAAGCCGTGACTCCAACGCTGTAGGAGGTGATTTCACCACCACAGTTAAAAAAAAGAGCATATATGCCGAAGCATGGGGGCAGCAGGGGCGGAGGAGCGATTTTGCTCCTAATGCCGCGTACATACGGTCGAAATTCCGACGAAGGCTTGACCGTGTGTACGCGGCATAACTTTTTTGCGGGAGGATGCCCCCATGCTTCGGCATATATGCCAATCATTAGAAGTGGGTGGATGAAGGGAGGTATTCTAATGGTGGGCATACCCACCAATCAATCTCTTTTTTTCGTTCAGCCAATGGGCTGTATGAAAAAAAAGATTACAATACATGTCCAACAAGGACCAGCAACGTACTGGTATGTTGCTGGACTTTGAATGTTTATACCAGAATGATGCCTGCGGGTTTAGGTATCATCTTGGTATCATTCTTTTCAGCCAGCGGCCGGCTTTCATGTAAAAGCAATTCTAGCAGATAATTAGCCTCTAGACTGCTTTTACAAGCAGTGGGAGGGAATGTCCCCCCCCCCCCGGATATAAAAAGCGCCATTGGGAAATTGGGAAAGCATTTTATCACACCGATCTTGGTGTGGTCAGATGCTTTGAGGGCAGAGGAAAGATCTAGGGTCTAACCCCCCAATTTTTTTCAAAAAAAGAGTACCTGTCACTACCTATTGCTATCATAGGGGATATTTACATTCCCTGAGATAACGATAAAAATGGTAAAAAAATAAAATATGGAAGGCACAGTTTAAAAATAAAATAAAAAAGCCAAATAAATAATAAAAAAAAAAAGCACCGCTGTCCCCCCCTGCTCTTGCGCAAAGGCGAACGCAAGCGTCGGTCTAGCGTCATATGTAAACAGCAATTGCATCATGCATGTGAGGTATCACCGCAAAGGTCAGATCGAGGGCAGTCATTTTAGCAGTAGACCTCCTCTGTAAATCTAACGTGGTAACCTGTAAAGGCTTTTAAATGCTTTTAAAAATGAATGTAGTTTGTCGCCGCTGCGCGTTTGTGCGCAATTTTAAAGCATGTCGTGTTTGGTATCCATGTACTCGGCCTATGATCATCTTTTTTATTTCATCAAACATTTGGGCAATATAGTGTTTTTTAGTGCATTAAAAATAAAAAAAGTGTGTTTTTCCCCCAAAAAATGCGTTTGAAAAATCGCTGCGCAAATACTGTGTGGAAAAAAAAATGCAACACCCACCATTTTAATCTGTAGGGCCTTTGCTTTAAAAAAATATATAATGTTTGGGGGTTCAACATAATTTTCTTGCAAAAAAATTTTTTTTTCATGTAAACAAAAAGTGTCAGAAAGGGCTTTGTCTTCAAGTGGTTAGAAGAGTGGATGATGTGTGACATAAGCTTCCTAATGTTGTGCATAAAATGCCAGGACAGTTCAAAACCCCCCCAAATGACCCCATTTTGTAAAGTAGACACCTCAAGCTATTTGCTGAGAGGCATGTTGAGCCCATTGAATATTTTTTTTTTTTGTCCCAAGTGATTGAATAATGACCAAAAAAAAAAAAATGTACAAAAAGTTGTCACTAAATGATATATTGCTCAAACATGCCATGGGCATATGTGGAATTACACCCCAAAATACATTCTGTTGCTTCTCCTGAGTACGGGGATACCACATGTGTGGGACTTTTTGGGAGCCTAGTCGCGTACGGGACCCCAAAAACCAAGCACCGCCTTCAGGATTTCTATGGGTGTAAATTTTTGATTTCACTCCTCACTGCCTATCACAGTTTCGGAGGCCATGGAATGCCCAGATGGCACAAAACCCCCCCAAATGACCCCATTTTGGAAAGTAGACACCCCAAGCTATTTGCTGAGAGGTATGTTGAGTATTTTGCAGATCTCGCTTTTTGTCACAAAGTTTTGAAAATGTAAAAAAAGAAAAAAAAAAAAAGAAAAAAAAATGTCTTTCTTAATTTTCAAAAACAAATGAGAGCTGTAAAATACTCACCATGCCTCTCAGCAAATAGCTTGGGGTGTCTACTTTCCAAAATGGGGTCATTTGTGGGGGTTTTGGGCTATTTTGACATTTTATGGCCTTCAAAACTGTGATAGGTAGTGAGGAGTGAAATCAAAAATTTATGCCCTTAGAAACCTTGAAGGCGGTGCTTGGTTTTTAGGGTCCCGTACGCGGCTAGGCTCCCAAAAAGTCCCACACATGTGGTATCCCCGTACTCAGGAGAAGCAGCAGAATGTATTTTGGGGTGCAATTCCACATATAACCATGGCATGTGTGAGCAATATATCATTTAGTGACAACTTTTTGTACATTTTTTTTTTTTCTTTTTGTCATTATTCAATCATTTGGGACAAAAAAAAAAAAAATATTCAATGGGGTCAACATGCCTCTCAGCAAATAGCTTGGGGTGTCTACTTTCCAAAATGGGGTCATTTGGGGGGGTTTTGTGCCATCTTGGCATTTTATGGCCTTCAAAACTGTGATAGGTAGTGAGGAGTGAAATCAAAAATTTATGCCCTTAGAAATCCTGAAGGCGGTGCTTGGTTTTTGGGGCCCCGTACCCGGGTAGGCTCCCAAAAAGTCCCACACATGTGGTATCCCCGTACTCAGGAGAAGCAGCAGAATGTATTTTGGGGTGTAATTCCACATATGCCCATGGCATGTGTGAGCAATATATCATTTAGTGACAACTTTGTGCAAAAAAAAAAAAAGTTTGTCATATTCCCGCAACTTGTGGCAAAATATAAAATATTCCATGGACTGAACATGCCTCTCAGTAAATAGCTTGGGGTGTCTACTTTCCAAAATTGGGTCATTTGGGGGGGTTTTGTGCTATTTTGGCATTTTATGGCCTTCGAAACTGTGATAGGTAGTGAGGAGTGAAATCAAAAATTTGCGCCCTTAGAAATCCTGAAGGCGGTGCTTGGTTTCCGGGGTCCCGTACGTGGCTAGGCTCCTAAAAAGTCCCACACATGTGGTATCCCCGTACTCAGGAGAAGCAGCAGAATGTATTTTGGGGTGCAATTCCACATATAACCATGGCATGTGTGAGCAATATATCATTTAGTGACAACTTTTTGTACATTTTTTTTTTTTCTTTTTGTCATTATTCAATCATTTGGGACAAAAAAAAAAAAAATATTCAATGGGGTCAACATGCCTCTCAGCAAATAGCTTGGGGTGTCTACTTTCCAAAATGGGGTCATTTGGGGGTGTTTTGTACTGCCCTGCCATTTTAGCACCTCAAGAAATGAGATAGGCAGTCATAAATTTAAAGCTGTGTAAATTTCAGAAAATGTACCCTAGTTTGTAAACGCTATAACTTTTGCGCAAACCAATAAATATACGCTTATTGACATTTTTTTTACTAAAGACATGTGGCTGAATACATTTTGGCCTAAATGTATGACTAAAATTGAGTTTATTCGATTTTTCTTATAACAAAAAGTAGAAAATATAATTTTTTTTCAAAATTTTCGGTCTTTTTCTGTTTATATCGCAAAAAATAAAAATCGCAGAGGCAATCAAATACCATTAAAAGAAAGCTCTATTTGTGGGAAGAAAAGGACGCAAATTTCATTTGGGTACAACATTGCATGTCCGCACAATTTACAGTTAAAGCAGCGCAGTGCCGAATCCCAAAAACAGGCCTGGTCCTAATGGCCCGAAATGGTCCGGGGCTTAAGTGGTTAAACGATGCTCAATTGGTCCTAAGGGGCCCAAAGTGTGCCAAGAAAATATCCCCCACACCATTACACCACCACCACCAGCCTGAACCGGTGATACAAGGCAGGATGGATCGATGATTTTATGTTGTTTACACCAAATTCTGACCCTATGATCTGAATGTCACAGCTGAAATCTAGCCTCAACAGACCAGGCAATGTTTTTCCAATCTATTATTGTCCAATTTTGGTGAGCCTGTGCCAATTGTAGCCTCAGTTTCCTGTTCTTAGCTGACAGGATTGGCACCTGGTGTGGTCTTCTGCTGCTGTAGCCCATCTGCTTCAAGGTTGGTTGTGTTGTGGATTCAGAGTTAATATTCTGCATACCTTGGATGTAATGAGTGTTTTTTTGAGTTACTGTTGCCTTTCTATCATCTGGGCTAGTCTGCCCATTCTCCTCTGACAATCAACAAGGCATTTTCCTCCACACAACTGCCGCTCACTGGATATTTTCTTTTTTCGGACCATTCTCTGTAAACCCGAGAGATGGTCGTGTGTGAAAATCCCAGTAGATCAGCAGTTTTTGAAATACTCAGTCCAGCTCGTCTGCCACCAACAACCATGCCACATTCAAAGTCACTTAACGGGGTTGTAAACATTGGTGTTTTTTCACCTTAATGCATCCTATGCATTAAGGTGAAAAAACATCTTGCACTCTCCGGCCACCCCGAGCCCCCGTTTTTCCTTACCTGAGCCCCGAACTTCCGTGGGAGCGATCCCGCGTTGTTGTCCCCATGCCAGATCAGCTCTTTATTGGATAGATTGATAGCAGTGCAGCCATCGGCTCTCGCTGCTGTCAATCAAATCCAATGATGCGGCCACCGGGGGGGGGGGGGGGGGGGGGTGGAGCCGAGACAGCCACCGTGGGACCCCAGAAGAGGACGATCTGTCTGTGCACTCTGCAAAAAGAACTGCACAGTGGAGGGAAGTATGATATGTTTGTTATTTTTTTTTTTAAACAAACCCATAGTATTCACTTTAAATCCCCTTTCTTCCCCGTTCTGATGTTCGGTTTGAACTTCAGCAAGTCGTCTTCACCACGTTTAGATGCCTAAATGCATTGAGTTGCTGCCATGTCATTGGCTGATTAGCAATTTGTGTTATCAAGAAATTGAACAGGTGTACCCAATAAAGTGGCTAGGGAGTGTATATTGCCATCAGGCATGCAAGAAAATTGAGGTTTTAATGCACACGGAGAGACGTAAATAGGTCTATAACTAATATGGAACAAACCTTTTGGACTTCAAACCTCACGGGCTGTATGTTTGCTCCGGGTCATAAGGTAGCAAAACCAGGATGAAAACTCTGTGTACCGGTAAAGTCAGGCCAGCAAATGCAACTACCATATTTCAATCTCTTGAAAGAAGCCTATTCATGCCTAGCACGCCTGGCTGGCAAGGTATCATCAGAGGTAAATCTTTCTGCAGACCCAAGTACAAGCTGGCTGCCATTGAACTGAAAATCATCCATTCATAACCCCAGGCACTGATTCAGCTGGATGGCACAACGTTACATTGACCACAAAAGTATACTTAGCCTTTAAATGTGGTAATGTGCTAATACGAGGCTCGCTCCACAATGTATGTTTTGCTTCGGTGACTGACTGCCAGCCGCTTGTGGCCATGCAGGTAGTACAAAGAGAACTATTTATGGTTTAGCCCTAAAGCAGGAGAAAGAAGAGATGAGCCTTTGATGCTTCAAATGTATTGAACTCTATAGGGAGCTGGCCTACCTCCATAATGGGGCATTATACATCCACACTGAAGTCAATAGGCAACCTACATCTGAAGCTGATGTGCCTGGCTAAAAAGGCAGAGAAGTTCTCTGTAGTGTTCAATGAAGTCTACAAGTTGTACCAACTCAGCTAGACTTTCCCTTCAGCTAATGGAGACGGGCTTTTGAAGAACTGTAGTGGTGCTGGACTGACAATCCCCAACGAAAAAGAAACTCAGACAGCTATTTACACGGGTGTCATACAAATGTCCGCACGATGTGATTTACCCAAACATATTGTTGTTCGCATCCAGGCCAGATCTGACACTTTGCTCCTACATGTAAAAATCATAATTTTTTTTTGCTAGAAAATTACATAGAACCCCAAACACTATATATGTTTTTTTTTAGCAGAGACCCTAGAGAATACAATGGCGGTCATTGCCACTTATTATCTCACACGGTATTTGCGCAGCAATTTTTCAAACATGTTTTTTTGGGGGAAAACAAATATAGGATTTTTTGTACTCACCGTAAAATCCTTTTCTCTGAAGTTCATCGACAGACACAGCTCCTTTAATCTTGACCTTAGGGTTATATCGCCGCCTTCAGGAGAGGACTAGGCAGAACATGTAAAAACAGAAAAGCTGAACAGTACCACCCAGGGGGCGGTCCTACTGGCTATAACCCCTCACACTGCATCCAGCAGTTCAGCTCGTCAAAAAGCAGTGCAAACATAAATAGGAGGGGTGGGTACTGTGTCCATCAATGAACTTCAGAGAAAAGGATTTTACGGTGAGTACAAAAAATCCTATTTTCTCTTTTGTTCATTGACGGACACAGCTCCTTTAATCTTGACCTTAGGGACGTCCCCAAACAGTGTCAAAAAAACGAGGGGTGGGAACAGCAAGCAAACAAACTCCACCCATAACAACCAGGGCTCCTCAACGGAGGAGTTGCAACCTTAAACAGCCGCCTGCAAAACCTTGCAGCCGAAGCAAGCATCCGCAGATGCACTCACATCAACCTTGTAAAATTTAGTCAAAGAGTGCACGGACGATCAGGTCGTTGCCTTACACACCTGGGAAACGGACGCCTGATGTTGGAAAGCCCAGGAGGCACCAATCGCCCTGGTGTCCAAATGATCCTGGTCTGCATCCTCTGACACGTCAGAACAGGGGCTGTGTGTCACAGCAAGGCCCGAGTCTAAATCGGAGCTTTCCCCAGAAGATGGGTGGGGGGAGGGGGCGTTTTTTACCCCCCTTGCGCCCGCACACCGCTTCCACCCTGTCAACAAAGGACTCCATGACCGCCGACAAAGCGTCCATAAGCACCGCAGGTGCAGGGGAACCGGTTGCCACCACAGGGATGTCTGGGGAAGAAGCGCCAGCTTCTGACGCCATGCTGACCCACACCCGCCTGACATTCGTTAGGGACCAAAAGGCAAGGTACACAAAGTCCACCCTCCTAGCTGCCACAGACTGAGGGGCCCCCCCACAGGACTCACCACCCTGACCCAGGTACGGCGCTGTGCTGCTGTCTGCTCTCCCTCACGAGGTGTTCTGTGTAATTTGCGCCGTTCCAGAAGGATCTCCAGTGCTAGGAGGCCAAAAAACTAGCGGGGGCTACAAGAAAATGGCCGCCTCAGCAAGAAAAACCGCCTGAGGGCTCCAGCAAGATCGCCGCCGGACTTCCTGACTAAGGCTACAGGAAAATGGCCGCCAAACTTCCTGATTAAAACCACAGGAAAATGGCTGCCAAATCTCCTGACTAAAACTACAGGAAAAATATGGCGCGGCCACGCTGACCCTCCGCGCGGTGGCCTACCACAATGTGCCCACCAGAACACCCCACTATGTCCCACCATTTAGGGAAGGGAGGCGAGGACCCCCCCCAACACCCAGTGCAGCCCCCCGCCAGGACAGAGCCCCCCCCCCCCCCCCCGGAGGACCACCGGTCAGGTACACAGCAGCCCAGTATGGGGAGGAGGGAAAAGGACAGGGAGAGAAGAAAGGGAGAGTGAGAGACCCCCTAGTCGACCTCCCAGGGAATGCCCAGCTGCTCCATCCTGCCGAGACAGGTGGAGCCATACTTACCCCTCCTGCGAGACCTGCTGGGAACATTCCACAGACAGACCCATCACCCAAAGGGGTACCTCCCCCACAGTTTAAATGTGCTTTCTAAGGGGTTGTAAACCCCCTTGGTTTTTCACCTTAATACATTCTATGCATCCCCCCAGTGCCCCCATTTTACTTACCTGAACCCGGTTTTCTTCTCCCCGGGGACAAGCACACCAGCTCCAGCTGGTGTCTAGTGTCCTGATTGGATAGATTGATAATAGCACAGCCATTAGCTCCCACTGCTATCAATCTAATCCAATGACGTGGGCGCCGGGGGTGGGGCCGGGTCCTGCTTTCTGTGTCAATAGACGCAGAAGCAGGACTCAGGAGCGCATCTGCACAGGTGTTCCATAGGAGAGTGTTTCTCTGACGGGTCACTCAATGCGGGGAGGAGCTACCAGCGCCGCTTAGGGACCCCAGAAGAGGAGAATCTGGGCCACTCTGTGCAAAACGAACTGCAGAGTAGAGATAAGTATGACATCTTTTTTTTTTTTTTTTTTAAATAACAAACTACAAGGGTTTAGCAACCCTTTAACCACCCCTGCCTGTTACCCCTTCCCTGCCAGTGTCATTCCTACAGTGACAGTGCATGAAGTACTGATCACTGTATTAGTCACTATTGTATTGGTCCCCAAAAAGTGTCAGTTAGGTGTACGATTTATCTGCTGCAATATAGCGTTACTGTTAAAAATCGCTGATCGCCATTACTAGTAAAAAAAAAAAAAAATCCCATAAAAAAAACAAAAAAAAAACATAGTTTGTAGACTCTAACTTTTGCGCAAACCAATCAATATACGCTTATTAGGATTTTTTTTACCCAAAATATGTAGCAGAATACATATTGGCCTAAACTGATGAATAAAGACGATTTTTTGCATTTTTTTAATTGGAGAGGTTTTATGGCAGAAAGCAAAAAATATTGTTTTTTTTTTCAAAATTGGACGGCTTTTTTTCTTTATAGCACAAAAAATAAACTGTAGAGGTGATCAAATACCACCAAAAGAAATAACCTATTTGTGGGAAAGAAAGAACATCAATTTTATTTGGGTACATTGTCACACAATCGCGCAATTCTCAGTTAAAGTAACGCAGTGCCATATTGCCAAAAATTACCCAGTCATGAAGGAGGGGGGGTGTGTAAACCTTCCGGGCATGAAGTGGTTAAGCAAATAGATACCAAACGCACTCCGAGGACGTGCCCTTGCAAAAAATGCTTTAGGGCTGGATTATGCATTGATGTCACGCCGCCATTTCCAGGGATCGGAATTGGTGGCCATCTTACCCTTGTATGCACAGTGTGACGTTTTCCTCTTGCAAACATCTGAACTTTGTACATCTGTGGACCCATTAGTCGGATGGTCATGCATGAGAAGGTGGGAGTTTTTATCTGATATTGAAGTGCTGCTTGCTGCGAATGACAGCATAGAATCTGGTGAGGGCATTCTTAGCACTGAACACAAGTGGTGGTGCGTTAAGATTCAAGGTGGAAGGATTTGTTTGGACACTGGCAGACAACCTTTTTTTTTTGCTCATTGATAAAAAAATTCTCATTGGAATATACTTTATTGCTTTATATATGACTCGTATACAAGCATTGTTTTTTTCCTATATCTGAAAGTTTGTATAGAGGCGCTGCACTGTATTGTATTGTTTATATAAGTGTATTTAAGACCCTGGCTTCTGGGTTTGGGGAGCATTTCAGATGCCGACAGTATAGGGACAGGTTACCCGTCTGTCAGGGACAGTAACAGCGGTAGGGGAAAATTCCAGTTGAGTAGAGAAAGTCTAGGGACATGCCACTCCTTCTGAAACCCTCCCTGCTGGGCTCTGAAGGCCAGTCCGTAATCTGCCTCTCAAGACAGTCGCTGTCAGCTTGGCTGAGACTTGCTCCGCTACACTCTGACATCCGTGAGTGCTCCCGGTCGGTGTCTACCACAATGCTTTCCAGCTTCTAGCAGGATCCCACATGTATGGTATAGGGGGTCGACCAATATTGTTTTTTCAGGGCCGATACCTATTTTGCGGATGCCTTTAAGGCCGATATTCTGTAGATTTAAAGTTTTTATTTTTACACTGTCCTTTTACTTATTTTTTTTTTATTTTTATTTTTTATCACTTTTATTGCTGTCACAAGGAATGTAAACATCCCTTGTGATAGTAATGGGAAGTGACAGGTACTCTTTATGGAGGAATCTGGGGGTCTATAAGACCGCAAACCCCTCCACTGTACTTAAAAGTATTCAAAAAACGCCAAGATCAGCGTTTTTGAATACTTTTTTTATTTTTTTAAACTGGCGCTTTTAGGATAAGAGTAATCCAGAAGTTATGGTCATGACATAGCTTCCGGGTTACTAGATCCGAGACCCGAACAAAGCAATTGGCTTTGTTCGGGTCTCTGGCCAGCCAGCAGATGTGACGATGGTCACTCGGGCCTCCCGGCTGAAGGGGGGGGGGGGACACACACGTCCCCTCCCAATACTTGTGATAACGGCCAAGCAGCTGCTTAGCCGCATCGGTTGTCATCACAAGTATCCCGACCGCCGCTCTAAAGAATGGTACTGGGAGATGCCTGCAGTTGCAAGCATCACGCCGGTACAACCACTTGAAGTAATATTGGTAAGTTTGTTACCGATACCGATTATTCAAATAAAAGTGAATATCGGCCGCGCTGATAATTGGTCGACGCCTAGTATGGTATATGCATAGTTACATTGCTCCAAGCTGGACCAATGTAACTATGAAAAAAATTACATACCAGGAATTCTTTAATTCTGTTCAAGCCTGAGATTTTATCCCCCATTCAGAAAGGAGTCCCCTTCTATTGTTTAAAAAAAAAAAAAAAAAAAAGAAAGGAGTCCCTTATTCCAAACTCTCCTGATCACAATCTAACCTTCAGCCTGCTTAATACTATTACTGAGCACTCATAGAAATGCTAATCTCTCCTTGCGTGACCCTCTATCCTGCTAGGTGCTTAAATATCCCCCTTCAGATTCCAGTGCCTGAGACACAGGAATTCAAAAGATAACGTAAAAAGAGATTTCACAAAGTTATACCAGTAGCACTTTACAATACAGGTAAAGGCCAACTCCAGAAAAGAATAACAAATAAAAAAAATAAAAAATAATATAGTGTATACAATTGTGACACAAGTAATATTGCAATTGAATGTAATTAAAAAATGACCTTTACTTTTCAAACTGCAGCCGCTGTCATTTTCTGTAAAATGCAATATGGTGACCTGGAGAATGTGTACAGAACGCACCCCCAGATACGTCATTTCCTGCTTGTGTGATTGGCTCGCTGATATTCCCTTAAGTCTACACTAAGATACAGGTCAGATTTCAGGGATCTCCTGCAACAAAAATGTGAGATACTCCCAATAGGAAATCACGTCTAAAGGGATGTAGATCCTGCTGCTTTCCCTATTAGAGACCTGCAAGTGCAGCAGCTGATTGATAATTATGAAACCACTCCCATACAGATTCACTTTCCACATTCCTTCAGAATAACAAAAAGGTAAGAATCTGCAACAGAGTTTGATAAAATCCATGCAATGTACATAGATCACCCAGAAGAGAATGATTTTTTTCTCACCAAAAGTGGAGTTACTCTTTAACCACTAGCCGACCAGCTCACGTAGATATACTGTGCAGGTTGGCAGTGCTGCGCAAATTGCCGTACCTGCATGGCGGCTCACACAGGCGGGCGCCACCGGCGACACGTGGGTCGGGCAGACTGTCTGCCAGTGACCCGCGATCGCCTAGTAGAGCGGCAGAACGCGGATGTGCCAGTGTAAACAAGGCGTATTCCCATTCTGACAGGGGACATGACAAAGATCTTCTGTTCCCAGTGATCGTGAACAGTGATCTCCGTCATGTCCCAGTGAGCCCATCCCCCCTACAGTTAGAACACACCTAGGGAACACACTTCACCCCTTGATCACCCCCTAGTGTTAACCGCATTTTTATAGCACTGATCACTGTAATAATGTCACAAAAAGTGTAATTTGGGGTCAGATTTGTCTGCCGCAATGTCGCAGTCCCGCTAAAAATCGCAGATCGCTGCCATTACTAGTAAAAACAATAACAAATAAAAGACCCTAAATTTATCCCATTGTTTGTAGACGCGATAACTTTTACGCAAACCAATATACGCCTACTGCAATTTTTTTTTACCAAAAATATGTAGAAGAATATATATCGGCCTAAACTGATGAATAAATGCATTTTTTTATATATTTTTTGGAGATGTATTATAGCAAAAAGTTTTAAAAAATAGTTTTTTTTTTCAAAATTGTCGCGCTTTGTTTATAGCGCAAAAAATAAAAACCGCAGGTGATCAAATACCACCAAAAGAAAGCTCTATTTGTGGGGGGGGGGGGGGGGACGACATCAATTTTGTTTGGGTACATCGTCACACGACCACGCAATTGTCAGTTACAGCAACGCAGTGTCGTATCGCAAAAAATGGCCTTGTCATGAAGGGGGCAAATCCTTGCAGGGCTGAAGTGGTTAAAGTCCAACAACTGAACTGCATATTCCCCCCCCCCCCCCCCCCCCCCCCGAGGTCAAATTGGATATTTTTCTCATACATGTCAAAATCTGCAATTTTTTTCTAGAAAATTACTTAGAACCCCGAGGCAAAAGCCCTAAAGAGTAAATTGGTGGGTGTTGCTTTTTTTTTTATTGCACACGGTAATCGCGCAGCGTTTTTAAACGCAATTTCTTTGGAAAAATACACTTTCATGAATTTTAGTGAACACAAACACAATTTCATACACATTTTTTTTTAGATAAAATATATAAAAGATGTTACACGGAGTAAATAGATACCAAACATGTCACACTTTAAAATTCCGCACGTCCATGGAATGGTGACAAACTATGGTATATTAAATTATCCATAGGTGTAGGTTACCAGTTTAGAGTTATGGGATCGGTCCCATCTTTAACAGGCTCCCCGATCGGATGGCCTGTAAAAGTGATCCACGGTGGCTGTATAGTCACTCTGATCACTTTTTATAGAAAGAGAATCGCCAGCTGAAAAAATACATACCAGGATCGTGACTGTAGCTACAGTCATGTTCCTGAGACAACTACTTCAACTCGAGGTCGTGCACACATATATTCATATTTTTTATTTCTTTTTTTATAGCATTGTTAAATAGTGGCAAGGGGGCTTGTTGGACTGATGTGTTATGAGTGTAAGGTGGCCTGACTTGCCAATGTTCTGCTAACACTGGGTACTTTAACCCATGCTACAGCAAATGGTATGTAAAAAAGCAAAACCACAAGTATATGTATTACTGCATAGACAGACAGACTACATTACAGTAATAAATAAAAAAGGTTTAAAGTGGTTGTATAGGTTAATTTTTATTTATTTTTTGTTAAAGCGGTTGTATACCGCAAAACTTTTTTTATTTTTATTTTTTCAACCTGCAAGGCAAAGGCATAATGAGCTAGTATGACTAGCATACTAGCTCATTATCAAATCACTTACCTTCGATCGAAGCCCCCGCAGCGGTCCTCGGACACGTCCTCCGTCGCCGCCATCATACCCGGAGTGACTTCTGGGTATCGCCGCTCCAGCGCTGTGGTTGGCCGGAGCGGCAACGACGTCACTCCCGCGCATGCGCGAGGAACGGCACGATCCCCGCGCATGTGCGAAATCCGGCAGTGTCCGGCGGGCTGCCATTCAAGAGCCGCCGCCGCGCTCAGTGCGCCTGTGCCGTTATCTACGGCGCGCATGCGCCGTAGATATCGGTACAGACTTTTTTGCAAATATCTCCGAGACCGTGTAGGTCTCGGAGATATTGCAAGCACCTACAGGTAAGCCTTGTAGGTCTCGGAGATATTGCAAGCACCTACAGGTAAGCCTTAATGTAGGCTTACCTGTAGGTGCAAGTAATTATTTTGGGTATACAACCGCTTTAAATAACAAACATTTCATACTTGGCTCCACTGTGCCGTTCGTTTTGCACAGAGTGGCCCCAATCATCCTCTTCTGAGGGGGTTAGCTTGCGGGCGCGCTCCCTGTCACACACTGTATGACTCGGTCCCGCACCCCGGCAGCCGCATCATTAGATTTGATTGACAGCAGCGCAGCCAATGGCTGCGCTGCTATCAATCTATCCAATCAACGCCGAGACTCCGTGGAGAAGAGGATGCCGTGGACGCGCAGAGCAGGTGAACGGGTCAGGTAAGTAAAACGGGGGGGCTGGGGGGGGCCGTGACAGCGAGGGATTTTTTCACCTTCATGCATAGGATGCATGAAGGTAAAAAAACACAAACCTTTACAGCCCCTTTAATTGAGTTTTGTTTATGTTTTTTTGTAATTACACATTGGAAATCAAGGAGTGTTCTAGTTGGAGGCCTGATTTAAATATCCACTATATTTACAGGCAAAACCAGATTCTACTGTAAAAAGACACTTACGTGGAGCCCCTTCCGCCATCTCAATAGCAGTGATTCCCAGGGACCAGATGTCACTCTGAAAGGAAATACACAATGAAAAACGTAAATGAAAATATAATACACTTTCTATTGAGAACTATCAAAGTTACAAAAAGGGGGGGGGGGGGGGGTTGGCTGGGGGAATGCATGCATTTTACCTTAATGCATAGAAGACATTAAAAGGTAATAAAACCTTCTGCCTTTAGAATCACATTTAGGCTAGGTTCACACCATTGCGAATTGGATGCGAGTTCCCTGCATTCAATTCGTAAAAGCAGTAGATTTTGACCGGCTCTCTTTGGAGCCGGTTCACATATCTCTGCAGCAGGTCCGGTTAGTTTTGCAGAAAAAAGCTGTGCGTCTTTTGGTCCGTTTCAGGTCCGAATTCAGCCCAAAATTCGTGCTAAAATGGGACCTGAAAAACGGTGAACCAGGATGCACCAGACCCCTGCTGTGAGCCGCATGCGGTTCATATGTGAACTCAGCCTCAAGATGAATTGCAGGCATGGTATATTTTTACATCCAGCTTGGACCAATATAACTACGTATATGCCATAGCTAGCAGATTCTCCTGGAAGCTGAAAATCACTGATGTAGACACAATACTTCAGTAATCTCCCCTAGCTTCCAGGTCCCATGTTGAGCAGCCGGTCTAATGTGAATACAGGAGGTCGGCCACCTGGCAAGGGCGCCATTCAGAGAATGCTTTACATTCTCTAAATGAATGCAAAGCATTTTCTGATTGGACGAGGTGGAGAGCATGACGTCACCACCCCACCACCATGTCCAATCAGACAATGCTTTGCATTAATTCAGAAATGGCATTCTCTGCCTGTGCCGAGTGGGCAATCACCTGTACTCACAATGCATCAGGATGATTTCCAGCTGCATTGCTGGGGATGATATACCGGTATGTAAAGTTTAGGGCCGAAACAACTAATCGATTAATCGACAACTAATCGATTATGAAATTAATCGATTACAATTTTCATAATCGATTAATCGGCCAGTAACATAATGAGGTTAAAACAAAACTAAAATGAGCCCTTTATAGTACAAAAAGAGCCAATCGCTACTGTAAATATTACTTTCACTGTCCCACAGTAAAAAATTAACCCCTTACAGTAGCGATGATTTGCTCTTTTTGTACTAATTTTTCGTTTTTTTAACCCCATTATGTTACTAAACATCTCAGGCCCGGGTCACACCTCTGTTTTTTGGTGCTTTTTGCAGAAACACACTACAGGTCATTTACATGGTTTCCTATGGGACACGTTCACATCCAGGATTTTTTCAGCTGCTGCGTATTTGGAAAGGGCGAGGACTTTTAACGGAAACCGGTGCTATTTTTTATTTTTTTGGTTTAATATACTTCAATGGAGAAGCTGTAGAAAAGCATGTAATGTGTTTTTGTGGCAATTTGTGTTTTGTAATCTGCCCAACAACAAATTGGGCAAAAAAAAAATTGCAAATCGCAGCAAAATTACCTTTTTTTTTTTCTTTTTTTTACGTTTATTAACCGATTAGTCGATTAATCGAAACAATAAATCGGCCAACTAATCGATTATGAAAATAATCGTTAGTTGCAGCCCTAGTAAAGTTACATCGGTAGAAACTGGACCAATTTAACTAGGTAAAAATATACCATACCGGGATATCTTCTTTAATTTGTAACATCTTATTTTCGGATATAAAACAATATTAAAGCAACAGAAAACAAGCAGGGATAAAAGAGGAAAATGGGGGCTATGAGTTGGGCCCACCTTCTGCAGGGTGACACAAACGGAAGGGGGCTACAAGTCTTTCTCTCATCCGGTAGGGTGATACAAAGCTGCCATGGTAGAATATAGTGACATACCCTGTAATCATATGTGGCATCTGGATTTTCATCACACGCAATGACCTCTGGAGCCATCCAGTACGGAGTTCCAATAAAAGTGTTCCTTCTGCCTACAGTGCGATCCAGCTGTGCGCTGACTCCGAAATCAACTGAGACAGACACGTGATAAAAAGAGAAGGAAAGGTGAAATTCCGGCTGTGCAATATATAGAGAAGGGGCAATTCTTACTAAAAATATTCAAGCAGGCTTCGGATACGTATTATACTGTAACTGCAATTGTTTCAATAAAACTTTGCTTTTCAGCGTAAAAAAATATTTATAATAAGCAGACAAAGATAATATTCAGTTGCTTTATGACTCCCAAGAAAGAACGGTGTATAAATGGGACAATGCAAACCACAAGACACACACAGGACTCGCTTATAGTTCTCAGATAAGGGCCAACTCCACCCTGAATACATATAGCATATGGGCCATTACAAAGCCAAGCGATGGTGTCATCCTACCCCCATAGATTCTTCATTAGAAAGCATGCACAAAATAACTGGGGAGCGCTCACCTATGAGAATGAACTCTGTATTATGTTACCTACTGCTAGATAACCTCAGAATTGCAATTTCCAAGAAACGGATAGACCCAGAGAGCGATTCTACATATTCAAGCTGAGAAATATTTTGGACGAAGCTGGCCCTTATGGCAATTAAATTATCACAGTTTTTTCAGGGGTCGAGTTTTTCTATTTGCCAAATGTGTCCAATCAGAGAAATTTGCATTAAATTCCTGTCCAGTCACAAGATAAAGTGAAAGTGAGGGACATGTTCTCTCAGTCAGCCTAGGTTCACATTGGAGCGATTTGTCATGCGATTTGAGAGATCAAATCGCATGACAAGTCACAGCCTATTGGAGGCAATGGCACTGTTCCAATCGGTGCGACACCAATTTTGCGGCGCCGCACAGATTTGCAAAAGTAGTTCCTGTCGATTTCAGGTGCGACTTCAGAAGACATCTCTGCATGAAGCCACATGCATGTCTATCAAGTAGCACCTGAAATCGTGCTGACCTTGCTACTTTGAAATCGCACCACTTCAAGTGGTCCAGAAATATTTAGACAGAATAAAGGTGGATAAAGCACCTGGACCAGATGCCATACACCCACGGATCCTAAAAGAATTGAGCTCTGTAATTTCAAAGCCATTGTATCTATTTTTTAGGGACTCATTTATGACAGGAATAGTACCACTGGATTGGCGCAGGGCCAATGTGGTGCCTATATTTAAAAAGGGAACAAAGTCTTTACCAAGTAACTATAGACCTGTTAGTTTAACTTCTATAGTTGGGAAGATACTACAGTGTTTAATAAAAGACCACATAGACGAGTTCTTGCTGGAAAAAAATAGGATTTTTTTACTCACCGTAAAATCCTATTCTCTGAGTTCATGGACGGCCACAGCTTTCTATTGACAAAGTGGGTATTCTATCTTTAGGAGTGACTAGGCAGAAAAAAAACTTGTAAAAAGTGTTACATCACGCCTTCTACAACACCGCCCAGGGGGCGGACCCTCTGGGTATAATCCCTCTCTCAGCACCTGCAGATCAGTTTGTCAAAAAGCAGTACAAACTTAACAAAAAAGGAGGGGTGGGTGCGGTGTCCATGCATGAACTCAGAGAAAAGGATTTTACGGTGAGTAAAAAATCCTATTTACTCTTTCGTTCATGGACTGACAGCTTCCTTTTGACAAGTGGGACGTCCCAAAGCAGTGTCAAAAACGAGGGGTGGGAACAGCATTAAAACAACTTCACCCCAAAACAAAACAGAGCTCCTCAACAGAGGAGTTGCAACTCTAAACAGCCGCAATACCTTGCAGCCGAAGAACCATCTGAAGATGCACACACATCAACTTGTAAAGTTTAGTGAAAGTGTGAACGGACGAGCAGGTCGCTGCCTTACACAACTGGTGAAATAGACGCTAGATGCTCTCAGAGCTCGGGCAGCGTCCAAAAAATCCAACGTCGTCTCCTAGGATTCGACGGATGAGGACACAAGGATGGCAGTACAATGTCTTCCTTGAGATGGAAGGTCGAAACACGACCTTAGGGAGAAAAGAAGGCTGCGGACGCAGCACCACCTTATCCTTGTGGAAGATCAGATAACGAGGCTTGTATGACAAGGCTGCCCGCTCAGAAACCCGTCTTACTGGCATAACAGCCACCAATAGGACCACTTTCTGAGAAAGTGTCAACAAGGGAATCTCCCTGATGTACTCAAACGGTGGTTTCTGAGACACTTAGAGGCCATGCCGTTGAAGCCATTGACTGCAAGCAGGATGGCATATGGTACCCTGCGCCAGCAGGTCCTCTCGTAGTAGTAGACGCTAAAAGGACGTCTGCTACACAAGCCCCACGGAGGTAGTGGAGGGTGGACTGGAGGGGCCGCCTGCCGAACCCACCGTACAACATTTTTACTAGAGAGTGAGCCACCAGGGGTCATTGAAAAAGACAGCCAGGGCAGATACCTGCCCCCTAATTGTACATAAGTAAAATTTTTGGCCCGTTCCCTGCTGAAGAACAGCAGGACTCTGGAACCAAATACGTACGCGGATGCCACCTCAATTTCTTTACCATTGCACTTGGAAGACCTGCATATCCAATTGTGATCTTCCTAGGGGATGATTTCCGAGCACTCCTCATGGTAGAGATCATCGAGTCTGACAGGTCCCGGTCTCTTAGCACCTGGCTCTCAAGCCATGCCCTCAAGCCAGTGACTGTAAAAACAGGATGGCGTATGGGATCTAGCGACAGCACGTCCTTCTTAACTGTAGATGCCAAAAGGCGTCTGCTACCAGATGCACTAGATCGGCATACCAAGGACGCCAAGGCCAATTCAGAACAATTGGGACCATTGTAGTCCTCTCTGCCTCCAGTCTGCGAAGCAGATGAGGAAGGAGCTTCCGAGGAGGAAGGGCATAGATTAGTTGGTACTGACTCCACAGTGCCATAAATGCATCTGTCGTGTTTACCCATGGGTCTCTTGACCTGGTCACAAACTTCAATACCTTCCGATTGAGTCGAGAAGTCAGGAGATATACGACTGGCGTGCTTCCCCTCTGGTAAGGGAGCCCCTTAGGAGGTGAGCGACCTCCGATGCTGCAGCAGAACTGCTTGTTCCTCCTTGCTGATTGACATACGCCACCACTGTGGTGTTTGTCTGACTGGATTCTGACTGGACGCCTTTGTAGCCTCTGAGACCATGTGGAAAGGCAAAGCCCGATCGCCCGGATTTCAGGCCAATGATCTGCAATGGGATTCCTCCGGAGTCCAGCGACCCAGGTTGACTGAGCTCCTCAGACTCCTCTGAACCAGGAAAAAAGGCGTCCGCCGTGACCACCATCCAGTAAAAAGGAAGGAACAACTTCCCAGACAGAAATGCCGGTGATGTCGGCCACCAACTAGGGAGGTCCTGATTAGATGGCTCACCCGGATTTAGATAATCCAGGGATGAGGGGCAACTTTCCCCTAGGAAGAAAAAAATGTACACCTCTGAGGAGTCCAGAATCAACCCTAGGAGTTGGGACGGTACCAATACTGACTTTTGAGTGTTCAGCACCCCACCAGTATCGGAGGGTATGACAGGTTATAGACACGCTTACTTCTAAATTGAAGTCTGAAGTGACCCTCAGAAGATCGTCCAAGTTGCCCATGATGATAGCGAAGCCACGCTGTCTTAGTAGGGTCAGAATCGGGGCAAGCACCTTGGTGAACACCCTTGGTGCCGATGCCAGGCCAAAGGGGAGAGCCACCATTGGTAGTGGTCTTCCCCGGCCGCCAACGCAGACATCTCGGATGCCTGGTGCATATGGAGACATGCAAGCATGCGTCTTTGATGATCAAGGATGCCGGAAAATCCCCTGGATGGAGGGGAGCACAACAGGGCGAGCCAACTCCTTTCCGCAATCTTTGTACTTTCACAAAGCAGTTGAGGGTCCTGAGATCCAAGACAGGACGAACCCCCTCCTTCTTCAGCACTACGAACAGATTTGAGTAGGACCCCTGAACCCGTTCCTGTACTAAGACAGGTAGGCCCACCCTGCGTCTCAGTAGGTCTTGGACCGCCCCATGTAGGGCTTCCCGACAAGTCGGCTGAAGCTGGCGGTTAAGAGGGAAATAAAATCTGATCGTTAGGCAAGCAAGGTTGGGCTTGCAAACCCAGGGACGCTTCTGTCCCTCAGCAGGCGCTTTATCGGCCTGGGGTCGTTTACTTGCCACACTAGGCGGACGAAAGAACCGCTTGTGCGCAGTGAAGGAGGGCCCTGGCTTTGGCGTGGCTCCTTACCTTTTTTTGGATTGCAGAAGCAATGTGCTCTTACCTCCTGTGGCATCTTAAAAGAGGTCATCCAGAGAGGCCCCAAAAGTCGGTCACCTTAAAAAGGGCAGATCCAACAGGGCCTTCTAGGAAGATTGGTCCGCAGACCAGCATCTTAGCCAGATCAGGCAGCATAACGCCACCACATAAGCAGAGGCTCAAGACAGCAAGGGAATAGTATCCATGTCTGACTCGCAGACAGACTCAAGGCCCTGTACCAACTGGTCGGCCAGAGCTACCTCGTTAGGAGGAGTCTCCCGTGTCTTTAAGCCCTGGAGTAGCCTTTTTGCGTACTCAGTGTCTGAGCCATCAGAAAAACCCCAGCCAATGTTGGACGTACCGCTGAGCCCCCCCCCCCCCCCGTGTATAGGTAGCGAGTGTCCCTGAAGACAGGAGCCCCTTCCACTGGAATCGTGGTAACTTGTTAAGTCTGGACACAGGGGTGTCCACTATCGGGGGAGAGGTCCATTTTTTCAGGAACTCTCCTCAAGGGGTACCGAACCGCCACAAAATTTTTTTGGGGTTGCAAAAAACCCTTAGTGGGTCTTCCCACTCCTTGTACAAGAGCTTATCAAGATAAGACACACAAGGAAACATCTTAGCAGTGCGGTCCGGTTTACGGAACCCAAAGGGGACCGGTGTCTTCTGCTGCTTTAGCAGCATTCTCCAATTTTAGCGTATCCCGCATTGCCGTGATAAGGTCAGATACCAAAGCCTTTTTGCATGCTGACCTGGAGTCATTCTCACTGTACGCCGGTCACGGTCTGCAGTCTCTGATGCATCAGAATCCGGGCCATGAGCCACAGCCGGGCCTGGTTCTGCATCAGAATTATCCCCAGAAGATGGCGGGGGACGTGTTCCCATGCCCCGCTTCTACCTTGGCAACAAACCCTCCTGGGGCACCAGCTGTCAACTCAGGTGTTTCAGGGGAAAAAAAAACGTCTGCTTCAGACGCCATGCTAACCCACGCGTTGTCACCCACAGGGACTCCAGGCAAGGTATCAATAGGCCACCCTCCTAGCTGCTACAGAGATGCAGATCTCCCAGAGGACTCACCACCCTTGGAGCGGTACCGCTATAGCTGCCGTGTGCTCCGCCTGTGATTCTATCCCACCGCTGCTGTGTCAGTCTGATTCTCATCAGCGTTCCTGTGTCAATTCGCGCCAGTGAAATGCACCCTAGAGGCCGAAGACTTCCGCTAAATGGCCGCCAAGTGGCCGTATTGAAAACAATGTGGGCCCTAAGAAAATGGCCGCCGAGCCAACAGTAGAGGCAAAAATAGGATTTTTATAACAGCTTACCTGTAAAATCCTTTTCTTGGAGTACATCACGGGACACAGAGCGACATAGTCATTACTAATGGGTTATATAGATACCGTCAGGTGCTGGCACTGGCAACTTCCAAAACCGGAAGTACCCTCCCCTATATAAGCCCCTCCCATCCGGGAGCACCTCAGTTTTGTAGCAAAGCAATAAGTGTCCCCAAAGAGGGGCGGGAGCTCTGTGTCCCGTGATGTACTCCAAGAAAAGGATTTTACAGGTAAGCTGTTATAAAAATCCTATTTTCTTTCTCGTACATCACGGGACACAGAGCGACATAGTCATTACTAATGGGATGTCCTAAAGCAATGCCCAATGAGGGGGGGGGGGGGATACACCATATATAAGCTGAGCGCTATCAGACATGAGGATCTTTTGCGGCCTGCAACACACTGCGCCCAAAGGCGACATCCTCCTGACTTCTAACGTCCACCTGGTAGAACCTAGTAAACGTGTGAACTGAAGACCATGTTGCGGCCTTACAGATTTGAGCCAGGGAGGCCTGGTGATGCACTGCCCATGAAGTTCCAACTGCTCTCGTGGAGTGCGCTCTAACTTTGAACGGAGGCGGTCTCCTTCTCAAGCCATAGGCTTGTATTATGACCTATCGAATCCACTTGGCTAAAGTAGATTTCGACGCTGCCTGACCCTTTCTGGGGCCTTTCGGCAGAATAAACAAAGTATCCGTTCTGCGAATCTGAGCAGTGGCTTTTAGATAAGCTTTAACTGCTCTTACTACATCCAAAGAATGCAATAACTTTTCCTCTACCGAAGTAGGTTTGGGGAAAAAAGAAGGAAGAACCACATCTTGGTTCAAATGAAACCTCGATACCACCTTAGGAAGAAAGGCTGGATGAGGGCGTAACACTACTCTATCATTATGGATAACCAGATATGGCTCCTTACAGGACATAGCTGCTAATTCCGACACTCTTTTAGCCGAACAAATGGCTACTAGAAAAATCAATTTCCTGGTAAGAAGAACCAGGGAAATATGCTGTAATGGTTCAAATGGTTGTTTCTGTAGAACCGACAGAACCAAGTTTAGATCCCATGGACATATGGGAATATTAACCGGAGGACTAATACGCATCACTCCTTGTATAAAGGCTTTGACTAGTGAATGCGAAGCCAAGGGCCTTTGAAAAAATATTGACAAGGCCGAAATCTGACCCTTGATAGTACTCAAGGCAAGCTTCCTATCTACAGCCCATTGTAGGAAGTCCAGAATCCTACCTATTACGTATTTACGTGGATGCCATTTCTTGGCCTCACACCAGGCGATGTACGCCTTCCAGATTCTATAGTAGATCTGCCTGGATACCGGCTTCCTGGCATTGATCATGGTAGATACCACAGCATTAGAGAGCCCTCTCTTTTTTAGAATGTGGGCTTCAATAGCCAGGCCGTCAAACCTAGGGCTGGTAAGGAAGGGTGGTATATCGGTCCTTGCGAAAGCAGGTCCGGACGATGTGGGAGGGTCCAAGGACTCCCCACAGACATCTTTACAATCTCCGCGTACCATGCTCTTCGGGGCCACGCTGGAGCCACCAGAATCACTGGTTTCTTTTCTACCCTGATTCTGCGGAGTAATCGAGGTAACAATTGTGGCGGTGGGAATGCATATATCAGCTTGAACTGATCCCAAGGGAACACTAGGGCATCCGAGCCGCAAGCTAGGGGATCCCTTGTCCAAGAGACAAACCTGTCCACTTTTGTATTGAATCTGGATGCTAGCAGATCTACATCCGGTGTTCCCCACCGCTGACATATTGTCCGGAAAACCTCGGGATGAAGGGACCATTCCCCTGGGCATAATTGTTGGCGACTTAGAAAGTCCGCCTTCCAATTCTCCACTCCTGGAATGAATACCGCAGATATGGCTGGGACATATTTTTCTGCCCATTTCAGGATGTAATTTACTTCCCTCTGGGCTGCACGACTCCTGGTGCCCCCTGATGATTGAATTCTGACAGGGGACCCTTGGAGTTTGGATGTCCATGCTACTAGGGCATACCGGGCTGCTCGTATCTCTAAGAGATTGATGGGCAGGGCCTTTTCTGCATCCGACCATCTGCCCTGGAGAGACTATTGCTCCAGTACTGCTCCCCAGCCTATAAGGCTGGCATCTGTAGTGACCACCTTCCAAGAAATCAGACTGAAGGATTTCCCTTTTTCCAGATTCTGGGGAACCAACCACTAACGGAGGCTCTTGCGAACGGAAGGGGACAAGGACATTGTAAGTCTAGGGCCTGAACGTTTTTGTTCCAGGCTGACAGTATGGCCCCCTGCAAATTCCTTGAATGGAATTGACCGTAGGGTACTGCTTCGAATGATGCCACCATTTTTCCCAGCAGCCTTATGCACAGGCGTATGGACGGCTGTCTTTTTTGTACCCGCTAAGTGGATCAAATCTTTCAAAGACAACACCTTTCCTCGAGGCAAGAATATTTTCCTCTGGCCTGAATCCAACCTTAGCCCCAAGTATTCCAGACTTTTGACTGGTTTTTAGGGCTAACTTGTCTCGGTTGATAATCCAACCGTGAGATTCCAGATACTTGATTGTCTTGTGAACGACCACGTCTAGTTTTTTCACTGAGTGGTCTATCAGCAACAAGTCATCTAGATATGCCATTAGCATTACACCTTGTGTTCTTAGATTGGCCAATAAAGGGCCAGAATTTTTGTAAACACTCGTGGTGCTGTGGCCAAACCGAAGGGTAAGGCTCTGAACTGAAAATGGCGCCCTTCTACTGCAAAGCGTAGAAATTTTTGGTGGACTGGAAAGATGGGAATGTGCAAATAAGCATCTTTGATGTCGATCGCGGCTAACCAATCCTCCCCTGTAGGGCAGTGGCCACCGATCGGATCGACTCCATCCGAAAGTCCTGATATACAGGAATTTGTATAGCCCTTTTTAGAATTAATATGGGCCTCCCGTCCGCGTTTGCTTCGGGACTGTAAAGAGGTTTGAGTAAAACCCAAACCCTCATTCTTACAGGGGAACCTCCATAATTACTCCTTGGAGCAATAGTTGTTCTAGTGCCAACAAGAGGGACTCTATCTTCCGGGGATCCCTTGGCACGTTTGACCTCAAAAATGGGAAGGAGGAGAGTCTTTTAACTCCAAACTGTATCCCAAACATACTGCGGAGAGCACCTATCTGTCTTGATCGTGTCCCGCCAGGTCTCTTGCGAACAACTGGAGTCCTCCCCCCACCCGACTGAGTGGGGGCAACCCTTCAATGAATTTAACTTTGGGGGAGGTTTTGTACCTCCCCTGACCCAGGGTTTCTCATTACCCTGCTATTGTCCCTGTTTTTTACCCCCGGGAATTGACCGAGGAGGCCGTCGGAACTGTTACACAGCCGATGCCCCAGGGACTGGAGAAGCAGGCCTCTTAAAGAGGGACCTCTAACTCTGTTTTTAACCGGCAAGAGCGTATTTTTACCGCTGGAAATTTTCTGGATATATTTGTCCAGGTTTTCCCTGAATAAGCGTTCACCATGAAATGGGACGCTAACCAGCCATTCTTTACAGGGAGCTTCAGCAGACCAGTTTTTGAGCCATAGGAGCCTACGCATATGTACTATAGACAGCGTAAGGCGGGAGGCCTGATGGACTGAATCCTTATGGCGTCAACCGCAAAGCCTAAGGCTCTAGGTAGATCAGCTAGGGCAAAGCCTGCTGATCTGTCAAGTCCCTCAAGACCTGTTTCAACTGATCCCTCACTGCTTAGCAGACCCCAATAGCTGCTACTGCTGGTTGTGTCACCAAGCTTGCTGTAGAAAGAAGCAGACTTTCATAAGGACTCCAATCTTTTATCTATTGGGTTCTTGAACATTTGGACATTATCCACTGGACATGTCAGTGATTTATACATACAAGAGATGGCTGCGTCCACTGTAGGGACCTTCCATTTTTTTTTTTTTTTTTTAATGAACTTATCCTCCATGGGATAGACCACCAGAAATCTCTTGGGGGAATAAATATTTTCTCAGGACGTTCCCAATCCTGGTAAATAAGCCCTTTCAGTAAAGGGTGAAGTGGAAAAGAACAGACAGTCTGGGGGCTTCTAGCGACCCCAACGAGGATACAGTAGTGGTTGATGGTTCCGCAAGGTGCATTTTTAAAATGCTAATCGGACCATGTTAGTCAGAGACTGAACCCATAATCTTTCAGCTTGAGATGCTGAGAAAAGGTTCCCCCACTGTTGACTCCTCTATAACAGAATCAACCTTATCCTGATCCCCTTCAGGCAGGTCGATCCCTGTATGGGACTGTTGCTCTGCTAACAGGCACTCTGAAGGAGGAGACGGAGATGGGGCGTGCTTTCCCTGACAGGGAGGCAGCGATCAATGTTGACAATCTCTCTCTAATCCTCCCAGAGCTGAGGAAAAAACCTCCTCTGTTACATACACAGGAGCAGGTGAACTGAGGACAGCCACAGTACCAAGTACCCCTGCGGGGTCTCTACGGTCACTTACCTCTGAACTTCAGGGGAGACTGGTGCAGCAGAAGTATGCCCAAGATCCTCAGAGCCCGATGAGACCCCCTTCGCTTCCTGGAAGATTCAGTTCCGGAGCTTCTGGACGGCATATTCCTAAGCCTAAAGCTGAGGTATTCCAGCCGTAATACACCACTTTTACTGAGAATAGTCTAGCACAATTGCTGCTATATCACAGTTGGTGTCTACTAAAGTGCCTTTCTAGGGGATGCCTGCATCAACCGCCTCTATGTGCCTTTATATTGTTGCTAGCTCTGTCTGTGCACTTCAACAGCCAGCTATAATGTGCTTCAAAACACGCTGGACGCCCGCACATGCGCAGTAGCGCCGCGGCGCACACCTGAGCGTCATCCACCCGCTCCGCCCCTTTTTCCAGATCGCCTCTATGAATAGAGGCGCGTGCACGCGCACGCGCGCGGGCACGTGCGCCTTCGGCGCCTTTTTTGAAAACAACAAGGAGCTAGATGGGAGCCAGGGTCCCTTTGCCGCAGGGCCCGGGGATGGATGAGCGCAGCAACAGGGCAGAGGAGACAGCTTCCCAGCAGAGAACATACCAACTGCCTGGATTTGATTCTGGAAGAAAAAAATCCACATTACAAGAAAAAGAACCATAGCGGCCTCTAGTGTTTAACACAGGTACCGCGGTCTTACATTTTTTTTTTTTTTTTTCTTGCCTACTATTAAAATTTTTACATTTTCTCAGTAGTAACAGGCATACACAGAATATTAGCGGGAATACCGTTAGGTAACAGACAGAAAGACAAATTAGGCTTGGGGGTCCCCCAATAGAACCAAGTTCCTGGGGGCCCCCACTTACCTGTTCCCCGCCGCAGGACTTTGTTTGGTCCACAAAAGCCCAAACTTCACCTATCACGGCAGGCATTGTAATCAAACCTTCAGGGACCGGGTTCCCAAGGATTCCACTCCCCTGGACCTGTATAGCACCCTGCACAGAAAACATCTTGGTCATGGGTATGACCAGAGCTCTGGATCCCAGGGTCCAGCTCTCCTAAGAGAAGCATTACAGGCAAAACCTTGCTCTTCTCTGCAAGGCCCGGGTACCGACCGTTTAGCTATGAAGCTTTTTTGGTCGGATCGGGAATAGCTTACTGAGGCCCAAAAGAACCTGTACGCAAGCTCAGTGAAAAACACATGTTTCTTCTTGGCCAACACCTTAGACACTGGCAAAAAACTGAGGTGCTCCCGGATGGGAGGGGCTTATATAGGGGAGGGTACTTCCGGTTTTGGAAGTTGCCAGTGCCAGCACCTGACGGTATCTATATAACCCATTAGTAATGACTATGTCGCTCTGTGTCCCGTGATGTACGAGAAAGAAAAACGGCCACGGGCCACAAAAAGATGGCTGCCGGGCGGCGGTAATTACATACAGGCGTAAACCACAAGAAACATGACCGCCGAACAGTCGATAGAGGCCAAAGCGGGCGCGAACCATAAGAAAATGGCCGCCGAGTGCCGATATATACATATTGGCGCGAACCACAAGAAAATGGCCACTGGACAGTCACTAGAGGCCAACAGGCATGGATCACCCCAAAATGGCCGCCGACAGCATGGAGGGAGAAAGGCACAGGTAAGCAAAATGAATTTTTTTAAAACGACAGCTACAGCGCAGCCCCGCTCCAGATGGAGCCCCCCAGGTGACCCCCAGCACCCAGCAACCTTAGCTCAGAGCCCAGGGAGGAGGGAAAGCAGGGAGAGAGAAAAGAAAGGGGCCACAACCACTTACTTGATCTCTCCAGGAATGTCCAGCCAAGTCACCCTGCCGAAGCAAGGGAAGCTACTTTCCTTTCCTGCGTGGATCATGCTGGAAGACATTCCGGACAGATCATCATCCGCGCACGGAGGTGACTGTCGGCCAGGCATGCTGTGATTGAACCCTAGAGAACGATCGTATGCATGCCCTGGAGCGCGAGCTCACCGGACAGGCTACTGCGACTCGGCCATAATGTCAGCCGAAGCCGAGCGGTCCGATGCAAGCCCTGGAGCATAAGCTCACCGGCCAGGCTACTGCGACTTGGCCGTAAGGTCAGCCGAAGCTAAGAGGTCCGATGCAAGCCCTGGAGCGTAGGCTCACCGGCCACCCGTAGAGCGTCGGCACATGCTCGATGGCCGAAACTGGGGGGACTACAAGGATCGGGGATCCAGCCAGTCACCCAGTCGGCAGTTGATCGAAGATCGCAGGAAACAAAAAATAAATAAAACGTAGAGAATTTTTTCCCTCCGGACCAGTGGGCCCGAAGGGAGCCATGTCCTCCTTGCTAGACAAAAAAAAAAAAAAGAAGAAGATCTGCGAGGTGCAGAGAGAGGGATTATACCCAGAGGGTCCGCCCCCTGGGCGGTGCTGTAGGTGGTGTTATGTAACACTTTTTACAAGTTTTTTTCTGCCTAGACACTCCTAAAGATAGGATAATACCCACTTGTCAATAGGAAGCTGTGTCAGTCCATGAACGAAAGAGTAAACATATTAACCACATCCATACAGGGCATTTTCACCCCCTTCCTGCCCAGACCAATTTTGAGTTTTCAGCGCTGTTACAATTTGAATGACAATTGCGCAGTCATGCAACACTGTAACCAAATGAAATCTGATTTTTTTTTCCCCCCCCCACAAATAGAGCTTTCGTTTGGTGGTATTTGATCATCTCTGCGGTTTTTATTTTTTGCACTATAAACAAAAGAAGAGCGACAATTTTGAAAAAAAATACAATATTTTTTACTTTTTGATTTAAAAAATATCAATTTTTTTTTTTTAACAATTTTTTTCCTCAGTTTAGACCGATATGTATTCTTCTACATATTTTTGGTAAAAAATAAATAAATTTAAAAAAAAAAATCGCAATAAGCGTATATTGATTGGTTTGTGCAAAAGTTATATTGTCTACAAAATAGGGTATGGATATATGGCATTTTTATTTATTTAAATTTTTTTACTAGTAATGGCGGCGATCTGCGATTTTTATTGTGACCGTGACATTGCGGTGGACACATCGGACACTTTTGACAAGTTTTTGGGACCATTCACATTTATACAGCGATTAGCTATAAAACTGCACTGATTACTGTGTAAATGTGACTGGCAGGGAAGGGGTTAACACTAGGGGTGCTGAAGGGGTTAATATGTTCCCTATTGAGTGATTCTAACTGTAGGGGGAGGGGACTCACAAGGGGAGGAGACCAATGTGTGTTCCTCTGTACAGGGAACACACATCGGTCTCCTCACCTCTGACAGGAGGTGGATCTGTGTGTTTACACACACAGATCCACACTCCTGCCGTGATCGGGGGCAATCGCGGGTGCTTGGCGGACATCGCGGCCGCCAGGCACGCGCACCGGGTCACAAACGGTGCCGCTTGCGCCGGCGCACCCATAGACGGCCGGGAAGAAAAGACGTCATATGACGTCCACCCAGAGGGATCCTGCCGGTAGGGCTGCAACTAACGATTATATTCATAATCGATTAGTTGGCCGATTATTGTTTCGATTAATCGACTAATCGGTTATTAACCGTAAAAATAATAATAATAATTTTGCTGCGATTTGCATTTTTCATTGTGTTTTTTTTTTGGCCAATTTGTTGTTGGGCAGATTACAAAACACAAATTGCCGCAAAAACACATTGCATGCTTTTCTGCAGCTTCTCCATTGAAGTAGATTAAACCAAAATAGCACAGTTTTTGCGTTAAAGTCTTTGCCCTTTCCAAATACGCAGCAGCTGAAAAAATCAGGGATGTGACCATGTCCCATAGGAAACCATGGTACATGAACTGTAGTGTTCTTCTGCAAAAAGCACATAGGTGTGACCCAGGCCTGAGATGTTTAGTAACATAATGGGGTTAAAAAAACGTAATTTAGTACAAAAAGAGCAAATCGCTACTGTGAGGGGTTCATTTTTTACTGTGGGACAGTGAAAGTAATATTTACAGTAGCGATTTGCTCTTTTTGTACTATAAAGGGCTCATTTTAGTTTTTTTTAACCCCATTATGTTACTTGCCGATTACAATTTTCATAATCGATTAATCGATTAATTTCATAATTGATTAGTTGTCGATTAATCGATTAGTTGTTTCTGCCCTACCTGCCGGCGTCATTTGACTATGGCCCGGTAAGGAAGGGGTTAAGCAACAGACAGCATGGATTCATTAAAGACAGAAGTTGTCAGACAAACCTGATTTCTTTTTATGAAGAGGTAAGTAAAACCTTGGACAGAGGGGTGGCCTGGATGTGGTATACTTGGACAGAGGGGTGGCGGTGGACGTGGTATACTTGGACAGAGGGGTGGCGGTGGACGTGGTATACTTGGACAGAGGGGTGGCGGTGGATGTGGTATACTTGGACAGAGGGGTGGCGGTGGACGTGGTATACTTGGATTTTGCAAAAGCGTTCAATACAGTTCCCCACACACGGCTCATGTGTAAGGTAAAGTCTACAGGATTGGAAATATCAGTTTGTAAATGGATAAAAACTGGCTAAAAGACAGAATTCAGAGAGTAGTGGTTAATGATTCTTACTCTGAATGGTCCAAGGTTATCAGTGGTGTACCCCAAGGTTCAGTGCTGGGACCCTTACTTTTTAATATCTTTATAAATTATATTGGGTCTGGGATCAAAAGTACCATTTCTGTCTTTGCAGATGACACCAAGCTATGCAGTGGAATAACGTCCTTACATGATGTCTCCAATTTACAAGCCGACCTCAATGCTCTAATTGGGCGACTATGTGGCAGATGAGGTTTAATGTTGATAAATGTAAAGTTATGCACTTGGGGGTTAAGAATATGAATGCATCATACATACTAGGGGGAGTACAACTGGGGAGATCCATAGTGGAGAAGGATCTGGGGGTTTTGGTAGAT
Organism: Rana muscosa; assembly: GCA_029206835.1. NCBI lineage: Eukaryota > Metazoa > Chordata > Amphibia > Anura > Ranidae > Rana > Rana muscosa. The sequence continues at coordinate 348,885,149 of CM055118.1, read as the reverse complement.
CATAAGCTCAATAATAACATGCAATGCCAAGCTGCGGTTTCCAAAGCGAGCAAAGTCCTTTCTTGTATTAAGAGAGGTATGGTCTCCAGAGAGAGAGAGAGATATCATTTTTCCCCCCCTGTACAAATCATTAGTAAGACCTCATGTGGAATATGCAGTTCAGTTTTGGGCCCCAGTTCTCAAAAAGGATATTGGGGAACTGGAGAAAGTGCAGAGAAGGGCAACTAAACTGATAAGAGGCATGAAGGAGCTGAGCTATGAGGAAAGATTAGAGGAACTGAATTTATTCACTCTTGAGACGAGGAGATATGATCAACATGTACAAATATATAAGGGGTCCATAAAGTGAACTTGGTGTTGAGTTATTCACTTTACGGTCAACACAGAGGACAAGGGGGCACTTTTCTATTGGAAAAGAGATTTCATCACCAAATACGGAAAGGTTTCTTCACAGTAAAAGCTGTGAAAATGTGGAATAGACTCCCTCCAGAGGTGGTTCTGGCCAGCTCAGTAGATTGCTTTAAGAAAGGTCTGGATACTTTCCTAAATGTACATAATATAACTGAGTACTAACATTTATAGGTAAAGTTGATCCGGGGAATATCCGATTGCCTCTCGGGGGATCAACTGTGGGTGTAGAATTAGGTATATGGGATTGTATGATTTTTTTTTTTTTTTTTTTTTTAAGGTTGAACTGGATGGACTTGTGTCTTTTTAACCTGACTAACTATGTAACTATGATTTCAAAGTAGCATCAATGTGAACCAGGGCTTAGAAAGATTAGAGTGATGGCACAAAAATAGACCATCAAGTCCATCCCCTTATTTCATATTTTTTACTTTTATGTCTAAGTATAGACCTACGTATGTCCTAAACTTTTTAGAGTTCATAAAAATTTACATACTGTTGACTGCCTCACTCTCAGCAACTACTCTATCAGTAAAAAATAAAAAACCCATTTAAGATTAGTTGGGACTTTCCTCCTGCTAGTTTGAGGTCATATCCCAGAGATCTTGATCTTAGCATCATATTGCAAATACTGCCTTCCTGAACCTTATTCACACCCTTCATTTAACCACTTGCCGACCCTGCTATATATAGCAGAATAACCACTATAGCATGGACAGCTAGTTCTGGGAGGCCGTCGGCCTCCTGTGATCACGGCTCTTTACCGCGTGATCAGCTGTGCGGATGTAACTAGAAGCCAGTTATCGGCACTCCTTTCCTCATGCTGATAGCATGAGAAGAGGAGAGAGAGACGATAACCGGCTTCTCTAAAAGGGACATTTACACTGATAATCAGGGCACTGATTATCAGTGCAGTCCCAACAGTGCCCACCAGTGCTGCCAATAAGTGCCCTTCAGTGCTGCTAATAGGTGCCTCCCCATCAGTGTCGCCTACCAGTGCCACCTCATCAGTGCAACCTATCAGTGCCGCCTCATCAGCGCACATCAGTGAAGGAGGAAAATTACCGGTGTCTAAAATTTTATAACAAAACTATAAAAAAAAGTTTGTTTTTGTTTCAAAATTTTTGGTCTTTATTAGTTGTTTTTTTTTTCCTTTTTGAAAAGTTTTATTTATAATTTTTCAATATTAGTTGTTTTTTTAGCAAAAAATAAAAAGCCCGTTGTGATTAAATAGCACCAAAAGAAAGCTCTATTTGTGTGAAAAAAAAATGCGCCCCGCTAGCGGCCGAAATGTGCCGCAAATCCGCCCATAGCGTCAGCGGTAAAAATAGCTGCGTTTTGCCGCCGACGCTATGGGCGCCTCTGTGTGAAAGGGGTCTAAAGGAGTTGATTTACCAAAACTGGAGGGTGCAAAATCTGGTGCAGCTGTACACTGTAGCCAACTTCAGCTTGTTCCAATTAAAGGGGTTGTAAACCTACGTGTTTTTCACCTTAATGCATCCTATGCATTAAGGTGAAAAAACACCTTGCAGTGTCCGGCCCGCCAGCCCCCCGCTTTACTTACCTTAACCCCCGAATTTCCGCGGGCGCATCCCCGCCGCCCTTCTCTCCTTGGAGTCCCGGCTTTGATTGGATAGATTCATAGCAGCGCAGCCATTGGTTCCCGCTGCTGTCAATCAAATCCAATGACGCGGGCGCCGGGGCCGAGTAATACACTCGGCGTCTATGGACGCCGAGGGTATGACACAGGAGCGCGCCCACAAGGTAACCCCCTCGGGAGAGAGCTTCCCATAGGGGGTTATCTAATGCGGGGAGGAGCCGCCGTGGGACCCCAGAATAGGAGGATCGGGGCCACTCTGTACCAAACGAACTGCACAGTGGAGGCAAGTATGACAATGTTTGTTATTTAAAAAAACAAACAAAACGGGAACCTTTAGGCCCGGTTCACACAGGGGCGGCACGACTTTGGGGGCGACTCGGCGGCGCTATCTCAAGACGACTTGAGACGCCCGCCTGAGTCGCCCCCAAAAGAAGTACAGGAACCTTTTTCTAAGTCGGAGCGACCTGAGTCGCTACTATTAGAACGGTTCCATAGTACAGAGCGGGACGCTACTCGTCAGGCGACCGAGTCGCCCCTATGTGAACCGGGCTTTAATGTCACTTTAAGCTTTGACAAAAAAAAACGGAAGCCGATTAGTAAATCAACCTCATAGTTTGGATGTGATGATCATACGTCTGCTAACTTTGGGCCATATAGTGTATTACAGAAATTGTTTGCGCACATTCCCTGCATATATGAACTTACCCAGTTTAACTTCAGCGTTCTCGGTCAGGAGGACGTTCTGACCCTTGATGTCTCGATGGATGACCTTGTGAGCGTGAAGGTGCGACAGACCCTGAAGACAGCAAAATAAAGAATACTTTATTCACTTTTAGCAGATACAGTTTGTGTTGCTTATTAGACCTAGCTAATCCAATGCCAACAGCCCTAAAATCATAGTTTCTATGCAACACATGCCTTTAAGTGTCTGAAAACACATGCAAAGGGTAATGTGCTGAAAGAAGAGCAGGAGAGGTCAAAGAATCTTTAGGTTCACATGCTAACCATTTGCTGGTAAGCATAAATTAGCTCAGGAAGCTCTCACAACTAACAGGCATGCTATGAAAAAACAAAAAAAAAAAAAAAAAAAAAACTGCCTTTAGAAGGCCAACAAGGCCCTCTGCACATGACAGGAGACAATTAGCCAGACACCTGATAATTCATGTACAGCTATCAAAGGATAGCAGGAAAAGGTTGCTTAATTTGCCTCTCTGTTAAACAAGCCAAGATGTTATTCTTGTAATCCCCATAATATTTCATTAAAGCGGAGTTCCAACTACATTTAGTAATTAAAAAATAATAATTTCATTAGTTAATGACATTGCTATTTAATTTAATACGCACGTTTTTGGATGAATTTTTCCTCCGATGTCACGTTGAATAGCCAAAATAAACGTATATTATTCATTTCTGGCCGTTGTCATTTTTCTTGTGGGCATGTGAAGCCCACAAGCATTTAGTTCCCGGGATACTGTGCCCCGTTCTCGCGAATGCGCAGTAATGTGCTGTAGCAGCGCTGTAAAGTATACAGGTTTCCATAACAACGGAAGTGCCCGCCCCCTGGTTATGGCAACCTAGCCCTCGGCCCTGTCCACTGACTCCTGGGAAATGATGACACATCTCCAAGGAGCAGTAGCGAGCGGAGGCGCCGAGGGAAGTGACTAAAGAAGCCTTGGCGATGAAGGAGGAAGATTTCGAGGGACCGCATAGCAACAGCCATTTAAAGGTGAGTAGAAAAAAAAAAAATCTCCAAATGTTTTTTTCATGCACAGCAATGACATTTTTTTTTTTGGGTGGAACTCCACTTTAAGTAATTTCTGGGAAAAAGTGGGTCTAATGTGTAAATGAAACTACAGGGGGAAAATTCAACTTAGCCGAAAACCGGAAGCAACATTTTCTCCAGAAATTATTGAATATTTTTAATAAATTTGTGATCCTAAGACCCCATTCACACAGGGGCAACTCGTCAGGCGACTCAGCCGCCTGACAAGTCACGTCCCGTTCTGTACAATGCAACCCTGTTCTAATAGGAGCGACTCAAGTCGCTCCGACTTAGAAAAAAGGTTCCTGTACTACTTCAAGACGACTTCAGGGCGACTTCCATTGACTTCAATACAGAAGTCATTTTGCAAGTCACCTTTGAAGTCGTGTTAAGATCGCCCGGCAGAGTCGCGGGACAAGTCGTGCCACCCCTGTGTGAATGGGCTCTCACTCACTATGTTTGAATGCAACTAAGAGCAAAAAAAATAAATAAACACAACATTGATAACTGGGGGGGGATGGGGGGAGACTGGAGTGCAAACAGAAAAAAGGCCCTCACTACCGAACCTAACAACATCTATACAAAATATTAATAATCAATCATTGCCAACCACATTCCAGCTAAACTGAGTATAGGTCTCCTTTAATTAAGGGAAGAGTAAAAGAACAAACATCAATACTCACCTATATGCTGCAGCGGTCCCACAGGCACTCCAAGCACAGGAACTGAGCAATCACATGAGCATTGATCTCTCAGTTTTCAAGTTGTTCCAAGCAGAGAGCGGTGACTGTCAGTCACTACTTTGCATCCTGCTCCTCCAGTGTTGGGATGGGGAGGGGAAAAAAGGTGCAGCTGGGTCTGGCTCCCAGCCGTGCACTGGGAGGCGGAACAAGCTGTCAATCAGGCAGCTGGGTGGAGCCTAGAGTGGCTTGGACACATCAGCCTTTCCTTTTCAGCAGAAGTGATTAGAGTGGCTGAACAGCCACCCGATCACTTCCGCTGGCGGTGAAAGATGGTTCCCTCTCGTCGCCACCGCCTCTCCCAGGCTTTGCCGCTCCGACCAGCAGCACTAGACAGAGAGCGTGAGGAACAGACGTTGTGACCCTGGGAACCAGAAGCGACAAGGACTTAATCACTTCCGGTTCCGCCTCTTTGTTTACCTGGCCGTTAGTGGCCAGGAAAGCAGCCGATCTGATATATCTGTGGCTGATCGACTGCACTGGAGGCCAAAGGATAGATTTGGGGTCTAATAGACCACAGACCTCTTCATAAAGAGGACCTGTCATGGCCCATGCTATCACAAGGCTGTTTGTAAAAGTGATTCAATGGCCAATCAACCGCTCGGATAACTTTTACAAGTTAGGGAATCACTAGCTGAAAATTTTAATACCGGGGTAATGGCTGACAGCTGCAACCATGGGCCAGTATATCCATGGGCCAGTATAACCACTTGAACACATAGACGTACATGTATGCGATTGTGCGGCAAGTGGTTAATAAAACTGAAGATTTTCTACTTTCATTACTTAAAGAAGAAAAAAAAAAAAAAAAATCGAATAAAAAACAAAATCAAAAACAGAAAAACAAAAAAAAAAAAAAAAAACTGGCACAGCAACAGCAGATATGCATACAACTTTACCCGCAATATTTCCCGGCAGATGTACGCAATACAGTCTTCCTTTAGGGAGTTCCCCTTCGTGTTCTTCACCAGATCGGTGACCGATCCCGCACCACAGAACTCCATGACCAGCTGTGAGGAGAGACACATCGGCTATAACCACACCATTCATCATCATGGTAAAGCATGCTGCATTTGGGTAGAGAGGTATCATTTATATGCCCTTTCTTTTTAGTTGTCCTTATACCGGAGGGGGGCAAAGCCATGGAAAATTAAAGTATAACTATATCTTCAGCACAAAAAATAAATATTGTATTGTGCAAAGTAAAATGTCAGCAAAACCACTTGCCTTATCCTATAAACAAAAATAGTTTGTACTTACTTTTAAGTAGTTGAGGACACTGGGCATGCTACACATGTTCAAAAAAACTTAAAAGTGGTAGTAAAGGCTAACATAACAATGTTCCTTGTCCCCTCCTTCTCCCTATCCTGCATAAAAAATAAAGATCAGTGTACTGTTTTTTAATCTGGTCTTGTCACATGATCATGCAGCGGTGTAAAAGGGAGCACTAGGCAACAGCTGCAAATTCCTGGAGCTGTGACGTCACCCATAGGCTCTCATTGCATCTTCGCTATCAGCGCTCCCTCCTATCCCCCTGCAGCAGCCACTCACTAATGCAGGGGAGCCTTAGCTGCAGGATCGCATTACCAAACCACGCCATATTAAAAAGGTAAGTACACAGATCTTTTTAAGGGTGTGCTGAATAGGTGGGAGGAGGAGGGGGGTAATATTTTTAAAAATAGTTCTTTTAGCCTCATCTACTACTATAATCAAAGAACACAGGGCATATGTAGCATGCCCTGTCCTTATGGCCTGCTGCTGCCCTTCCCCCTCCAAAGGAGTGTGCACGGTCTTCGATCCCAAGTGCGCATGCTCCAAAACGCGCCGCAAGCGCGCCTAGTGAGGTCATCCAGCCAGGCGCTGCGATTCAGCGAGCGCCCCAGCACTCGCTCCTGGCTGCCTTCCTTCTTTGTACCATATTGCCGGCCAAGAAAGCAGGGGCTGTCGGACACCCGAGACACATCGGACGTTTGAGCTTATAAGATAAGCCTGATTTTATCTCCCCACATGCAAGTGTATTTTTACTGTGTTCTCATTAAAATATCTTACAGTCTACTAAGGATGAGCTCCAGGGTGTACGCACAGCCCACGTGCAGAGCCCGCCAGGAAGTCGGCGCTGCGCTAATCACAGGCAGGTGAGACATTGTCCCGATGCGCGGCTGCAGAGATCGGGAAATGTCTCACTGCCCGACTTCCTGGCGGGCTCTGCACATGGGCTGTGCGAACACGCCAGATCTCATCATTACAGTCTACACTCAGAGGTGCCTGTACCGTTTTCTCTTTGCATGTTTGGAGGCGGCTTCTGCTCCCCCATACAAGGCTGTCCCTGAACAGTGGACTATTATATGCCCCCTGTTAGCATAAATTGGATGATCCCATAGCACATGGAATCACTAAACTGTGGACTTTGGCATAAAAATATTATAATCGTTTTGCGTCAACTCCAGATGTTTACCCCTCCAACTGCTTGCTGGCAAATTCTGGTTTAGTAAAGTGTAATTTCGCAATACTCTTGACTTTGTCAATCAGCTTGATGAGCAATAGGTATGTTGGATACAAAAGAAAAATGCAGAACTGTAGTGTTTTCTTTTAGGTCAGAGATCACTAAATGGCAGACTGTGGTCCCGGACCGAGTTAACAGTCCTGTCCCGGCTGTGGTCGTGCCACGCAACAGCTGGCTGTCCTCTAGCAAGTCTCCAACCCGGCCGCCGCTGTCATCCTCACAGCAGGGCAGGGGGTGGGAGGTGCTGCAGAGCTGCACAGAGAGCGGGAGTCTTTTCAAATTAACAAGCGGGTAAATCGCCCACTTCTTAACATAGTAAGCTGGGCAACTCCCACCCTCCGTCCAGATCTGCAGAACCTTCCACCCTCTGCCCTGCTGGGAGGACGACATTGACGGCCGGGTGGGAGAGCCAGGAGAGAACAGCCAGGCTGGCAAGTGCCTTGGGTAGGACTGTGCAGGAGAGGCTTCCATTGAAAGGGTCACTGTGAAGTAAAGAAGCACTGTGATGTAAAAAGGGGGTTGTGATGTGAAGGGAAACTGGGGACACTGTGGAACTACTTTAAAGCGGAGCAAAACTGATGTGAAGAGGGTCTGTGGACACTGATGTAAAGAAGGTGGACCGTGATGTGAAAGTGGGACTGAGGACACTGATGTGACTAGGGCTATGATGTGATGGCTAGGCTGAAGAAATCGATTTGGGGGGGGGGGGGCTGATATGTTATAGCGCAAACATGGGATTCGAACCTACGTTCGAAGAAAATTTTACTGAATGGACCTCTGTAAATTTTAATTTATGGATCTTGATTTAGACTTAATGACAGGGTTTTGTGAGCATGGATGAGTAAAGATGTTTTCCACCAAAATCTATTTTACATTGCACCACTTTTTCACTTGCCTTTGACCAGGCAACCTTCCAGCGTGTTCTGGCAGCACGGACAATGGTGAAGGTAAGCAGAAAGGAAAGTATTCAGTTGCTTCTTTTGCAGCTTTTACACCTGTTTTATATACACTATGTACTCTTTTAATGACAGGGTTACTTTAATACAGCCTGAAGCCTGCATATATGAGCTCACCCATAGCTGGTCATCATTCCCTGGAGGACTCTTTTTGATGAAGGCTCCATAGTACGTTGCGATGTTTCGATGGTGGGAGTACTTCTTCAACATGTTAATCTCCTGCTTGATCTCCTCTTCTTCATCCTAATCATAAATCACAGGAGGTAGAACAGACATAAGTGACTCCATCTCGTCTTTCCTTCCAAATTTCTATCTGAGGGGGTAAGAACCCACTCTAGTTTCCTCAAGTCCTTTATGCCCCCAGTGTTGTGATATGACTGCTAATTCCAAACATATGTGGTGGTCCTGCCCACATATGGAGGGATACTGGAAACAAGCCGTCTAGATCATACATGTTGCAATAGGGTCTCCTCTGGCGCCGCCGCCCCCCCCCCCCCCCGGTGTGCCTTCTTTGGGCTGCTGGATTCTAGCCCTAGAAAAATCATCTATTCAACAATGTGAAATAACTTTTTATTGCTCAGAAACGTCTTGCTAAATACTGGATAAAAGCAAAAAAAACCCTGGCTTGGTGGAACAGAAGAGTCAAAGTAATGCTAGTCTCTCTTAATAAAAGCCGATTTACATGAACAGAGGATTCCCAGGGAAATGTAACCACTTAAAAGGACCGATCCTCTTTCTGAGATTTGTTGTTTACAAGTTTTTTTTGCTAGAAAATTACTTAGAACCCCCAAACATTCTACATTTTTCTTTCTAACACCCTAGAGAATAAAATGGCGGTCGTTGCAATACTTTTTGTCACACCACATTTGCGCAGTGGTCTTGCAAGTGTACTTGTTTTGGAAAAAATGCACTCCTTTGAATTAAAAAAAATAAAACAGTAAAGTTAGTCAAATTTATTTTTTTATATTGTGAAAGATAATGTTACGTTGAGTAAATTGATTCCCAACATGTCACGCTTCAAAATTGCACCCGCTCGTCGAATGGCGACAAACTTTTACCCTTAAAAATCTCCATCGGCGACGTTTAAAAAAATTCTACAGGTTGCATGTTTTGAGTTACAGAGAAGGTCTAGGGCTAGAATTATTGCGCTCGCTTTAACGATCGTGGCGATACCTCACATGTGTGGTCTGAACAACGTTTTCATATGCGGGCGCTGCTCACATATGCGTTCGCTTCTGCGCGGGACGGGGTGCGTTTAAAAATGTTTTTTTCTTTTTTTTTTTGAAATGGTGTCACTTCTATTTCTATTACAAGGAATATAAACATCCCTTGTAATAGAAAAAAGCATGACAGGTCCTCCTAAATATGAGATCTGGGGTCAAAGAGACCTCAGATCTCATTTACACAAAAATGCAATAATAAAAAAAAAATAATAATTTAAGAAAAAAAAAAAAGCCCACCAGAAGGACCCGATTGCCTCCGTCGCTGCCGATGGCTCCAGTAACCAGCGGAGGGCATGGAAGAGCGGCAGGAGGGAGAGGGGCCCTCTCCCTGCGGCAGATATCGGTGATCTCACGGCGAATCCGCCACAGAGACCATCATTATCGGAAACCGGACCGCCGCCTGAAGAGATGGATACCTGGGTTATGGCAGCTAGCTGCTGCCATAACAGAGATATCCCTCTTCAAACAGCCGACGTATATCGGCGTGCGGCGGTCCGGAAGTGGTTAAAAGAACCTGGGATAGGTGGATGTTACATGTAGAAAGTCTATAATCTGAGCGCTAGGGCTGGGAAAAAAAATCGATTTTAATCTTAAATCGAGTTTTGAGTTCAAATCGATTCAGATTTGAAGAAAATCGATTTTTTTTTATTGATTTTTTTTCTTCAAAAAAAAAAAAAAAAGTTTTTTTTTAATATTTTTTTTTTCCTTCAAAGTTTCCGTAGCAGGGCTGCAGGGGGCGTATCCGGAATGGCACTGGGTGGCGTTACCCCAATTACATCTACTCGCCGCAGCCGCCACGAGTAGATGTAATGTAACACTAACTAACCGCAAGCCGCCGTCTGCCTACCTGATCAGCGTGTCATGCAGACAGACGGCAGCCATTGCAGTGTTCAAAAGCCGCGCCTCCTGAGTCCTCGTCGTCTGTGATAGGCGGAACACTCAATTTCACAGCAGGCAGTGTTCCGCCTATCACGGACATCCTCTCATCCTCGTCTGTGTTATGAGGATGAGCGGATGTCCGTGATAGGCGGAACACTGAATGCTGGGAAATTGAGTGTTCCGCCTATCACAGACAAGGAGGAGGCGTGGCTTTTGAATACTGGAATGGCCGCCGGTGTAGCAGTAAAATCCGTATCCCATGAAAATCTGCATCAGGTATGGGCACAGTGATTGAAGCTTGGACACAGTGAGGCACGGGCACAGTGAAGAATGGGCACAGTGAGGTACGGGCACAGTTCAATTCAACTAAGAGTAACCAAGATTTTTTGTTGTTTTATTAGCTAAATCCAAATACAGTATTAATAATTTGGATGTTTAACAATCTTTGTTGCACACTGACTTTGCAGTTAGAGAAAGGTTTTGCCTTTGCAATTTTCTTTGTTGATGCACTTTAATATAATAATAATTAAAAAAAAATAATCGAATCGAATATCGAGTTTTTTTATAAAAAAAAAAAAAAAATCGCAGATTTTTTTGGGGGGGGAAAATCGCCCAGCCCTACTGAGCGCTCATAACTGGTGGTTGATCCTCACAGGGCAAGTAAAAAGACATGCCAAACCTTATATATTTTCTGCTAATTCTAAACATATGTGGTGGATATATTATTACGGAAATGAGAAATGTGTTTCTTTTCTAAAAAGATCGTCCGTCTCATTAAAAAGCAGGACTTTATGCTATAAATAAGGATCATGTCAAATACCAAATTAAAGAAGAACTCCGGATGGCTGGGTCTTGGATGATCCGGTATCCGAACAGTTAAAATCTATACGCTGCACGTGACAGAGGAGGCATCAAGATCCCCCAACAACCTACCCAAGTCAGAGCTGCAGTGGAAACTGAAGAGGAATATTGGATTTTTTTTTTACAAGAAGTGGAACAATATACTTTACAGGTCTTGTAAAATGAGTTATACACAAGAAAATTCCGGCCGTCCCTTCTGGCAAAGACAAGTCAGCTGGATTATACACAGCCTGATCCAAATGACACTGGAAGGCTGTTTTATTCCACATACAACACAAGCGGTTACATAAGTATTCTTCTTACCTCAGTCACGTCCATGACCTTGATGGCGGCAAGTTGTCCTGTCTTGACATGACGGCCCTGAAATAAACACAGGAGAGAAGATCTAAGATGCTGATAATGATCATGCAGAAAAACAATCTCTTACATGCTGTGTGTGTGTGTGTATATATATATATGTACATGTATCTCACAAAAGTGAGTACACCCCTCACATTTTTGTAAATATTTTATTCTATCTTCTCATGTGACAACACTGAAGAAATGACACTTTGCTACAATGTAAAGTAGTGAGTGTACAGCTTGTATAACAGTGTAAATTTGCTGTCCCCTCAAAATAACTCAACACACAGCCATTAATGTCTAAACTGCTGGTAACAAAAGTGAGTACACCCCTAAGTGAAAAGTGTCAATATTTTGTGTGGCCACCATTATTTTCCAGCACTGCCTTAAACCTCTTGGGCATGGAGGTCACCAGAGCTTCACAGGTTGCCACTGGAGTCCTCTTCCACTCCTCCATGACGACATCACGGAGCTGGTGGATGTTAGAGACCTTGCGCTCCTCCATCTTCCGTTTGAGGAGCCCCACAGATGCTCAATAGGGTTTAGGTCTGGAGACATGCTTGGTCAGTCCATCACCTTTACCCTCAGCTTCTTTAGCAAGGCAGTGGTGGTCTTTGGAGGTGTGTTTGGGGTCGTTATGTTGGAATACTGAAGGGAGGGGATCATGCTCGGCTTCAGTATGTCACAGTACATGTTGGCATTCATGGTTCCCTCAATAAACTGTAGCTCCCCAGTGACGGCAGCACTCATTTTGCCTTTAGTTGTACTTTATTTACCTTTAGGTGCCCAAGGTCTACCCCCATCACCCAGGGAAAAAAAAAATTGGGTTGTCCCCAGAAAAGTGATAGGGGGGAATCTCCCAATGAGGACACTAGTTCTGGTGAGCTGGGGGTCCCCTAGAGATCTCCTTAGTTTGTAGGGATTTCTATTCACTTCCTGTTTGGCTATGAGACAGGAAGTGAAGGAAATTCTCCCCAATGGGACAGAGAGGACAAAAAATAAACTGACAGGGGTTATGGCCTACCTTACTCTATGCAAAACTAAAAAAAAAAAAGAAAAAGTTTTGCCTACAGTTCTACTTTAAACAGTGTGCAAAGCAAAACTGAGTCAACTCGTTGTTTACATGGTGCCACATGTAAGAGTCTAACAGTAGTCAGGGGTATGCAACACACAGGGGTCAGTAGACACGTAGAGAGTACAAAACAATTACCTCCCTCCCCAAGCCAAAATTTCCACCCTCCCACTATAAATGCCCCCTTCCCAAGTTAAAATCCTACCCCCACCACCACCACCACAAGTACAGATCTCCACTCCACCTCCACCAGTACAGATCTCCCTACTCCATAAAATCCATTCCCCAGACCAGGCATGTCATGTGATTGGAGCAAAGGAGGAGCTAAAAGCAGCCCCCCTCTCTCCAAACTGCTGCTGCCCACTGCTTTAGTCTCACAGGGTAGCCGGAGCGTAGCGCTGTCAGCCCTAGCTGTAGCGCCAGACGCTCTGGGGAGGTGGGGGGGGGGTACACCCCTATCCTCCATTATCTACACCCCTGGACCAGTATTGTGCAGCTAATCTTTTCTCCATTACTGAATGACTATGTTGAGGAAGCACAGATATAGAGAACGAAGCAGAAGCAGGGAGCTCTTTGCACTGCAGGTCTTTAGGTACTGCTTCCCCTGCAGCTAGGAGAACATCACTGAATGTCACTCAAAATATGGGGATGCTAGCAGTCAGAGGCAGCAGTGCCCTAGATCAGTGGTCTCCAAACTGCGGCCCGTGGGCCAGATGTGGCCCTTTGCTTGGCTTCTTCTTGCCCTTAGGGCAGTATTCCTTCCACTGATAATAGGCTTTATTCCACCTACTGATACCAACGATGAGGCACCTTTCTTTACACTGACACCAACAGTGGGGCATAATATCCCCAACTGACATAAACGGTGGAGCACTATTCCTCCCACGGACACCAACAATGGAGCATGAATTCCTTCCACTGAGACCAACAAAGGGGTACTAGTCCTCCTATGGAGACCAACGATGGAGCATGATTCCTCCCACCGACACCAAAGAATGAGTACTATTGCTCCTCCTACTGACCACATGCGCTAGGAATTAAAAAAATACATATCAAGCCTGAAGCAATGTCTACTCTGACTGACGCTGGGAAATTTTGAACTCCCACTAGCCACATAAAAATAGGGGGAAGGGGAAGGGGGATGGGCCTGTTTAAAGACAGGCAAAGGGGTTACTTGGGCAACAAAAATAGATCAAACGACAGGAATAGTATGAGTTAAATATTTATTCCTATAAACCTTATAACATATAAAGAATAATTAAAGTGCAAGGTGGGTACCCAACCTGTGGATGATATTGTAAAACATTAGTAAAAAAGGACATCATTGGACAGACAAGACTTTACGGTATTCGGCACCTCTAACGCCGTCACATTGGTTTTTCCACACAGTGGCGTGAGCACCGCCTGACACCCGTGGATACCCGTAAGCGCTAGCGGCCAACAAAATCAATTGGAATGGCCAGAATACTCTAACATCAGCTACAAGGTATGTGGCAATCAGGGATCTACCGACATAGATCTGATCAAACTCAACTCTAAAGCGAAGACGTCCACTGGTAACGTACGCACCCTATTGAAAAATAGGATGAAGTAGAGTTGAATACTATGAGTATTGACTGATCTCACTGTGTCTAAAATCCTTTGCACTGCTGCCCTACTAATGCTATGTACCAAATGAACTACTGACACTTGAATCAAAATCATACTGACAAACTTTTCAATTTAAAACGTGTCAGCAACTGTCAGAGGAAATTCAATTTTCTCATTCCTTCATTAAATCTGAATTCATTGGAACATTGGCCAATATTACCATCAGGGGATCCCAGGTTCCCCGTTCCAATAGCGGTCCTCCTGCCCCAGTCCTTCCACCCCAATTCCCCCCCCCCCCGCCCCATCAGGTTCAGCCCCTTGCTAAATAGCACCCATTCGGACTTACTAAAGGGATCCACACATTAGTAGGTGGATCAAATTACCTTACATCCTTTAGAGGAAGGTAATTAAAAATGACATTTACTGGGTTGCTTAACACATAAGGCTGAACCACACGTCCGGACTTGTGTACTGTTATATGTATTTTGTAAAGTCTTGTCTGTCCAGTGATGTCCTTTTTTACTAATGTTTGACAATATCATCCACCGGTTGGGTACCCACCTTGCACTTTAATTATTCTTTATATGTTATAAGGTTTATAGGAATAAATATTTAACTCATACTCTTCCTGTCGTTTGATCTATTTTTGTTGCCCAAGTAACCCCTTTGCCTGTCTTTAAACAGGCCCATCCCCCTTCCCCTTCCCCCTATTTTTATATGCTTAAATGGTTACAGCAACAATACCTTACAAGGTTAATGATCCACAGTAAGTGACACACTTGATCACTTACGTATCAGTGGAAACTTGCGAATTCCCTTCCCCCAAACCCCAATATATTCCCACTAGCCACAGTCTGGCCCCTCTAAGGCCTAAAAGACGGTAAACTGGCCTTTTGTTCAAAAAGTTTGTAGACCTCTGACCTAGATGATCTCACACTGCAGACATACATCTATGAGGCACGGCAAATTATCAGGAGGATTTCCAGACTAAAAAGGTAAATTTTTCAATGTACTGCTTAAAGAGGAGCTCCAGGCTCCCCTCAAAACCTTTAAAGTCAGCAGCTAAAAAAAACTGTAGCTACTGACTTTAAAGTGGTGTTCCGGCCGAAATTACACTTTTTAAATAAAAATACCCCTATAATACACAAGCTTAATGTATTCTAGTAAAGTTATTCTGTAAACTGAGGTCCGTTTTGTTAGGTTATTACAGCATTTAGAACATTTATAAACTAGAAATAGGCTGTGGCCATCTTAAGTGTGGGCATCTGAAGCCAGACTGCATGTCTTCCTGGATTTCAGACTTGCAACTCTCGCACATGCTCAGTGCTGCACAAGCAGTGTAATAAGTTTCAAGTCAGGTTTCCATAGCAACGGCAGTGTCAGCGGAAGTTGTCCTTATCTATGCAAACCTCTCCTCCCCTCCCCCCTCCAGGAACCAGTAAATATACTGCATGTAGAAGACATATTATTCAAGAAATATATATATCTTTTGTTATATATTTATCTTGTTCTGTGTGTCTGTGTCCCCTCCGCAGACTATCTCACCTTTGCACATCCCCTACGCAGACCATCTCACCTCTGCACATCCCATCCGCAGACTCTCCCCTCTGCACATCCCATCCGCAGACTCTCCCCTCTGCACATCCCATCCGCAGACTCTCCCCTCTGCACATCCCATCCGCAGACTCTCACCTCTGCACATCCCATCCGCAGACTCTCACCTCTGCACATCCCATCCGCAGACTCTCACCTCTGCACATCCCATCCGCAGACTCTCACCTCTGCACATCCCATCCGCAGACTCTCACCTCTGCACATCCCATCCGCAGACTCTCACCTCTGCACATCCCATCCGCAGACTCTCACCTCTGCACATCCCATCCGCAGACTATCTCACCCCTGCTCTGCACATCACATCTGCAGACTATCTCACCTCTGCTCAACCCATCCACATGTCACCTCTGCACCCTTATCTACAGCTCAGCTTAATCCATATCTCCCCCCACAGCTCTCACTGTGCCCAATCTAAATACACCCCCCCCCCCCAGCTCTGACCATTGCAGAACAACCTCAGTGTCTCAACAGCTGTCTCAGGTTTCGTTGTGGCTGAAAAAAAGCCCTGCTTATATTATTACTGTGTGCAGCGGGGGGGGGGGGGGGGGGGAGAGAGAGAGAGAGAGAGAGAAGCTTTCAGAAGTTATATTATAAGACTGAGCATGCTGGAAGCTGCTGTTTTGTGTCACACCGTCTTGTATTATAACTGTGTGCAGCGAGAGAGAGAGGAGCTTTCAGAAGTCATCAGCTATGTGTGGGTGGGCGGGACAAAGCAGCTATCGCACACCAGCCAATTATTTGGCTTCTTTAGAAAAGGGGCGGAGCCGCATACACGTAGCGGCCCGCCCTGACCCCATCCTATTGGCTGGTGTGCAATAGCTGCTCTGTCCCGCCCACCCACACATCTCTGGTGACTTCTCTCTCTGCACACAGTTATAATATAAGACAGTGTCACACAAAACACGCGAGATTTCGGTAGGAGGCGATTCACAAGGAGTCATGGGATACATGACGCTGATATCCCAGGAACCCTTGCGAATTGCCTTGTGACATAATAGCCTAGGCTATTAAGACCAGGAAGTTAGGCTGAAAAACGGAAAAAAAGGTATTTACAATCCCCAAAAAATAATAATATTGCCCATTGTGAAAACTATGTGCTAAGGGCATGCAGCACAGACAAACATGAAAAAATGGGTGGAACTCCACTTTAAATATAAGGACACGTAACTGTCCAAGAATCCAGAAATGTCCTCGTCCAAACCGATTGTTCAATGGATGGATGGCATGTCATTTTTTTTGGGGGGGGGGTGCCTAGTTTTGAGTGGGACTTCCTGGGCTTTTATGTGATAGACCAACACAAAGTGGCACATAATTGTGAAGTGGAAGGAAAATGATAAATGGTTTTCAAAAATGTTAACAAATAAATGTGAAAAGTGTGGGGTACATTTGTATGGCGCCCCCCGGAGTCAATACTTTGTAGAACCACCTTTCACTGCAATTACAGCTGCAAGTCTTTTTGGGGATGTCTCTACCAGCTTTGCACATCTAGAGAGTGACATTTTTGCCCATTCTTCTCATCAAAATATCTTAAGCTCTGTCAGATTGGATGGAGAGTGTCTGTGAACAGCAATTTTCAAGTCTTGTCACAGATTCTCAATTGGATTTAGGTCTGGACTTTCACTGGGCCATTCTATCACATGAACATGTTTCACGGTGGGGATGGTGCCTTCAGGGTGATGTGCAATGTTAGTTTTCCACCACACATAGCATTTTGCTTTTAGGCCAAAAAGTTCAGTTTTGGTCTCATCTGACCAGAGCACCTTCTTCCACGTTTGCTGTGTCCCCCACATGGCTTCTCGCAAACTGCAAACAGAAGTTCTTATGTCTTTCTTTCAACAATGGCTTTCTTCTTGTCACTCTTCCATGAAGGGCAGATTTGTGGAGTGCACGACTAATAGTTGTCCTGTGGACAGATTCTCCCACCTGAGCTGTGGATCTCTGCAGCTCCTCCAGAGTTACCATGGGACTCTTGGCTGCTTCTCTGATGAATGCTCTCCTTGCCCGGCCTGTCAGTTTAGGTGGACGGCCATGTCTTGGTAGGTTTGCAGTTGTGCCATACTCTTTCCATGTTCAGATGATGGATTGAACAGAGCTCCGTGAGATGTTCAAAGCTTGGGATATTTTTTTTTTTTTTTTATAACCTAACCCAGCTTTTAACTTCTCCACAACTTTATCCCTGACCTGTCTGGTGTGTTCCTTGGCCTTAATGATGCCGTTTGTTCACTAAGGTTATCCAACAAACCTCTGAGGGCTTCCCAGAACAGCTCTATTACTGAGTTTACATTACAAACAGGTGGACTCTTTGTACTAATTAGGTGACTTCTGAATGCAATTGGCTCCAGTAGAGTTTACTTAGGGGTATCAGAATAAAGGGGACTGAATACAAATGCAGGCCACACTTTTCAAATATTTGTAAAAAAAAAAAAATTAAAACCATTTATCATTTTCCTTTCACTTCACAATTATATGCCACTTTGTGTTGGTCTATCACATAAAATACATTTACGTTTTTTGTTGTAACATGACAAAATGTGGAAAATTTCAAGGGGTATGAATACTTTTTTAAGGCACTGTATATGGATATAAAAACACATAAATGCCCTTCTCTTGGGAGTCTTTCTAGCAAAAGTTTAAAGTGCCCCCTCTGATGGTAGAGGATTGTTTTTGTAGCATTTTGGAATTTCCTTGATTACAGTCTTATTGAACTCTGCTACTGGATCTCTTCCTTCTTCAGAGGGAGTATGCATGCACTCTAAAGGCTGCACTGGGTTCAGACTCCACAATATTGACCATTACTGTTCCCCCTTGTCTCTTTTTTTCCCCCACAGGTCTCCATATTTAGCGCTGGTGATTTATTTATTTTTATGCACTCTAAAGGGGCTACGATACACGCAGCCATATTTTTGCGATTTTCAGGAGATTTGGAGATATATATATATATATATATATATATATATATATATATATATATAGTGGCTTGGGGGGGGGGGGGGAGAGGAGTCTTTGGCAAGAGCTGTTTTAAATAATTGGCCAATTATAAAAAAAATGATGTGCGTCATTTTGTTTTTGTGTTTTTCCGTTTTATTTATTGCAGGTACTTCTATAGTACCGTCAATATACGCAGCGCTTTACATACAGTATATATTGTACATTCACATCAGTCCCTTCCTCAAGGAGCTTACAATCTAAGGTCCCCAACTCACACTCATACATATTAGGGCCAATTTAGACAGGAGCCAATTAACCTACCAGCAGGTCTTTGCAGTGTGGTAATTAACCGGAGTACCCAGAGGAACCCCATGCAAACTCCAGACAGGTAGTGCTGTGGTTAAAGGGTTTGTAAAAAAAAAAAAAAAAAATGAAAAAAAAAACATGTTATACTTACCTCCACTGTGCAGCTCGTTTTGCACAGAGTGGCCCCGATTCACGTCTTCTGGGGTCCCTCGGCGGCTGTCTCAGCTCCTCCCTGCAATCACTCACCACCTATATGCGAGCTCGCATGGTGGTGAGTGATTGCAGGCGCGCTCCAGTGATACAGCCAGCGGCTATTGCCGCTCACTGTATCACTCGGCCCCGCCCCCCAGCACGCCGCGTCATTGGATATGATTGACAGCAGCGCCAGCCAATGGCTGCGCTGCTTTCAATCCATCCACTGTAGCCAATCAACGGCAGGCTGAACGACGAGGAGGATGTCGGCAGCGGGGTCGGCGGTATTGTCGGATGTTTTTTCACCTTAATGCATAGGATGCATTAAGGTGAAAAAACGTTTTCCTTTACAACCCCTTTAAGATTTGAACCAATGACCCAGGTGCTGCTATGGGGGAAGTGCTAACCACTTAATCACTGTGCTGTCCTGAGTTAGTACGAGGAGTCTACCAAAAGTTTCCAGACATTTTTTACATTTAATAGAGTTGAAGAACCCTTGTATAGCTTTAAGTTGTTGGGTACAAATAAAAATGAATGTCAAGAACCAAGTGGCAAGTTGCCTCGGCAAGTTGTTTCCTAGGGATCCCTTATGGATTTTAGATTCATGCCCTGGATCTGTACATATTTCCTTATGTAGAGCGGTATAGCAGGTACCCCACCGCTGGGACGATATGAGTGGACATTGTTAGTACACCCAATGGTAACCAAGTTGTCGAAATTACTGCTGCTGGAGAGTCACCGGAAGTGACATAATTGGAGATTTTGAAGAGTTGGCTCTTTTGACATTAGACCGACTTAACAGTGTCTTTAAGACAACGTCTGATAGTCAATGCATAGCAACGTGGTTCTAAAGTAAAGTCTTATACACACAATCAGACTTCCATCTGACTTTTCCGTGGATTGGATTTTTGTCCGAAGGGCATTGTCCGTGAACTTGTTCTGCATACACATGGCAGGACTTTTTCAGCCAACATTCACCAAATCACGTGGTTTTTCTGCTCTTTACCGCCACCCTGTGGGAAACTTCTGCTATTGTTGTCTGATCTTTAGCATTGGTTCTGAGCATGCGTGTTTGTACTTTGGACTTTAACCCGATGGACTTGTGTATGTACACACACACACACACACACACACACACACACACACACACAATAGGATTATCCGACGTAGGACATTTGTTGCCGGAAAGTTTGTCTGTTCTCACAGCGAACATTTGTCCGAGGAAAAAGCGAAAAAGTTTGTCCGATGGAGCGTACACACGGTCGGATTGTCCGATCAAACAGGTCCGTCGGACATTTGTTGTCAAAAAGTCTATCGTGTGTATGGGCCTTTAGAGAGAGCTTTAAAAAGGGATTCATTGTTTACCAACCCAATTATCCAACACTCTCCAACTCTCCAGAACAAGAAGATAGGGAAAATCTTCCAAGGATGACATTTTTCTCCAGTGACAAACGTTAAAGGCATGGACTTCATCTTCATTAGGGAATAAACTCAAAGTAAAACTAAACCCTCTGGGATATTTTTTTTCTTTCCTTAAGGGCCAGTTCACATCAGACGCAGTTCCGCGTGCTTTTTTTTCCTGCACAAAATGCATGCACAGTATTTTCCATGTATTCCAATGGCTCTAGTTGGCTTTAGTTCACACCATGCAGTCAGTTTCCGGTCAGTTTCTACAATGGAAATCACTGTGCATGCATTTTTAGTGCTGAAAAAATGCGCACGAAACTGAACGTAACTGCGTCTGGTGTGAACTGGCCCTTACAGAAGAAGAGGTCCACACATGTAGTCGTCCTCTTCTGAAAAGTCCCTCTCCTCCTATAGCTGGAGGTCCCGAAAACACTGTTCCCGGATTCCCGTTTACATTTGTCTTCTTAGCTTGCCATGTGCTAAGGACAGATCAATGTGTGCTCCCTCCCTGTATCTAAGAGCAATGACGGTGAATGTCTTTCCTTAGCAACCCGATTCTCTAACCTTGACTGATCATCAAGATAAAACACCTTACACAAGTTTAAGATCAGTGAACAAAGCAGTGGGATGTTAAACCTTGGAGTTTGCGCCTCCCGGCCCTTTAGAGGTTTAAGATGCCCGGAGGCGGGGCGAGGTTTGCGATTATGTGACCGCCGCGATTGGCTGTCACGGCAGTCACATAATCGGAAAGCTCCCGATCGGGAGCTTTCCATTGACCTCCAGTAACCGGGCCAGGATCACGCAGGGTGCGTGCTCTCGGCACAGCTCTTTTTGCAATATTGCACGCAAATATGTAGCCCCTCAGTGCCAAGGCCCACACGCTGTCGGCACCAACAGGTTAAACACAAAAAGGAAAAAAAAAAAAAAAAAACACAGAAATAAAGTAGGTTGGCAACAGAAGGTAGCACACCAGCAAACTACCATTTTAATGCTGCACTCACCCTGCACGGGGGAGGACAGACTCATAGCTCCCTTCTGTCTGTATCACCCTGCAGGAGGAGGACAGACTCATAGCTCCCTTCTGTCTGTATCACCCTGCAGGAGGACGACAGACTCATAGCTCCCTTCTGTCTGTATCACCCTGCAGGAGGAGGACAGACTCATAGCTCCCTTCTGTCTGTATCACCCTGCAGGAGGAGGACAGACTCATAGCCCCCTTCTGTCTGTATCACCCTGCAGGAGGAGGACAGACTCATAGCTCCCTTCTGTCTGTATCACCCTGCAGGAGGAGGACAGACTCATAGCTCCCTTCTGTCTGTATCACCCTGCAGGAGGACGACAGACTCATAGCTCCCTTCTGTCTGTATCACCCTGCAGGAGGAGGACAGACTCATAGCTCCCTTCTGTCTGTATCACCCTGCACGGGGAGGACAGACTCATAGCCCCCTTCTGTCTGTATCACCCTGCAGGAGGAGGACAGACTCATAGCTCCCTTCTGTCTGTATCACCCTGCAGGAGGACGACAGACTCATAGCTCCCTTCTGTCTGTATCACCCTGCAGGAGGAGGACAGACTCATAGCCCCTTCTGTCTGTATCACCCTGCAGGAGGAGGACAGACTCATAGCTCCCTTCTGTCTGTATCACCCTGCAGGAGGAGGACAGACTCGTAGCTCCCTTCTGTCTGTATCACCCTGCAGGAGGAGGACAGACTCATAGCTCCCTTCTGTCTGTATCACCCTGCAGGAGGAAGACAGACTCATAGCTCCTTTCTGTCTGTATCACCCTGCAGGAGGAGGACAGACTCATAGCCCCTTCTGTCTGTATCACCCTGCAGGAGGAGGACAGACTCATAGCTCCCTTCTGTCTGTATCACCCTGCAGGAGGAGGGACAGACTCATAGCTCCCTTCTTTCTGTATCACCCTGCAGGAGGAGGACAGACTCATTGCCCCCTTCTGTCTGTATCACCCTGCAGGAGGACGACAGACTCATAGCTCCCTTCTGTCTGTATCACCCTGCAGGAGGACGACAGACTCATAGCTCCCTTCTGTCTGTATCACCCTGCAGGAGGACGACAGACTCATAGCCCCTTCTGAAAAAAAGGAAAAAACAAGGGTGCACCAGCCTGGTGTGATATCGTTTAGGAAAATTTATTTAAAATGAAAGCAATGAAAAGGTACTCACAAAACTAGTACAAAAGTTTGCATTGTACAAACAGTGCCTTGGAAGCTGCAGCATGTGAACCCAAACCACACTTCGACCGATCAAGGAGACCATGATGGGGTGCACTATCGGCTGACGCGTTTCGAAGTGTAAAACTTCTTTATCAAAGTCACGCAGTGCTGAGATTTCTACCTACCCTTTATATGGGGACATGTGCATGTGGGCCACTAATTAGGTGGAGGGGGAGGAGCCCCCGGGAACTCAGTAGCTCCTCCCTCATAGGGCAAAGAGCCAACGCCCCATAGGTGGAGAGACACAACAAAAACAAACAAAGACAACGTCCCATAGGTGGAGAAAGACAAAAAAAAACAAAAAACAACATCATTGGAAGACAATGGTAGTAGACAATTGGCGATATATGGTCCTGCTGAATCTTCCCACAAGTAAAATACCAAGTGGGCAACGCAGACAAAAACGCTTCTGGACAGATGTATAGCATCAGCAGGGACTGCAACAGTGGACTAGCATAGACTGCTAGAGAAGTCACCGCCAGGGTCAGTCAGGGACTCCAATGCAAGATCCAGCTATATAGCAAGAGCAGACCAGCACCACAGTTAAAAATAATAATTAAAAACAACTAAATAGTTAGGTGAATAAAATAAAATAAACACGCCACCCACCTGCATATGGGAAGAAGTGGATAACCAAAACTAGCGCCGTCCATCATTGATGATCATAGGGAACTGGAAGGGAAAATAGGACAATGATATATTGGATCCAAAGATCCAATATCAAAGGTCACTCATAAAGCACAGGAAGCCTCATCGGCGCTCAGCGTTCCGTAAATCGTGTGGCCGCATCGCCAGCTGGGCACTGGCCATAGCCCAATAGCGGCGCAGGGACATGTGTGGAGCGCAAACACCCCCCCCCCCTGCGCTCCACACACCCGGAAATGATGGCGGAGCGTCACCAGCAGAGCGTCCAACGCCCAATGATGACGCTCAAGAAGAAAAAAGTATACACATAATAATACAGATGACGCTGCCGCCATCTTGGTGTAGACCCTGCTACTAGAGGCCAAAGCGGGACTCATCAAAAACAAAAACAAAACAAATGGCCCGTTTCTACACGTAGCGGTGACGCTCCGCCATCATTTCCGGGTGTGTGGAGCGCAGGGGGGGGGGGGGGGTGTTTGCGCTCCACACATGTCCCTGCGCCGCTATTGGGCTATGGCCAGTGCCCAGCTGGCGATGCGGCCACACGATTTACGGGAACGCTGAGCGCCGATGAGGCTTCCTGTGCTTTACGAGTGACCTTTGATATTGGATCTTTGGATCCAATATATCATTGTCCTATTTTCCCTTCCAGTTCCCTATGATCATCAATGATGGACGGCGCTAGTTTTGGTTATCCACTTCTTCCCATATGCAGGTGGGTGGCGTGTTTATTTTATTTTATTGTATTCACCTAACTAATTAGTTGTTTTTAATTATTATTTTTAACTGTGGTGCTGGTCTGCTCTTGCTATATAGCTGGATCTTGCATTGGAGTCCCTGACTGACCCTGGCGGTGACTTCTCTAGCAGTCTATGCTAGTCCACTGTTGCAGTCCCTGCTGATGCTATACATCTGTCCAGAAGCGTTTTTGTCTGTGTTGCCCACTTGGTATTTTACTTGTGGGAAGATTCAGCTGGACCATATATCGCCAATTGTCTACTACCATTGTCTTCCAATGATGTTGTTTTTTTTTTTTTTTTGTCTTTCTCCACCTATGGGACGTTGTCTTTGTTTGTTTTTGTGTCTCTCCACCTATGGGGCGTTGGCTCTTTGCCCTATGAGGGAGGAGCTACTGAGTTCCCGGGGGCTCCTCCCCCTCCACCTAATTAGTGGCCCACATGCACATGTCCCCATATAAAGGGTAGGTAGAGGTCTCAGCACTGCGTGGCTTTGATAAAGAAGTTTTACACTTCGAAACGCGTCAGCCGATCGTGCACCCCATCACGGTCTCTTTGATCGGTCGAAGTATGGTTTGGGTTCACATGCTGCAGCTTCCAAGGCACTGTTTGTACAATGCGAACTTTTGTACTAGTTTTGTGAGTACCTTTTCATTGCTTTCATTTTAAATAAATTTTCCTAAACGATATCACACCAGGCTGGTGCGCCCTTGTTTTTTTCCTTTTTTTCATTTGCTACTAGGACACCCCTATCCACGAAGGGCAGCAAGGCCAGTGCTTTCGTTGTAGACTATTGAATGGTCGATGGTCATCTCGTGCGCAGGATTGTTTGTTGTTTTTCTGTCATAGCCCCTTCTGTCTGTATCACCCTGCAGGAGGAGGGCAGACTCATAGCCCCCTTCTGTCTGTATCACCCTGCAGGAGGAGGACAGACTCATAGCTCCCTTCTGTCTGTATCACCCTGCTGGAGGAGGACAGACCCATAGCTCCCTTCTGTCTGTATCACCCTGCAGGAGGAGGACAGACTCATCGCTCCCTTCTGTCTGTATCACCCTGCTGGAGGAGGACAGACTCATAGCCCCTTCTGTCTGTATCACCCTGCAGGAGAACAGACTCATAGCCCCCTTCTATATGTAGCACCCTACAGGAGGAGGACAGACTCATAGCCCCCTTCTGTCTGTATCATCCTATAGAAAAAGGAAGGCCAAGCTCATATTCCTCTTCTGCCTGTACTACCCTGCAAGAAGTGGAAAGACTCCTGTCATTCTGAAGCGTACCCAAGTAGCATAGCAAACAGAATATATTAGCAGCAATATTACAGCTACTGAAAGTACAACAAAGCGAGGTTATACAATCTGCCTGCTGAGTTTTCATGTGAACTGGCAATAGGAG
Source organism: Rana muscosa (assembly GCA_029206835.1). NCBI lineage: Eukaryota > Metazoa > Chordata > Amphibia > Anura > Ranidae > Rana > Rana muscosa. The sequence continues at coordinate 348,859,759 of CM055118.1, read as the reverse complement.
ATTAAATGACAAAAATTATCAATACTATACAGGTTTGTGGTCTTGCATTCACCAGATGTCACTAAAAAGCAAAAAGGTAGGCCCCTCCCACTGCAGGGAGATAAAAGTAAAGGTAAAATGCCAGCAAACAGCAGATACGATAGCAGACTAATTCTGTACACTGTTCACTGTTGCTATGGAAAGCTGCACTACTCCACAACTCCCCCACTCAATCCTCTAATAACGCCCCTCTGTTTCTGTCTCTCTCACCCACAATCCCCCTCTCCTCCACCTCTCTCTGTTCCATCTGCTTACTCTGCATTTTCCTGTGTGACTGCGGTCTGCAGCCTGGCAGTGCCAGGGTAACAGTGCTGACAATGTTTGATGCAACAGAGAAGCATTCAAAGAACATAAACTGACATGAAGGATGGAGTGGAACTCTCATCAATGATTTAACTGAGCAAATAAAGAAGTCAGAGAAAGAGAGAGTGTGTGTGAGTGTGTGAGTGTGAGTGTGAGTGAGTGTGTGTGTGTGTGTGTGTGTGTGTGTGTGTATGTATAGGGGGGGGGGGGTTACAAGATGTCAAAGAAAAAAACAATTGTACACCGCATTATAAACAATTTAGAGAAATAATAAGAGAGCTTGAGGAAAATAGAAACTGCGATTGGAGAAAGAAAAAAAAAAAAGGAGAGGGAGGGGTGAGAAAGCAAGAAAGAAGTGGAATGGGAGAGGGGGAAAAAAGTGGTTTAAAGATAAAGGAAATATGGCAAGACGTAGGAGGAAAGAGGAAGAAAGGAGGGGAGAAGCAAAAAAAAAAAAAAAAGGGGGGGGGAGGGGAAAGGAAAACCTGAAGGGAGGGAGAGAGAGGGGGGAGAGAGAGAGGGGGGGAGAGAGAGGGGGGAGAGAGAGAGGGGGGAGAGAGAGAGGGGGGGAGAGAGAGAGGGGGGAGAGAGAGAGGGGGGAGAGAGAGAGGGGGGAGAGAGAGAGGGGGGAGAGAGAGAGGGGGAGAGAGGGGGGGGAGAGAGAGGGGAAGAGAGAGAAGGGTGACGGGAGAGAGGAGAGAGAGAGAGAAGGGTGACGGGAGAGAGGAGAGAGAGAGAGAAGGGTGACGGGAGAGAGGAGAGAGAGAGAGAGAAGGGTGACGGGAGAGAGGAGAGAGAGAGAGAAGGGTGACGGGAGAGAGGAGAGAGAGAGAGAGAAGGGTGACGGGAGAGAGGAGAGAGAGAGAGAGAAGGGTGACGGGAGAGAGGAGAGAGAGAGAGAGAAGGGTGACGGGAGAGAGGAGAGAGAGAGAGAGAAGGGTGACGGGAGAGAGGAGAGAGAGAGAGAGAAGGGTGACGGGAGAGAGGAGAGAGAGAGAGAGAAGGGTGACGGGAGAGAGGAGAGAGAGAGAGAGAAGGGTGACGGGAGAGAGGAGAGAGAGAGAGAGAAGGGTGACGGGAGAGAGGAGAGAGAGAGAGAGAAGGGTGACGGGAGAGAGGAGAGAGAGAGAGAGAAGGGTGACGGGAGAGAGGAGAGAGAGAGAAGGGTGACGGGAGAGAGGAGAGAGAGAGAAGGGTGACGGGAGAGAGGAGAGAGAGAGAGAGAGAGAAGGGTGACGGGAGAGGAGGAGAGAGAGAGAAGGGTGACGGGAGAGAGGAGAGAGAGAGAAGGGTGACGGGAGAGAGGAGAGAGAGAGAAGGGTGACGGGAGAGAGGAGAGAGAGAGAAGGGTGACGGGAGAGAGGAGAGAGAGAAGGGTGACGGGAGAGAGGAGAGAGAGAGAAGGGTGACGGGAGAGAGAGAGAAGGGTGACGGGAGAGAGAGAGAAGGGTGACGGGAGAGAGAGAGAAGGGTGACGGGAGAGAGAGAGAGAAGGGTGACGGGAGAGAGAGAGAGAAGGGTGACGGGAGAGAGAGAGAGAAGGGTGACGGGAGAGAGAGAGAAGGGTGGCGGGGAGAGAGAGAGAGAAGGGTGGCGGGAGAGAGAGAGAGAAGGGTGGCGGGAGAGAGAGAGAGAAGGGTGGCGGGAGAGAGAGAGAGAAGGGTGGCGGGAGAGAGAGAGAGAAGGGTGGCGGGAGAGAGAGAGCGAAGGGTGGCGGGAGAGAGAGAGCGAAGGGTGGCGGGAGAGAGAGAGCGAAGGGTGGCGGGAGAGAGAGAGCGAAGGGTGACGGGAGAGAGCGAAGGGTGGCGGGAGAGAGCGAAGGGTGACGGGAGAGAGCGAAGGGTGACGGGAGAGAGCGAAGGGTGACGGGAGAGAGCGAAGGGTGACGGGAGAGAGCGAAGGGTGACGGGAGAGAGCGAAGGGTGACGGGAGAGAGCGAGAGAGAGCGAAGGGTGACGGGAGAGAGAGAGCGAAGGGTGACGGGAGAGAGAGAGCGAAGGGTGACGGGAGAGAGAGAGCGAAGGGTGACGGGAGAGAGAGAGCGAAGGGTGACGGGAGAGAGAGAGAAGGGGTGACGGGAGAGAGCGAGAGAGAGCGAAGGGTGACGGGAGAGAGAGAGAGAGCGAAGGGTGACGGGAGAGAGAGCGAAGGGTGACGGGAGAGAGAGAGAGCGAAGGGTGACGGGAGAGAGAGAGCGAAGGGTGACGGGAGAGAGAGAGCGAAGGGTGACGGGAGAGAGAGAGAAGGGGTGACGGGAGAGAGAGAGAAGGGGTGACGGGGGGGAGAGAGAAGGGGTGACGGGGGGGAGAGAGAGAGAAGGGGTGACGGGGGGGGAGAGAGAGAGAGAAGGGTGACGGAGAGAGAGAGAGAGAGAGAAGGGTGACGGGAGAGAGAGAGAGAGAAGGGTGACGGGAGAGAGAGAGAGAGAAGGGTGACGGGAGAGAGAGAGAGAGAGAGAGAAGGGTGACGGGAGAGAGAGAAGGGTGACGGGAGAGAGAGAGAGAGAGAGAGAAGGGTGACGGGAGAGAGAGAGAGAGAGAAGGGTGACGGGAGAGAGAGAGAGAGAAGGGTGACGGGAGAGAGAGAGAGAGAGAGAAGGGTGACGGGAGAGAGAGAGAGAGAGAGAAGGGTGACGGGAGAGAGAGAGAGAGAGAGAAGGGTGACGGGAGAGAGAGAGAGAGAAGGGTGACGGGAGAGAGAGAGAGAGAAGGGTGACGGGAGAGAGAGAGAGAGAAGGGTGACGGGAGAGAGAGAGAGAGAGAAGGGTGACGGGAGAGGGAGAGAGAGAGAAGGGTGACGGGAGAGAGAGAGAAGGGTGACGGGAGAGAGAGAGAAGGGTGACGGAGAGAGAGAGAGAGAAGGGTGACGGGAGAGAGAGAGAGAGAGAAGGGTGACGGGAGAGAGAGAGAGAGAGAAGGGTGACGGAGAGAGAGAGAGAGAGAAGGGTGACGGGAGAGAGAGAAGGGTGACGGGAGAGAGAGAGAGAGAGAGAAGGGTGACGGGAGAGAGAGAGAGAGAAGGGTGACGGGAGAGAGAGAGAGAGAGAAGGGTGACGGGAGAGAGAGAGAGAGAAGGGTGGCGGGAGAGAGAGAGAGAGAAGGGTGGCGGGGGGAGAGAGAGAAGGGTGGTACGGGGGGGGGAGAGAGAGAAGGGTGACGGGGGGAGAGAGAGAAGGGTGACGGGGGGAGAGAGAGAAGGGTGACGGGGGGGAGAGAGAGAAGGGTGACGGGGGGAGAGAGAGAAGGGTGACGGGGGGAGAGAGAGAAGGGTGACGGGGAGAGAGAGAGAGAAGGGTGACGGGAGAGAGAGAGAGAGAAGGGTGACGGGAGAGAGAGAGAGAGAAGGGTGACGGGAGAGAGAGAGAGAGAGAGAAGGGTGACGGGAGAGAGAGAGAGAAGGGTGACGGGAGAGAGAGAGAGAGAAGGGTGACGGGAGAGAGAGAGAGAAGGGTGACGGGAGAGAGAGAAGGGTGACGGGAGAGAGAGAAGGGTGACGGGAGAGAGAGAAGGGTGACGGGAGAGAGAGAAGGGTGACGGGAGAGAGAGAAGGGTGACGGGAGAGAGAGAAGGGTGACGGGAGAGAGAGAGAAGGGTGACGGGAGAGAGAGAGAAGGGTGACGGGAGAGAGAGAGAGAGAGAGAAGGGTGACGGGAGAGAGAAGGGTGACGGGAGAGAGAGAGAGAGAGAGAAGGGTGACGGGAGAGAGAGAAGGGTGACGGGAGAGAGAGAGAGAGAGAGAAGGGTGACGGGAGAGAGAGAGAGAGAGAAGGGTGACGGGAGAGAGAGAGAGAAGGGTGACGGGAGAGAGAGAGAGAAGGGTGACGGGAGAGAGAGAGAGAGAGAAGGGTGACGGGAGAGAGAGAGAGAGAGAAGGGTGACGGGAGAGAGAGAGAGAGAAGGGTGACGGGAGAGAGAGAGAGAGAAGGGTGACGGGAGAGAGAAGGGTGACGGGAGAGAGAGAGAGAAGGGTGACGGGAGAGAGAGAGAAGGGTGACGGGAGAGAGAGAGAGAGAAGGGTGACGGGAGAGAGAGAGAGAGAAGGGTGACGGGAGAGAGAGAGAGAGAAGGGTGACGGAGAGAGAGAAGGGTGACGGAGAGAGAGAAGGGTGACGGGAGAGAGAGAGAGAGAGAGAAGGGTGACGGGAGAGAGAGAGAGAAGGGTGACGGGAGAGAGAGAGAGAAGGGTGACGGGAGAGAGAGAGAGAAGGGTGACGGAGAGAGAGAGAGAGAGAAGGGTGACGGGAGAGAGAGAGAGAGAGAAGGGTGACGGGAGAGAGAGAGAGAGAGAAGGGTGACGGGAGAGAGAGAGAGAGAAGGGTGACGGGAGAGAGAGAGAGAGAAGGGTGACGGGAGAGAGAGAGAGAGAGAGAGAAGGGTGACGGGAGAGAGAGAGAGAGAGAGAGAAGGGTGACGGGAGAGGAGAGAGAGAGAAGGGTGACGGGAGAGAGAGAGAGAGAAGGGTGACGGGAGAGAGAGAGAGAGAAGGGTGACGGGAGAGAGAGAGAGAAGGGTGACGGGAGAGAGAGAGAGAGAAGGGTGACGGGAGAGAGAGAGAGAGAAGGGTGACGGGAGAGAGAGAGAGAGAAGGGTGACGGGAGAGAGAGAGAGAGAAGGGTGACGGGAGAGAGAGAGAGAAGGGTGGCGGGGGGAGAGAGAGAAGGGTGGCGGGGGGAGAGAGAGAAGGGTGACGGGAGAGAGAGAGAGAAGGGTGCGGGGGGAGAGAGAGAAGGGTGACGGGGGAGAGAGAGAAGGGTGACGGGGGAGAGAGAGAAGGGTGACGGGGGAGAGAGAGAAGGGTGACGGGGGAGAGAGAGAAGGGTGACGGAGAGAGAGAGAAGGGTGACGGGAGAGAGAGAGAAGGGTGACGGGAGAGAGAGAGAAGGGTGACGGGAGAGAGAGAAGGGTGACGGGAGAGAGAGAGAAGGGTGACGGAGAGAGAGAGAGAGAGAGAGAAGGGTGACGGGAGAGAGAGAGAGAAGGGTGACGGGAGAGAGAGAGAGAAGGGTGACGGGAGAGAGAGAGAGAGAGAGAGAAGGGTGACGGGAGAGAGAGAGAGAGAGAGAAGGGTGACGGGAGAGAGAGAGAGAGAAGGGTGACGGGAGAGAGAGAGAGAGAGAAGGGTGACGGGAGAGAGAGAGAGAAGGGTGACGGGGAGAGAGAGAGAGAGAGAAGGGTGACGGGAGAGAGAGAGAGAAGGGTGACGGGAGAGAGAGAGAGAGAGAGAAGGGTGACGGGAGAGAGAGAGAGAGAGAGAAGGGTGACGGGAGAGAGAGAGAGAGAGAAGGGTGACGGGAGGGAGAGAGAGAGAAGGGTGACGGGAGAGAGAGAAGGGTGACGGGAGAGAGAGAAGGGTGACGGGAGAGAGAGAGAGAGAAGGGTGACGGGAGAGAGAGAGAGAGAAGGGTGACGGGAGAGAGAGAGAAGGGTGACGGGAGAGAGAGAGAGAGAGAGAGAGGGTGACGGGAGAGAGAGAGAGGAGAGAAGGGTGACGGGGAGAGAGAGAGAGAGAGAAGGGTGACGGGAGAGAGAGAGAGAGAAGGGTGACGGGAGAGAGAGAGAGAAGGGTGACGGGAGAGAGAGAGAGAGAGAAGGGTGACGGGAGAGAGAGAAGGGTGACGGGAGAGAGAGAAGGGTGACGGGAGAGAGAGAAGGGTGACGGGAGAGAGAGAAGGGTGACGGGGAGAGAGAGAGAAGGGTGACGGGAGAGAGAGAGAAGGGTGACGGGAGAGAGAGAGAGAAGGGTGACGGGAGAGAGAGAGAGAGAAGGGTGACGGGAGAGAGAGAGAGAGAAGGGTGACGGGAGAGAGAGAGAGAGAAGGGTGACGGGAGAGAGAGAGAGAGAAGGGCGACGGGGGAGAGAGAGAGAAGGGCGACGGGGGAGAGAGAGAGAGAAGGGCGACGGGGGAGAGAGAGAGAAGGGCGACGGGGGAGAGAGAGAGAAGGGCGACGGGGGAGAGAGAGAGAGAAGGGCGACGGGGAGAGAGAGAGAAGGGCGACGGGGAGAGAGAGAGAGAAGGGCGACGGGGAGAGAGAGAGAGAAGGGTGGCGGGGGGGAGAGAGAGAAGGGTGGCGGGGGAGAGAGAGAGAGAAGGGTGGCGGGGGAGAGAGAGAAGGGTGGCGGGAGAGAGAGAGAGGTGGCGGGAGAGAGAGAGAGAGGTGGCGGGAGAGAGAGAGAGAGAAGGGTGACGGAGAGAGAGAGAGAAGGGTGACGGGAGAGAGAGAGAGAAGGGTGACGGGAGAGAGAGAGAGAGAGAGAGAGAGAAGGGTGACGGGAGAGAGAAGGGTGACGGGAGAGAGAGAGAGAAGGGTGACGGGAGAGAGAGAGAGAGAGAGAGAGAGAGAAGGGTGACGGGAGAGAGAGAGAAGGGTGACGGGAGAGAGAGAGAGAGAGAGAAGGGTGACGGGAGAGAGAGAGAGAGAAGGGTGACGGGAGAGAGAGAGAGAGAGAAGGGTGACGGGGAGAGAGAGAAGGGTGACGGGAGAGAGAGAAGGGTGACGGGAGAGAGAGAAGGGTGACGGGAGAGAGAGAGAGAGAGGGAAGGGTGACGGGAGAGAGAGAGAGAAGGGTGACGGGAGAGAGAGAGAAGGGTGACGGGAGAGAGAGAGAGAGAGAGAAGGGTGACGGGAGAGAGAGAGAGAGAGAGAGAAGGGTGACGGGAGAGAGAGAGTGAGAAGGGTGACGGGAGAGAGAGAGTGAGAAGGGTGACGGGAGAGAGAGAGAGAGAGAGAAGGGTGACGGGAGAGAGAGAAGGGTGACGGGAGAGAGAGAGAGAGAAGGGTGACGGGAGAGAGAGAGAAGGGTGACGGGAGAGAGAGAGAGAGAGAAGGGTGACGGGAGAGAGAGAGAAGGGTGACGGGGGAGAGAGAGAGAGAGAAGGGTGACGGGGGAGAGAGAGAGAGAGAAGGGTGACGGGGGAGAGAGAGAGAGAGAAGGGTGACGGGGGAGAGAGAGAGAGAAGGGTGACGGGGGAGAGAGAGAGAGAAGGGTGACGGGGGAGAGAGAGAGAGAAGGGTGACGGGGGAGAGAGAGAGAGAAGGGTGACGGGAGAGAGAGAGAGAGAGAGAGAAGGGTGACGGGAGAGAGAGAGAGAGAGAGAAGGGTGACGGGAGAGAGAGAGAGAGAAGGGTGACGGGGAGAGAGAGAGAAGGGTGACGGGAGAGAGAGAGAAGGGTGACGGGAGAGAGAGAGAAGGGTGACGGGAGAGAGAGAGAGAGAGAAGGGTGACGGGAGAGAGAGAGAGAAGGGTGACGGGAGAGAGAGAGAGAAGGGTGACGGGAGAGAGAGAGAAGGGTGACGGAGAGAGAGAGAAGGGTGACGGGGGAGAGAGAGAGAAGGGTGACGGGGGAGAGAGAGAAGGGTGACGGGGAGAGAGAGAAGGGTGACGGGGGAGAGAGAGAAGGGTGACGGGGGAGAGAGAGAAGGGTGACGAGAGAGAGCGAGAGAGAAGGGTGACGAGAGAGAGAGAGAGAGAAGGGTGACGAGAGAGAGAGAGAGAAGGGTGACGAGACGAGAGAGAGAGAGAGAGAGAGAAGGGTGACGAGAGAGAGAGAAGGGTGACGAGAGAGAGAGAGAGAGAAGGGTGACGAGAGAGAGAGAGAGAAGGGTGACGAGAGAGAGAGAGAGAGAGAGAGAGAGAGAGAAGGGTGACGGGAGAGAGAGAGAAGGGTGACGGGAGAGAGAGAGAGAGAGAGAAGGGTGACGGGAGAGAGAGAGAGAAGGGTGACGGGAGAGAGAGAGAGAGAAGGGTGACGGGAGAGAGAGAGAGAGAGAAGGGTGACGGGAGAGAGAGAGAGAGAGAGAAGGGTGACGGAGAGAGAGAGAGAGAAGGGTGACGGGAGAGAGAGAGAAGGGTGACGGGAGAGAGAGAGAGAGAAGGGTGACGGGAGAGAGAGAAAGAGAAGGGTGACGGGAGAGAGAGAAAGAGAAGGGTGACGGGAGAGAGAGAAAGAGAAGGGTGACGGGAGAGAGAGAGAGAGAAGGGTGACGGGAGAGAGAGAAAGAGAAGGGTGACGGAGAGAGAGAGAGAGAAGGGTGACGGGAGAGAGAGAAGGGTGACGGGAGAGAGAGAGAGAGAGAGAGAAGGGTGACGGGAGAGAGAGAGAGAGAGAAGGGTGACGGAGAGAGAGAGAGAAGGGTGACGGGAGAGAGAGAGAGAGAGAGAAGGGTGACGGGAGAGAGAGAGAGAGAAGGGTGACGGGAGAGAGAGAGAGAGAAGGGTGACGGGAGAGAGAGAGAGAAGGGTGACGGGAGAGAGAGAGAGAGAGAAGGGTGACGGGAGAGAGAAGGGTGACGGGAGAGAGAGAGAGAAGGGTGACGGGAGAGAGAGAGAAGGGTGACGGAGAGAGAGAGAGAGAAGGGTGACGGAGAGAGAGAGAGAGAAGGGTGACGGAGAGAGAGAGAGAGAAGGGTGACGGAGAGAGAGAAGGGTGACGGGAGAGAGAGAGAGAAGGGTGACGGGAGAGAGAGAGAGACGGAGAGAGAGAAGGGTGACGGGAGAGAGAGAGAGAAGGGTGACGGGAGAGAGAGAGAGAAGGGTGACGGGAGAGAGAGAGAGAGAAGGGTGACGGGAGAGAGAGAGAGAGAAGGGTGACGAGAGAGAGAGAGAGAGAGAAGGGTGACGGGAGAGAGAGAGAAGGGTGACGGGAGAGAGAGAGAGAGAGAAGGGTGACGGGAGAGAGAGAGAGAGAGAAGGGTGACGGGAGAGAGAGAGAGAGAAGGGTGACGGGAGAGAGAGAGAGAGAAGGGTGACGGGAGAGAGAGAGAGAGAAGGGTGACGGGAGAGAGAGAGAGAGAAGGGTGACGGGAGAGAGAGAGAGAGAAGGGTGACGGGAGAGAGAGAGAGAGAAGGGTGACGGGAGAGAGAGAGAGAGAGAAGGGTGACGGGAGAGAGAGAGAGAGAAGGGTGACGGGAGAGAGAGAGAGAAGGGTGGCGGGGGGAGAGAGAGAAGGGTGGCGGGGGGAGAGAGAGAAGGGTGACGGGGGGGAGAGAGAGAAGGGTGACGGGAGAGAGAGAGAGAAGGGTGGCGGGGGGAGAGAGAGAAGGGTGACGGGGGAGAGAGAGAAGGGTGACGGGGAGAGAGAGAAGGGTGACGGGGAGAGAGAGAAGGGTGACGGGGGAGAGAGAGAAGGGTGACGGGAGAGAGAGAGAAGGGTGACGGGAGAGAGAGAGAAGGGTGACGGGAGAGAGAGAGAAGGGTGACGGGAGAGAGAGAGAAGGGTGACGGGAGAGAGAGAGAGAAGGGTGACGGGAGAGAGAGAGAGAAGGGTGACGGGAGAGAGAGAGAGAGAAGGGTGACGGGAGAGAGAGAGAGAGAAGGGTGAGGGGAGAGAGAGAGAGAGAAGGGTGACGGGAGAGAGAGAGAGAGAAGGGTGACGGGAGAGAGAGAGAGAGAGAAGGGTGACGGGAGAGGAGAGGAGAGAGAGAGAGGGAGAGGGTGACGGAGAGAGAGAGAGAAGGGTGACGGAGAGAGAGAGAGAGAGAGAAGGGTGACGGAGAGAGAGAGAGAGAGAGAGAGAAGGGTGACGGGAGAGAGAGAGAGAGAGAAGGGTGACGGAGAGAGAGAGAGAGAGAAGGGTGACGGGAGAGAGAAGGGTGACGGAGAGAGAGAAGGGTGACGGGAGAGAGAGAGAGAAGGGTGACGGGAGAGAGAGAGAGAGAAGGGTGACGGGAGAGAGAGAGAAGGGTGACGAGAGAGAGAGAGAGAGAGAAGGGTGACGAGAGAGAGAGAGAGAGAAGGGTGACGGGAGAGAGAGAGAGAGAGAGAGAAGGGTGACGGGAGAGAGAGAGAGAAGGGTGACGGGAGAGAGAGAGAGAGAGAGAAGGGTGACGGGAGAGAGAGAAGGGTGACGGGAGAGAGAGAAGGGTGACGGGAGAGAGAGAAGGGTGACGGGAGAGAGAGAGAAGGGTGACGGGAGAGAGAGAGAAGGGTGACGGGAGAGAGAGAGAGAAGGGTGACGGGAGAGAGAGAGAGAGAAGGGTGACGGGAGAGAGAGAGAGAGAAGGGTGACGGGAGAGAGAGAGAGAGAAGGGTGACGGGAGAGAGAGAGAGAGAAGGGTGACGGGAGAGAGAGAGAGAGAAGGGCGACGGGGGAGAGAGAGAGAAGGGCGACGGGGAGAGAGAGAGAAGGGCGACGGGGGAGAGAGAGAGAAGGGCGACGGGGGAGAGAGAGAGAGAAGGGCGACGGGGAGAGAGAGAGAGAAGGGCGACGGGGAGAGAGAGAGAGAAGGGCGACGGGGAGAGAGAGAGAGAAGGGCGACGGGGAGAGAGAGAGAAGGGCGACGGGGAGAGAGAGAGAGAAGGGCGACGGGGAGAGAGAGAGAGAAGGGCGGCGGGGGGAGAGAGAGAAGGGTGGCGGGGGAGAGAGAGAGAGAAGGGTGGCGGGGGAGAGAGAGAGAGAAGGGTGGCGGGGGAGAGAGAGAGAGAAGGGTGGCGGGGGAGAGAGAGAAGGGTGGCGGGAGAGAGAGAGAGGTGGCGGGAGAGAGAGAGAGAGGTGGCGGGAGAGAGAGAGAGAGAAGGGTGACGGAAGAGAGAGAGAGAAGGGTGACGGAGAGAGAGAGAGAAGGGTGACGGGAGAGAGAGAGAGAAGGGTGACGGGAGAGAGAGAGAGAGAAGGGTGACGGGAGAGAGAGAGAGAGAGAGAGAAGGGTGACGGGAGAGAGAAGGGTGACGGGAGAGAGAGAGAGAGAGAAGGGTGACGGGAGAGAGAGAGAGAGAGAGAAGGGTGACGGGAGAGAGAGAGAGAGAGAGAAGGGTGACGGGAGAGAGAGAGAGAGAGAGAAGGGTGACGGGAGAGAGAGAGAGAGAAGGGTGACGGGAGAGAGAGAGAGAGAGAAGGGTGACGGGAGAGAGAGAGAGAGAGAAGGGTGACGGAGAGAGAGAAGGGTGACGGGAGAGAGAGAAGGGTGACGGAGAGAGAGAGAGAGAGAGGGAAGGGTGACGGGAGAGAGAGAGAGAAGGGTGACGGGAGAGAGAGAGAAGGGTGACGGGAGAGAGAGAGAGAGAGAGAAGGGTGACGGGAGAGAGAGAGAGAGAGAGAGAAGGGTGACGGAGAGAGATGTGAGAGAGA